>CM053769.1:29413930-29472894 GCA_028658325.1 Potorous gilbertii
CATCCCCTTGACTTCCAGTTTTTGGCCACTACAAAGAGAGCTGCTATAAATATTTTTGTACATGTGGGACCCTTTCCCATTTCTATGATCTCTTGGGGATACAGTCCTAGTACCGATATTGCTGGGTATGCTCATTTTTGTAGCCCTTTGGGCATAGTTCCAAATTGCTCTCCAGAATGGTTGGATGATCTCACAGCTCCACCAACAATGAATTAGTGTTCCAACTCTCCCACATCCTCTCTAGCATTTATCATTTTCTTGTTCTGTCATGTTTGCCAATCTTATAGGTGTGATGTGGTACCTCAGAGTTGTTTTGATTTGCATCTCTCTAATCAAAAGTGATTTAGAGCATTTTTTTCATATTATTATAGATATCTTTAATTTCTTCCTCTGAGAATTGCCTGTTCATATCCTTTGACCATTTATCAATTGGGGACATTTATATTTTCTTAATCTTGATTTTTTAATTCTGAACTTAATTCCACAAATTTCAAAAGAAAAAAAAAGATTTCCATACATAAAGCAAAACACAAAAATAGTATTTTGTATGAAATGGTGAATTTCCATTTCATACTATTGTCCTGGGCCCTTTTCTCCTTCACTACTTCACTTGATGATCTCATCAGTTCCCATGGGTTTGATTACCATCTATATGCTGATAACTCTGAAGTCTACCCTCCTGACCCAAAACTCTCTGTTCACCACCAGTCTCACATCTCCAATTGCCTTTCAGACATCTCAAACTGGATATCCAGTAAATATCTTAAACTCCTCATGTCCAAAGCAGAACTCATTATCTCTCTCCCTTAACCCTACCCCTCCCCTTCCTTCTCCGTTACTTTAAGCACCATCCTTCCAGTTCCTCAGGCTTGCTAAACCTAGGCATTGTCCTGGATTCCTCACTATCTCTCACCCTCCATATCCAGTTTGTTGCAAAGGCCTGTCCATTTGACCTCTTCAGCATTTCTCAAATACACTCTCTCCTCTAACGTTGCTAGCACCTTGGTGCAGACCCTCATCACCATCCACCTGGGTTATTATTATAATAGCTTGCTGTTGAATCTGCCTCCCACAGGGCCCTTCTCCACTTCATTCTATCCTCTGTTCATCCACTAATACGATTTTCCAAAAGCATAGTTCTAATCTATTTGCCCACCTATTCAGTAAACTCCAGTGGCTTTCTATGACCTCTAGGAGCAAATTCAAAATGCTCTATATGGCATTCGTAGTCCTTTATAACCCCGTTCCCTTCCATCTTTCCAGTCTTCTGATACCTTACTACTCTGCACGTAGTCTTTGATTCAGTGACACTAAGATCCTGGCCATTCCAAAAACAAGACCCTCCATCTTCTGCTCCAGACATTTTCTCTGACTGTTACCTATACCCAGAATACTCTTTCCTCTGCTCCAATTACTGACCTCCCTGGCTTCCTTTAAGGCCCAACTGAAATTCCTTTTATTGGAAACCTCTCCAATCCCTTTTAATTCTAGCTCATTCCCTCTGTTAATTAGTTCCTATTTATTCTGTATATAGTTTGCTCTGTGTGTAATGTATGTATATGTGTAGACACACACATTTGCACATTGTTTCCTCCATTAGCTCCTTGAGGGCATGGATTCTCTTTTGCCTTTTTTTATATCCCCAGCTAGCACAATGCCTGGAACGTAGGCACTTAATAAATGTTGATTGAAGTACACATTACTTTCAGAAGTGTCCTACTTGTCTGTGCTTCCTTCTCATCAGCACATTAAAAAAAAAATTTTCAGTGGCCCTCTTTTTTTAAAATCATTTTGCTAACTTAGCCCTCTTTCCTTGACACCCCACTTCCATTAACTAAGAGAAAGGGGAGGAAACTGTTAGAAATGAGCATAGTCAAGCAAAACTAATTCAAGTAATGCCAGTGTCCAAATGTATGTCTCTGCAGCTTGTGCCTATGCCTTTTCTATCAGGAGGTAGGTGACATCATCGTGTATCTTCACAGGGCATGGCTGGTTGCTGCTTGGATCAAAGTTCTTAAATTTTTCAAAGCTGTTTTTCTTTCTAGTGCTGTTGTTCTTATATAAATTGTTCTTCTGGTTTTACTCACCTCACTCTTTTTTTAAACTCAATTTTATTTTATTTTCAACTTCAAAATCTCTACCTGCCTCATACCTCACACATTGGGAAAGCAAGAAAAATATAACCCATAGCAAATATATATAGTCATGTGAAACACACTTCTACATTGCTTTGTTCCCTCACCCTACCAACCCCCAATCAATAAAAAAGTAAGGAATAGAAGAAGATACGTTTCGGTCTGCACTCTGAATCCACCATCTCTCTATCTAGAGGTAGAAAGCATATTAATTCTGAGTCCTTTGGAATTTTGTGTGGCCATTGATCAATAGATCAGTCTTTCAAAGTTGATTTTTTTTTAAAGAGTTGATTATTACACAGTTGCATGCCATAGCATTCATATGCCATAACTTGTTTAGCCATTCTGCAACTGCTGGACATCTTCTTAGTTTCCAATTCTTTTCTGCCACAAAAAAAAACTGCTATAAATGTTTTTATGTGTGAGTCTTTTTCCTCTCTTTGACCTCTTTGGAATATGTAGTAGCAGTAACAGTGGGTCAGAGGGTATAGTTTAATAACTTTTTGAGCACAGTTCCAAATTGCTTTCCAGAATGGTTGCACTAGTTCACAGCTCCACAAACAGTGAATTAGTATTCCTGTTTTCCCAAATCCCTTTCAACACATCATTTTCATTTTTTTTTTTTTTTGTCATCAGAGCCCGTGTGAGGTGGTACCTCAGAGTTGTTTTAAGTTGCATTTCTATGTTGGTGATTTAGAGCATTTTAAAAATATGACTGGTGAGAGCTTTGATTTCCTCTGAAAACTGCGAATTCATATTCTTTGACCATTTATCAATTGGAGAATGGCTCTTTTAGAAATGAGGTCTTTATCACAGGGACTTGCTTTTTCCCCCAGTTTTCTATTTTTCTAATTTTTTAGTTGCATTAATTTTATTTGTACAAAAAAGTTATATAATCACATTTACTCATTTGACTTCCTTTGAGCTTCCCTGTCTCTTTTTTGGTCATAAACTTTTCTCCTATTCAGATCTTATTGGTAGTTTGTTTCTTCCATGTTTGCTTATGGCACCGTTTATGTAGACATTTTAAGTTTATTCTGCTATATACAGCGTCAGATGTTCATCAATGCCTAGATTCTGTCAGATTGGAATGTGTACCTGGAATATAGTAGATACTTAAATATTTACTGACTGACTCCTTTCCAGTTTTCCCAACAGTTTTTTTCCAAGTAGCAAGTTCATGTCCCAATAGCTAGTATCTTTGAGTTTATTCAACAGTAGGTTACTTTGATCGTTTGCTTCTGTGTATTGTTTACCTAATCTGTTCAGTACCAGATTGTTTAGATGATTTCAGCTTTATAGTATAGTTTAAGACCTGTTACTACGAGGCTCCCTTCTCAAATTTTTCATTGACAGGCAATTGTTCATATAGTCCAACATTGGGGCTATCCCATTTAATAAGGATGTCTGTCGTTATATATTGGTTGAACCATTAGGTAACAGCCTATTAACCTTATCAGAAAAATAGCATTCAATCAAAGTATTGTTGGTTCCTTGTCATGTGGTGGATGCTTAGTAAATGTTTGCTAAATTGAATGTTAAATTTATTTTTAGTATTTGGGCTAGTCAGCTTTATTAAGCAACCATTTTCATGGTTTTAGTGAGGAAGTGGACATACTTAGAAAGTACCAGGGCATGCTATCGAGTGAATGGAGTTTCTGTGGTTATTAAAGACCACAAAGACATTGGTCTTTAGTTGGGTGTTTTTTTCTTCCCTCCAAAACAGACATTAAGTAGCATTTATATTTAAATTTTGTGTTTTGTGGAGCTCTTTTCCATAACTATTCAACCATTTTTCTAATTTTTAAAATTTTTCTGTAGGATACGGGATCAAGAAAGAAAAGAAGCAGAAGAAGCTAGTCAAAAAGAAATAGAAGAATGGGAGAGAAAACTTCTGGCTCAGGCTGCTCCAACCTGCATGGAGACTATGTGGGAAATTCCAGCTATAGGGCATTTCCTTTGTTTAGCCCAACACATTCTAAACTTGCCTGAAATAGTCTTTTATGAGTTGGAACGTTGTCTTCTTATGCCTCAGTGTAACGCTTTCTTGTCCAAAATAATGACTTCTTTGTTAAGTCCTCCTCATCGCAGACCTACCTTGCATAGGAGGCCCACTCTGCCTTATAGGACTTGGGAAGCAGCACTGAGGCAGAAGGTGCAGCAGTGGTACACTGTTGTTGGGCAGACTGAGAATCCTGATGGCTGTGCTGAGAAACTTGGGTTGTGCCCTCAGTTTTTTAAAGTACTTGGAGAAGTGAACCCTTTAGAGGATAAACCGTTTCATGAACTCCCGTTTTACCAGAAAGTTTGGTTACTGAAGGGCCTCTGTGACTTTGTGTATGAAACACAAAAAGAAGTTCAAGATGCTGTACTGGGACAGCCTATCCACGAATGCAGGGAAGTGATCCTTGGCTATGATTACCTAGAGAATGCTTACGTACATTTCCCACAGTTTTGTGGGGCGGATGTACGCATTTACAAACAGAGACCCTTTCAGGCACCTGAATTTCCAGTTCCACCTATTAAAATCCAAAGAGTACCTCGGATTAAACTTGAGAAATTAAAGGGTGAATATGCTAGCAAAAGCAATGGAGAACATAGATGTGGTAGCAGAGAAGAATTGCCCTCTGCCTCCAGAAGAGAACAGATCAGTATGGAAACTATTTGCTGCCCAGCTAAAATCCATTTGGATAATCATGGCATCTCCATGGAAAAAGAAATAAAAAATAACTGTGAAATTAAAATTCACAGGCCTTGTGAAAGTAAAAAAATGGGATGCTGTAAAGAAAATTTTGAGAAACCAAGTAGTCCAGGGGAAGTTACAGGCTTTGGGGAACCTCTCAGCCCAGGTGAAGTGAGGGTTATAGAAAATAGGGATAAATATGGTGAGGCTTCCATAGTGAAAACTGAGCCTAGTCCATTAAAAGAGAATGCCCTTAAAACTTGCCAAGTACATGTAAATGGAAGTCACAGTGATAATCTAGATGTGAGCTGCCATAAAGTTACAAGAGATATCATATTAGAACATTCACTGCAGAATCATAAAAAACTCAAACTTAGTAAAATACGGGCAAAAAAGAAGAAAAAGAAAAAAAAGAAATTGAAAGATGTTTTAAATGAAAATTTACAGAGAAAACGTGAAGGTCTTCATTCTCTTACATTCAAGTCTTACAAACCTGAGATCCAGAACAAGTTATTTATCATCAAAAAGAAAGCTAAACACAAGAAGCACAAATCTGGTAAGCTGGTGTACCGTTTTATAAAAATGCAAGAGTTGTACTTCCAGGATGTTCTGTCAGCTAGTTTGGGAAGCTGTAAGTCAAAAACATGAATTTCACCTTTGTATTAATGTTTCTAAGGTAGTTCTGTATATTAAAACTTTTCATATGTGGAATTATATTTATTCTGTCACCTGACTAAAGTTGCTGCTTTTTAAGCAAGGTATCTACCTTTATCTTACATTGAAAATAGATTATCTCTTGAATTCTTACTGCTAAAGATCTGTGATCCAAATTACTAACATTTAACTAAAATATTTTATAAAGTGAGTTCAGAAATTAATTATTCTGTTTTGATATTATCAAAGACTTTTTTTCTATCTAGTTAATATTTACTGGTTAGTTGATTGTTAACAATTCATCTAAGTGCAGAGGGAATATAGGATAAATCCATACCAGTTAGTTTTTATTAGTTATTACCTCTGCCTTTATAGGGGAAAAAAGTGTTGCACAAGATTAGAACTATCAACTAAAATGAATATTGGTGTACCTTTTTTAAAAATTGTAGATTTCAGTTGTCCATTCCATTCCTTTTCTGCCATTATTAGGGATAATTAAGATTTGGTTATATTTTGAAATAAATGCCTGTTTAATTCAGTAAATCAGGAGAATCTAGCTTCTGTTTCTTTTAGGTCCATTCAAGTGCCTCATTGCAACATAGAACTAATCCTGAATTCATAAAAACTTTACCAGAAGAGCATGAGTTCTGTTAGGTCCTAGCCATCTCATTACCAAGTCCCATACCTTGAATCCTCTGTTAGAACCAGACAGAATTTTTGCATAACTTTAAAGAATTCATACTTCAATGACATATTGAAACCAAATTTTGATAGAAGATATGATCCCCATTTGCCTGATTACTAGTCAACTATTTCAAAATATTACCAAATCTTAATTATTCTTACTTCAAAAAAAAGAATAGACATGAAATCTATGGGAAAATGAGAAAAATTCACTTTAGCTTATAGTTCTAACTTTCTGCATCCATCGTTTAAAAAGCATTTATTAAGTACTTGTGTATGATACAGTTTTAGATATTGTACAAAGATAAACCTGGTCTCCATCCTCTCATGTAGGTAATAAAATAAAAATGTTTCTTTAGTAATGACTAGTAAGGTATATATTATACACATGTATTTTACAGGTATAAGTTTAGGCTTCCATGGGAGTTCCGTGTCTATATTGATCAATGTACGTGGAAATAATCTGTTAAATTTAACCAGTGTTTACTGAATACATGAAAGATAGGAGAATTTTAATAGTGGGGACAGGGATTCTAGATGAAGTTTTGAATAGGTACATAATAGCATGAACAAAGCTAGAATAAATGGAATCAGGAATGAGCATAGTATATTCAAGAGACATTGGAAAAATTAGCTTTACTAAAGCTAATTTAAGTTTCTTAGAAGTTTCTCAGATCTGAGAAATTGGAGCATTTTAAATAATCAAAGATGCCCAAAAGAATGGCTTATCTCTTGTTCTGAAGACTTGAATTTAGAAGTTGGTTGAAAGGATGAAGTGGGCTTATGTCAGATGTGTAAAAGGCTATGAATAGTGTGTGGAAGGAATGGGTTGGTATGTGAAGATGGAGGGGCCAGGGGGATGGTAGTAAGGGAACTGAGATGTATAAACTTGGAATTATGATCTTTAGTTCTTGTGAAAAAAGATCACCTAAGACGCCACTTGAGAGCTGTAAGGAGGGAACCAGTACGGTCATGATGAAGAGTTCATAGACTCTTACATTTGGAGCTTGAAGAGATTTTACAAGTCACTGAGTACAACAATTTTTTTTGTCAGTGAGGAAATAGAGATCCAGAGAGCTTAAATACTTGCCCAAGATTATACACCGGTAAGTGGCAGAGTTGGGATTTGAAACCAGGTCCTCTGACTCCATGTCCTATGCATAAACAAAGCAGTTTTCATAGTGATAGAGAGAAATTTGAGGAATGCAGTTCTTGTAGTCTAGAAAAAAAAATAGTTTAGACAAGAGAGGAGTCTTTGGATTAAGGCATAAAGTTAACAACAAGAGCATTACATAGTAATAGGACTTAGATTGAAAGAGTAAACAAAACTGTCAGCTAAATTCAGTGTATAGAGTAAATGCTAGTGTAGGAATTAGATTGCCCAGGAGCTCTTAGCTTAGTGTTTTGAAGATGACAGTGCTACCTGCTATAAAGGAGAAAATATTCCTAGTGCCTTATTATAGAAGGAATGCTAAGTAGCTTTTTTAAATTGCCTGTTTAATTTAAAGGGCAGAGCAGTCTGAAGTGTCCCAAAATGCCACATGAGACTAAGCTACAAGGGGATATCCAGATGAGTGGTATATTTTAAGGGTTAGGGCTTACCCCCAAAAAGCCCATAATGTATCTGAAATTGTCATTTAGAAAGAGTTGGTGCATGGGTTTTTGTTGGCAGATGATTGTGCACTCAGTGCTTTTTCTGAGGCTGAGATGCAACAGAGTATGGAGCAATCTCCACTGCTTGTGCTCATTTTGGTCCAACAATTGTGTCTTAACGAATAGATCTGTAGGTAGGTTTAGAGGTAGGTTTGTTCATGAAATTGCTGAGAGTGAGGCAGTTAAGGAAATAGAAATTTTGATTGTGGGGTAGAGGAGGAAAGGAGCATTAGAATGAAGACAGAGGTGTGGTATCTTAGTAAATCTGTAGGGCAGAAGGTGGAAGCAGAGCAGAAAAATGAGTCCTTGTACTTCCCAGTTTGCTCAAGGCTGTGTTCTTGTGCACACACATGCACATATGCATTGTGTGTATGCACTTACACATTTTTATATATGTAGATACACACATATTTGTATACACATGCATCTGTATAGATACATCTCTATCACCCTTTTCTAGCTATGTGGCCCAGTGGATAAAGTGGGCCTGGTATCAAGAAGACCTGAGTTCAGATCCTGCCTTGGACACTTACTGGCTTTGTGATCCAGGGCAAGTTACTTAACCACTGTCTGTCTCAGTTTCCTTATCTGTAAATTTGGAAAATAATAGTACCTACCTTGCAGGGTTATTGCAAAGTTCAAACAAAGCATTTAGCACAGAGCCTGCTAAATAGCAGGTACTTGATAAATGCTTATTTGCTAACCTTCCATTTGATTCTGATATCTCACTTTGTACATTAGAGTATCATTTTCCTTATTCCAAAATACTTGAGTGCTGTTTCAGTTATGATATATTGGGAGAATTCCAGTTTCCATATGGACTCATCCTTATGGTTGAGCCTTTTGAAGCTTCTAGCATGTTTGAATTCTGGTGAGTTTTTAGAGTTTCATCCACTGTAGTACTCACAACTTCAGTTTAAGGGTTAAGAGTAGCGTTTCTGTTCTCCAGGCCTATGCTGGAACTCTACGCTTTCTATACACATGAAGTTTAAACCTTAGAATAGTAGTGGAGTTTTGTGTGTTCAGAATAATTTCTGTCTTAATAATTCTAGACTTGAACAAGATATATTAGAGCCCAAGGCAAGTCACTCAGCCTTTCTCAACATTACTTTTCTTGTCTATAAAATTAGAGAGTTAAGCAAAATATTTTCTAAGATCCCTTCCAGCTCCAAATCTGTGACCCTGTGATCATTTTAAGCAATATAGGATGTTGATGATTTTAGGGAAGAGTATGGGATATCATTGAAGGTGAAGGCATTACATAATACCACAGGGGGGCAGTATAGAACACTTATGCTGCCTGCGTATTCACCCTCTACCATTTATTGTAAGATATGTTTGGAGTTTGTAATAGCTCAGACATTGTACCTGTAAGTCTTAGTAAAAGGATATATCTAACTTGGGACTTGTGTACTTTTGGTGAACTTTAAAACATAATATAACATTGTAATATGGTATTTGTATAAATTAAGGTTACTTGTATAAATGTATTGTACTCAATTGAAAGAGTGAAGAAAAGTAAAAGATTTTGTTTAGCTCAATTTAGTGCTGTACAGAGTTCACTTGGTTGGTACCCCATTCAACCCAAGTATGGATATTTGACTCAGTCTTTTAAAACTCATCAGATTCTGATCCCTGTAGATACAACACCTGCATTATTTTTCCCATCTGTTCTACTGCCACCACCCATACTGTTGAAATAGTGTCCTAATTTTCTTCCTTCTGTTTTCCCCTGTTCAGTCCATCAACTTGCCAGGTGAATCTTCTAAAAACTGAGCATGATTTGCCATCCCTCTTCCTCAAATCTTTAGTTCATTTCTTGTGGCTTTTTGAGCTATGTCCAAATTCTTCAGCACAGCATTCCTTCCCCATTATAGAAGAAATTAATGGATTCTCACTAATTAATTTGAAATTAATTTATAGAAATATAAAAACAGATATTCCTTGTAAAGTGCTTTGCCAACCTTACGGTGCTACCTAAATACTAGCTATTATGATAACAACCTTAACTTTTCCAGTGTTGTCTCCCACATTGCCTTATATTTCACTCAAGCTGAGCTATTCTTTGATCTCTGAATACACCCAACACTTGGCTAATTTCACAAATGATATTCTTTCTATCCAGGACTTTCTCTCTACTTTCTGACACTGTTCCCTGTCCCTCAAAAAACCTTTAAGGATTGAAATCTTGCTTATCTGAAAATAAATTGACTTACTTTCTCTTTCAGCAAACGTTTTTTGATATCCCCAACATGTCATCTCTTCCTCCTATGAAACACTTGTGGCTCCTCCTCTCTTCATGGCACTTTACATATACATTTACTTCTACTAGATTTTTAAATAATTTGGGGGTAGGGATTATATCATGTTCATTTTATAGCCTTTATTGGTAGCTCTTTGCATATAATAGAATATAAACGTAAAATTGAATTAAACATCTGTGTTTCAAAATTTTAAGAAAACACCAGGTTAATACAGCATGGCTGGTATGGAAGCATTATAAAAACTTGTGATTTTTTTCCCCTCCACTCCAAGAAAAAGAAGTAAACAAGTTTTTATATCATGAAAGGGATAGGAGGGTATGTTTTAATTTTTTGCTATAAAATTGAACTTAGAAATATTAATGAAAGGTAGCATGATAAAGTGTTTAGAAAGACAACTTTAAAGTCAGACCTCTCGAGTTCTGGTTCTGGCCCATACTAAATTTATGTTAGGCTAGTCACTTACATCCCAGTGTCCTAGACAACTCTCAAGACTACAAGTTACAGAGGAGTTAGCCATCGGCATCAGAAGATTCCACACTGATGAAGCCATAGATCCAGACCCTTACAAAAACAATATTGTAAGTTTCTGGAGGGCAGTGATGATGTTTTATATTTTTACTGGTGGCACTGTTATGAAGCCTTGTACATAGGGTGTACTCTCTATATTTGTTGATTTTTTAAAAATTTGATGATTCAGATGAAGAGACTGGTGTACCAAATGGTGTTTCATATTTAAAATGCTGAATATATTTTTTATAACAATTTATAAAATGCTGAATATATTTTTTGTTAGTTTAAACTACAGTTTGATAACTAGTTTTCAGATATGAAGTGGTTTCCTTTAGTTTTGAGTCGATTTTCCCACAAGCTCTCATTGCACAACTATGTACTTTGAAGGTATTTATTTTCTAAAAACCATTGCATTGCCTACTGCCAATAACACTACCTTTAAGATAGATAATGCGTTTAGATTTGTATTAATACTAGTAGAAGAAAACTACTGTGGGAATTTATATTATGCTAACCGGAGACCAAAATTCCAAAATATAAATAGATCTATATTAGAAACTAACTACAGAAATTTAGTGTCACAGGTAAGTTTAATTTTTCTTTTATGTTAATATTTTAGGTCATATGTATGACCTTTTTCAACTATCCTTAAAAAATGACAAAGTACATTTTTTCCAAGTTATAGTAAAATCTTACATTATACATTTGAATATTATAATCGCTGTGTTCATTACATAACATTGTTAAGATACTTGTTCTACTCAGATACTTGTAGTTTAATGGCTTTCACCTAGTTTGATTTTGAGCCCTCATTTTCATTTGACTTAACCACATCCGTCTCTTATAATTTAATTATAATTTAATTCTGAAGGCTCTGTGTAACTTGGCTTTTGAAGTGTAATGAAGTGTAATAAATATCATTATGAAGCTTTTCTCTTTTAATCTTGCAAGGAAAAAAATCCATATCTAAAAAAGCAATCACAAAGAAGAGGAAAGCTGTCACAAAGTCACCTACTGTACCAGAGTTTCAGGTAAATGTTATAACTTTGCTTCAAGCTTTCAAAATAGAATTTTTCTCTTTACAGTTGTATCTCATGAAGTTGGTGAACTCCAAGAAATTGTAGCCTATGACTTTTAATAAAATGAGTCTCTAATAAACGAGTCTCGAATTTTTTCATACCATTGTAGGCATGTACAGATGCTCCTGCCAGAATTTCAAATATTCTTTTGTGTTTAATGTGTTTTCAAGTATTGTTATTAAAAATCTTATCAGTATTTTGTATAGAATAACTTATCATGTGTAAATAATTCCTAATATAAATACAAATTAAAAGCAAATGTGCACATGAAACTATTCAGGAATGAAGGTGTAATTTGGACAAAAGTTATTTCACATTGTGCCAATGATCTTATCTATGTTTGAACAGTGATAATGGTCTGCCAAAGTGATTGGTAAAGATTTGAATATTTATAATTTCTTAAACTTTTAAGTGGAACTTTTTGTAATTTATTAGTTAAGAAACTGGCAAAGGGGCAGCTTATTGGCACGGGGGATACAGCACCAGTCCTAGAGTAGGGAGAACCTGAGTTCAAATCTAGCCTCAGACACTTACTAGCTATATGAGTCTGGGCAAGTCACCTAATCCCAATTGTCCCCAGTCACTAAAAGACACTGGCATATTTTATTTCCCATTGTTAGGTAGAATTTTTTTTAACAGTGCCAGGTTTTTTTAAGAATTTTTTTTAAATGAAAGACCTTGATTAGCTCTCATTTTGTAATAACAGTAGTTAACAGGTCTTCTCACTACTCTTATTTGCACACATTCTACCACTTTGGCATATAATTTAAGCATAAGACACTGTGGTATTTTATCTGTCATCATCTTGCCTATAATTTGAATCTAACTTACTATGATAACTAGCAACCCCTTTTAATGAACACTGATTCTTTGTTTTCCCAATCTAAACTTAATATATAGTCTTAGTTTAAGATAATATTTTTCAATTTGGGTTGGTTTTAAAAGTAAAATAAAAAAGATTCATTATGTTAAGATTTGGGGAGAGGTAATATCAATGTATAATGTGTGTATGTAATATACATCATAAATGATTTATATTCTTTATTCTGTGGGCATTATGATTTTAACTTGAAAGTAAAGTGCCCAGTTATCAAAGGAGAGTTTATTTGCTTCAAATGGATTAGCAATTTGCTAGAA
This sequence comes from Potorous gilbertii, assembly GCA_028658325.1. Lineage (NCBI taxonomy): Eukaryota > Metazoa > Chordata > Mammalia > Diprotodontia > Potoroidae > Potorous > Potorous gilbertii. Next base: position 29,426,730 of record CM053769.1, read on the forward strand.
AACTTTAAAAATTATTTAGGCATACCACCTAAATCCCTATAAAGAGATTATTTTCCATGTAAGCACATAATTTTTGTTAAATGAAGAACTGTTGTTAAAGTTTTGTTCTTCAGCAATAGTTGGGGAATTATTATTTGAAATCCCCACTCCAACATGAAGAATCAGTTTGGAGAAAAGAGCACTGACTTGGCAGTCAAGCGTTCTGTTCTCAGTTCTCCTAAGAACTATGTGATGTTAAGGCATTTAATATCCTTGAATTTCAATTTGCCTAATTTATAAAATGACACAATTGGATTAAATTATCCCTTAAAGATCCTTCGAGTTCCACAATTCTGTGATCTAAAAACATTACTATAAGGAGATTGGGGCTTGTTGGGCAGGGAGGAACCTTAGTGGGAGTATTTCAGACTGTTTTGGATGAAGCAGTAATAAAAAGATGACTAAATAAAGGGCGATGGAGCAATCTCATCCCCCTTAACCTCCACCCCCACCACCCCACCACCCCCACCACCCCACTCCTCCTTTTGCAAACTTCCAGTGAGACAGTGAGAGCAGAACCTTCATGACAGTCTCATGGGGAATGCCTCATGGCAGATGGTTACAGGGAGAGTACAGATTACTGAGTTTGGTAATGATCTTCAGGGGGATAAAATTTGCTAGTGGAGTGGTACTTATACTTTTTGGTATCAGCCACTGACGGCATCTTCCTTCTGAGATTTTGCTTATTTGCTTCACTCAGAATCTGTCACAGGCCTCACCTCTCTGCATGATCTCTCCACCTCAGAGAGATATAGTGAGTGTTGGGGGGAGGGCGGGTTTGGGTGTGTGTATCTGTCTGTCTCCCCATCTCACCCAGGCTGGAAGTGTAGGGGTAACTCAGGCCTAGCCCCACAGCTTATTGGCATTGGAGTTTTGACCTGTGCTCTTTCCAGCTGGATCAGTTTACCTCTCCTTTCACAGTCTCCTGGCACCATATTAATGCCAGACTTAGAACATACACCTGTCATCATAACCCACTGCAGCTCAGAACTCCACAAATGAAGAGATTGACCATCCTTAGCAAGCTCTTTCTAGTAGCGCTGATTACAGCTATGTACTACCACCATGCTGTGCTTTCATTTATATTAACATAAAACATTAATGGGATAATTGATTCAGGTTAAATGAGTTTTCCCTCTTTTATGTCATAATCAAAGTGAAACTTATAATGGCCACTTGACAGGCAAGTCAAGTGAATTGACCAAAGGACACAAAGAGCAAATGAGGAGAACTGACCCTAGAATGTTTTGAATCAATTCCAGGGACGTTCCTTCTAATAGTAGAGAGCTGTGTGTGCTGTGTATGTGTGTGTGTGTGGGGGGGGGGGGGAGATAGATAGTAGATATAATGTGTATGTGTGTATATGTATGTATAGTATACATATTATATATTATACATATAGATACATATTTTTCTCTTAGGGCCCAGTGCTGAGATGAGGCCTTTTACCCTCTTCCCCATCAGCTCAGGATTTCTATTTCCTCAACCTCTTTTGATGATGGGTACAGCCAACTCTGAAATAAATACACACCAAAATATAATTCTGACCTAGGCTTAGCCTTAGGGCAGACAAGAATATAAGAAATTTTGATTTGAGATCATCACAGGCCTACATAAACCATATGCAAATAATACTTTTTACACAAATTCATTCAACCCTTCTCTTTCATATAGGAACAGTACTTGTGACATTAAGAAAGGCCAAATGAAAAATAAGACTCTCTAAGTGTAACCACAAACTCACCCCAAGGGGTGTGTTTCTTATAAATGTAACGTGAGGATCACTTGCTACCTGTACCGTGGTCAGTGTCACAGTTAACTCCACACATTTGCCCATCTTCAGTGAAAAACCACCTGACCTCTAGAAATGCTGCCTCAGCATGCTGTTTTCTAATTTTCAAGTCTGTTTTTCTTAATGTTTAATCCTTTATTACAAACTGAGTATAGACTGAATTTTAAACAACTTAATATTGAAGATTGTACCTGTGCTTCCAGTACATGTAAAGTTTCATGTGCTGTGTGTATGCTAGGCTTGTGCAAAGGATGTGATTTGTTCCAAAGATTATTTTAATGGCTTACCTACAACTGTTTATTTTGTACAGGATTTTTTGCAAATGCAAACTTTTATTCATGAATTATTATAATAATTCTGCAAGATTAACGTTTTCCAGTTTTTGTTTTTCTCCCAAAGATATTTTCATAATGAGCATAGTTACATTGGGTATCTGCAAGTTAGACCTGAAGTAAAATTGTTTCACTTGATTGTGCTATTTTAGAAAGTTATGATATATACTTCAAAGTGATTGTCTAATTTTTACTTAAGAGTGGAATTTTTAATTGAATCTTATTGTTACTTTTTTTCCCTTAAACTTATTTTGATTTCTCATCTAGTACTTTGTGGGAAGTATGTAATTTTATTAATGTGGTAGCCTGTCATTTTAAGTTTTAATGCAATAGGTGTAGCTTTAGTATTGTAGTTCAAATAATATTCAAATAATTTGAATGTGAATGTAATGTAAAATTTTGGTAGTTTTTAAAGCAACTTTATTTTGTCTTTATATGAACTAAAATTAATTTGGCTTATGCTAGAATCTTATAAATATGCAAAAGTGAATTTTTTATTCAACAGCCTTATGTGTAATTTTAATGTTAACAGTATTGGCAAAGTGGAGAATTTTATATATATATATATATTCTTACGAACTTGAAATTAGAGAATGTTTAATTCCCTGCAGCTCAATTCCATGCCTGCTTAATAGCCCTTTACTGTAGGGACTGATGCGTTCTGCTTCTTTTCATTTATCTACTTACTCAGTCAATCATTTATTTATCAATGGATAATCCAAAGGAGCATTCTCCAGGGAATGAGTTCTTAGGCCAAAGTGCAGTGAGTAACAGCCTGGGAGAAGATCCCCAGTATTTATGAAACTTTGACTGCATCCTTGATTTGGTTTGACCAGAAGTGTTTTACAGTGTCTTATAATGTGAGCTATTCAAAACTTTTCTTTTTCATTTAATTGGTAAAAATTTTTCAGGCATTTATTTTTCAAATTTGTAAGTCAGATATTAGAAGTAGAGTTTAAGAATAACAGGTGTGCTTTTTGTAGAATTAGATTGCCTTCAGTACTGCGTATTAAAGGGCCAGAATCTCTTCCATCTGCTCCCTTAGGGAAACTTCTTTTTAAGAAGAAGCATCATTTATAGCCAAGTTATATTGAAATGAGCTAGAAGTACCATATTAGAACAGGACTTTTTAACCTACTAAAAAGTTTAGTCAGTATCTAACATTTTACTTTTCCTTTCTTATACACATGGCAGCAGTTTTCCTTTAGCAACTATTTTTTATCTATTGTATGCATAGCTTGCCATTTTGAATTATATAAAACATTTTCCTGTAAGTACTTAAATGGTCAGACAATGAATTCAGTCTTCTTCCCCACACCATCAAAATTGCATGCCAAGTTCTCCATTCTATACTGTTTCAATTCTTATACTTTTGTTCTTTTATCTGAAAATATATCTTGTTACTAAATCTGCTCTTCAGTGTTACTCTAGGAGACATTTTCTAATGCACGATGTATTCTAACTTAAAAATTCTTTAAGTTTTAGATTTGAGATTGTATCCATTCTAAAAATTTGAAATTATATAGGTTAAATTTACTACAAGTAATCTGTACAATAATGTCTCTTACCTTAAAGGACAGAGAATCCTCTTTTTTTCACCTTTCTGGAGCTGAAAGCTGTAGTAATAATTTTTTTAAAATTAAATCTTTTTCTTCTTAAAATATAATAGGCCTTTGGGGAAACATCTTGATTTTCTTATATAAGAATTAAGGAATAGTTTAAGATTATTGTAATAGGGATAGAGTTTGTAAAAAGAAAGAGTGAATTAACTTCTTTAGAAAAGAATAAAGGTCTATCCAATACCACTCAACATTGCCACAAGAACATAGATTATTCTTCTGTATTTGATTGCAGTTTGTCATTGTCATAGAAATAGTCTAATTGTTGTAGTTAGAAGTAATTTTAAATAATTAAATTAAATAAATTTAAAGACTTAAGGCAAAAAAAAAAAAACATGTGAAATACATTGAAATGGTCTTTGAGTGGAACTTCCAAAGGGAAAAAAATTCCACTGAATTGCTAGCCTTTTTTTTTTTAATTGACTCCAGTCAGAACTAATATAAAAGTCTATCGCACTGGGAATAAAAAATTAATTTGGGGGTGTTAATTAGGACAAATTATTTTGCTCATTTGTTGTCATTATGTAGAGGATCTATCAAAAAACTCTGAAAGGAAATCAGAAAAACAATATACTGTTTAGAGGTCCTTTTCAGCTCTGCAGTAAGTTGTGTAAAAAGGTCTACCTTCAATTTGTTGTTTAAATAACTGCCTTGTAGTATAAATCTTTATTCTCTAAGCCTTGACTACTATAATCAGGTGTTGCTAATTTGTGTAGTTACCAATACAAGACAGCTGTATATTCATTACAGCATTTATTCATCTACTAAAAGACTGTCTGATGCAATATTTTTTAATGGTGATTCAGAAAACTAAAAACTAAGGCAGGTTTCCAGATGTGTCATTTGAGGCTGAAAACTTGTTAAAAAAAGAAGCTGGTTTGGAAAACAAACTTTAACAGGCGGGGATATGCAGAATATAGCCACTAGTATTAAAATTTTAGCTTCCCCAGTTATAATGAAGTTTATAAATTATAAAGTTGTAAGAAACTTTACAAAAATTAATAGCTGGGTTTTTCCTTACTTTCTGCTTATTATTAAAAAACTTAATTGTAGATTCAATGTATGTTAAGACATCTTTTGTTACCACATTTTAAGTGTTTTATATTACATGTTATCAAGCTATGTTTTTGTGTTTTATTTTAGCTTATTTGCACTAATCTTGATGAACTCAGGGAATTAATCACAAAAATCGAGAATGAACTCAAAGATCTGGAAAACAGTAGGAAAAAATCGGTAGGTGTTGATCCAAACATTCTGTCTGTTGTTGTCAGCATTCAAATATTATTCCTGCTGTTTTCTAAAGCCTTTTTATTACTGAAAACAAAACAAGACGGAAAACTTGTTACTCTCTCTGGATTCCATGAAAATTTATCATGCAAATTGTTTGGAAACATCATTTCTCTTTATTTTTTCTGTAGCATGTTATTTTAATTTTTAATAGTTAAATAGCATATCAGATAAAGCCTTGGGTGCTGCACAATATTCTGGTAGCTTGCTTTGTGACTGATATTTTAAGGTTAAATCTCTGTAGTTTAATTCCCTTTCAGGGAATTTTTTTGTTTGTTTTGGTGTTTTAAAATCGTTAAATGCCTTACTGAGAATTGAATTTTTTACTTCTGTTCCATAAATGATTGTAAATTAATTATAATGGAAAGATTTATGATCCTCTTTCCCCCATTTTATGTAGATCTGTGCTGGTTTTTTGACATGTTTTTAAGTTCATCAGCATTATCACTTAAGTTTTTCCTAAGAATTTTCATTACATGTCAATTTACAATCAACTCTCACCTTAATCACATTTGAACGACACAGATAAGTACTACTAGATTTAGTAACTTGTCATTATTCAGATTTCCAGCAACCTCAGCCATTTGGAATACAACTAGGAACTTGGGAATGAGCAAAAAAAAAAATGCCTATGAACGTTGAGGGAGGAGCCATCCTTGGGCCTTAATCTAAAACTTGTGTACTTAGAATTATGTTTAGAATTAGATTACGAATTTCCAAATCTTATTTAAAGAGCAAGTGCTGGTCTTCAGCAAAGAGGAACAGTTATTAAGTTGGTTCTGTATTTCTTTTCTTGGAGATAATCACTTGTTTTGAGTTAAAGCATTCATTTTACATTTTATTTCATAAAGTTGATCTGTCAACACTTTATTCTACTGATACCTTATAATCAAGATATGAAATCTTAATGTAGACTTTATTATCCTCCTAGTAGAACTAGAAATAGAATCCTGATTTATGAATTTGCTTAATAGTCCTTCCCTACTCTCTCCATGTTTTTTAGGCTATGGTGGATTTTCCTGTTTTATTTGGTACAAAATTTTCATCTTGTGATTTTTATCTGTAGTTTTTTTTTTTTATATATGTAGTTGTGACCCTAATTCTGCAGGAATGAAATATACAACTGTTCCTAGCTTTAACCATTAAGCAACATCATTCAGCCTGCACCTCTCTTTGTTTTCTTTTTTTTTCTTGAATTGTTCACCATTGAATTATGTGGCCAAAAGAAAAAGGTACAAATATTGGGAATGCTGTGTGTTCCATTTGAATCAACTTAATAATAACACCTTCAAAAAACTTTTTTGTATCTTCTCATTTGATCCTTAAAACAACCTTCTGAAATTGTCTGGAAATATTATCCTTGTTTTACATATGAGGTAATTGAGGCTGAGAATCCTTGAGTAAGTGTCCAAAGCTCATTAGCAGCAAAGCCAAGCCTCACCTCTTCTGAATTTTCCCAGTAGACTATGTTGCTTTCCTTCTCCTTAAAGCTCCTTCTAAGACGTGTTTTCTTTGTGGTATCATAGACTCATAGAACATTAGAGGTAGAAGACAAGATCATGTATTCCCACCTTCTCATTTTACAGATGAAAGTGAAGGCCTAGGTGATAGTGACTCAAGTAAATATATCTACTAATTAACAGCACGCTAAGATGTTTAACTTGTGTCCTCTGATTTCAAAGAAGAGTTTTGCTGATGGTAATAAAACCAGATTAATACTTTTTGACTCTGTATTGTTCAGTGTATCATTCTTAGTATCATACCCTACTTTGAAAGTAGGATTGGACAGAGGTGACACTTTGAAGGTAGGGGTGGACAGTATAGAAGCATAGAAAAGCCCCTGGACTGAGAGTCAGAAGATGTGGGCTCTGGGTATAGCACTCTCTTACTAGCTGTGTTGTCCCTTCCAGCTCTTAAAAAATTGCGTAATTCTTTGAATTATTTTCTTTGAACAATCAGAATTTCACGAAAAAATCTTCAGCCATCTAAAACTCTTACAATTGCTCTCTTCTAAATTAAATTATTTTAAAACCATAGTACTTGTTGCCAAAATTCCTTAGGAATCTGACTGCTTTTGAAATGAACAAGAGTTTCCTGATTGGAATTGTTGATGTTAAAACTCAAATATTTAAAGTTTCTTATATTTGTTTATAACAAGAGAGCTTCATTTACCAACAGTTCCTCTTCAGTCAGTGAAATACCTGCTTAAGATTCCTTTGTCCATTTTCTAGGGACAGAATATTGAATATTAGCACAACAAAGAGATGGGAAAATCATTAGAATTTTATAATATGCTTTGTAAGAGAAATTTTTCTTTTTGTATTTCTGCATAATGTTATTTCATATTCAGTGACAATAGATAAGAAAGCAAATACAAATGTCTTATGGAGTTTAATAGAGCAGAATTTTTATTCTGTAGCTGCTTTTTCTTTGGGATGTCTTTTCATGTTTCATTTTCTTGTCTGGTGATATAGATTGCCCATTGACTCATAAGAAATGTACATTACTGAAGCTGTAATTCACAACTCTTAACCTGAGAGTCTCTGAAATTGAGGAGGGGGATAATGCCTTCTTTCACTGACCTTTTGTTTTATTTGTAATTCTGTGTATTTTATTTCATGTGTTTAAAACTATTATTGTGAGAAAGGGTCCATAGGCTTCACTAGACTGTGAAAGGGATCCATGACAGCAACAAAAAAATTTGGATAAGAACTCCTGCTCTAATTAATGGGGAAATGATTGAAATGACAAAAGAATAGGGTTTTTACAAAACAGTACCAGTAATTTTGTGAAACTATCTTCTCATGGCTAGACAAACTTCACCATTATCAACTGAGCCTATGTTATAGAAGGAATAGACAGTAGAGTGCTTTCTTTGATCTTTTAAAAGTTACTCAGGGAAAAGTAATCTTGTGGTATAGCTAATTTTCTGTATGCCTTTTGGAGACAATCCTCTATATGCTTTCTAGATATATATTTCTAGGGTGCTGTGTTTGTCTGAAATTACACTTTGGGAGAATTCTGGCTAGAGGTAAGTTATATTTTCCTCTATAATCAGAAGTTCTCTAGTATATTTAGATTAGTAAAGACTGACCAAACATTAAACGTTATTTAATAATCACTCTCTGTACTCTCTCTTGGTTAGATCGCATCTAGAACATTGTATTTTCTTTTGAGTACCACACTAGACAAAGTTTAAAAAACGTATTTGCTCTAGAAGAGATTAGGTTGTAAGCAGGTGAAAAAACCCAGGTTCAGAATCAGGAAACTATCTGTATGACCTTAGATAAATGACTTCTCTCTGGGCCTCAATTTCTTTGTCCATAAAATGAGGGGTATTATACTAGATAATTTCCAGGGTCTTTTCTAGGACTGACATTCAATGTACAGAGAATTTAATAAAGTCACCTTTCAGTTTTACGTGCCTGATTATCTACATTGTGGATTGTTTCTTCAACATAAATAAACACTTCTTAACAATTAAGGTGGTCTAAACCTGGAGTATAAGCAGTCAATGAGAATGCCCTGTTTATAGAGATCTTCAAGTAGAGTCTGGTTGGCCACTTGTCACATGTGGTGGAGTCAATTCTTACTCAAAGTGGGGTTGGCTTTTGAGGTCCCTTCCAATTCCAAAATTCTGTCATGCCTTTCCTTCATGCCCCAAGTCCTTACTGTGAATCTCACTTATTATGCTGTAGCAGTGTCTCCTCGGACTATCAAAATATGTGGGCTCCTTTGCCCTATAAATGACTTTACTATGCACATTTCATGATTTTTCTTGTTTTTTATGATTCTTTGTCTTATTTTTGTCATGTTGCTTCTTGGTGCTATTAATAAATTAGCTTCCGTTAGTATCTTCTAGCCTATATCTAATTTCCTTTTCCATTGTACTACTATGGGCTAGAAGGTCTTATGTATAAAATAAATTAATGAAGGTCTGAGGGACTTTTACTGTGAGTCGAGTTCTTGACCACAGCTTGGTGCAGTGAACCAAAAAATATTCTAATTGCAACTCTGTCTAATATTGGAAGATTGTTCAAGGCTAACTTAAATTTTAGAGAATCTCCTAGGGAAGGAGGTTATTAACCTTTTTGGTGTCATGGACTCATTTAGCAGTCTGATGAAGTTTATGGATTTCTTCTCAGGATAATGTTTTTAAATGTATACAATAAAATATGGAAGATTACAAAGAAAACTAAGTATATTGAAGTAAGGTTATCAAAATATTTTTTAAAACTAGTTTATGGATCCCTGCTTAAGAGCTCCTGCTGTGGAACCTCAAAATCATGTATCTAATTAGTGGTAGAGCTAGGATTCCCAGTTTAGCACATAGTTGCTCCATGTTACCTTTCTAAGTGAAGCAAGCATGATATTTCAATGTGTCTCGTTAATTGTTTTCTCAGTAGCATTATAGTTCAAATTTTCAACATGATTCTATTTTTTCACTGGGATAAAAGGGAAAGATTAGGACTCTGAACATGTTAATAGTGAAGAAGCAGTAGCATTGTGCAAACACATATTTTTTGGAGTTTAGGTGGCTAATAGAATGAAAACCTAGTCTAGGGAAACTGAAGTAACAAAATTAAGGTTATTTCCTGATACGTTTTCCTCACAACAATCCTGGCCTCCTTACAGAAGAGCAAATTGAGCCAAATAGAAGTGGTCACTTGTCCAGAGTTACACTGCTAGTTTCTGAGGTCACGTTTGACCTTCTGTCTCCAGGTCCAGCTATCTAAACATTGTGCCACTTAACTGACCAATCTTAGACCTAGATTTCTTATTCCTACCCTTTTGGAAGTACCCTTGTTCTCTACCTAAGTTAAACTAAAATAGAGCAGCATCAAGGCCAGAATCTGCTCTCAGAGCCATTTTCTGTCATCATGTGATGAATAGGACAAAGGACAATCAGTGGTTCCTCTCCAATTTCCTAAACATAAGGGTATGTATAACCTTCTATTTGCTTAAAGCTGTTTAAGTTTTCTTCTCATTTCTTGATTCTTTAGACTCTTTTTTACTCCATATGAGAAAAATAAAGCTACCATGACAGAGCTCAGTTTGTTGTATCCTTTCCTTTGAATGATACTGCTTATTTCTGCTTGCCAACTCCCCCTTCTTGTGGGAGAAAATAAAATTGAGTATAGTAGAAAAGGTTAAATGCAAATCAAACTATATACCAAAGCCCCTGTAAATAAGTGTTTATTATGTTCATAAATTACATATTTTGGAGGAAAAAAATTTTAACAACTCTCAAAAATACGACGAATTTGCCTTTGGAGAATTTTAAGTGAGCCTAATCTTCATCCTTGATTCAATAAGTTAAATTAAAATGCCAGATCTCAGTTTCGGAGCTTTCTCACTCTACTCATTATGATTTAAGGCCTCTTGTAAATGTTTTCCTTGTCTACAAGCATGTTATATAGAGGTTTTCTAATCTGGAGAAGAGATTGAGGAGTGAAGCAGGATTATAGAACTGGACCTATGATTTCATTGGTGTAAAGAACTGTTGGTAAAGAAACTTCCTTAACCAGTACAGATCAGTACCTGCTCTTCAACTTAGAACGTTGCATAGGGCACTAAATATTAAGTGCCTTGCCCAAACCCACTTAACTGTGTGTATGGTGGGTGTTACTTTTAATCCAGGATACCCTGACACTGATGTGGCTTTCTTGAGGTTATGAGGATAAGTATTTGTAGTACTTTGGAAATAAAGGTGCTATATATATATATATATATATATATATATATTGTGGCATTAGGTCTGTTTTCTTGTTTATGTTTAGGAATTAGCAGAGCAGTAACTCACATTTATATACTACTTTCCATAACACTTTCCTCATAACAGCTCATTGAAGTAGGTGGACGAGCATTAGGATTCCCAGATTACAGATAAAGAAACTAAGGCCAAGAAGAGTTGTAACCGGCCTTCTGTTACGCAGCCAGTGATCTAGCCGGCGTTTGAAAACACGATTTCTACTCTTTTGATTACAAATGTGTTTTCTACTGTGCCATACTTCTGCATCACTATAGTTGCAAAAGTTAAATTATTAATAAATAATACACATATCCATTAAAACTATATTAGTATTTGGTGAAATTAAAGATATAAGTATTGTAGAATCCTGTTATGAAATGCCTCACTTTTGATATTTATATACGCTGTAGGGACGGATCATGTACCCTGAGACATTGCTGTGTGCACTTTGGACCCAGTAAGGAGAAAGGTAGCCTTTACTCAACCTTTGGTTATGTCCCCTAAAACTTTTATCAAAGGGCTTTCATTATATTTTGATTGATAGATGATGTGGTATTAATCTCTTAGAAGTTGTCCATTTTTTTTCAAATGTTGTCAAAGTAACTTGTTAAAAATATATCACTATATATGTGATTTTTAAAAAATTAACCTTAGGGATGGTCAAACATCCTAGCATATAAGGGGAATTATTTGATGAAACCGCTATAGGTACATTTAAACAGAAGACTCCCTACCTTTTTACCCCTCATCAACTCTTGCCAACGGTCACAGGATTAAAGGGAACCAGAGCAGCCAATCTAATGTTGTCTTCATATTGAGTTGAAACACACACAACATATACTCACTCTCACACACACATGTTTACTAGGCACTTAAAATTAGATTATACTCAAGGATCATAAAGAATCTTAAGTTACAAACTATGTGTTGGGGCTTTTTAGCATTCTTGTACACTTTTATATTTTGATTACTTAGCTTGTTGGTATGACAAAAACAACCTGTAGATTGTAAAAACAAAGTTTAGGACAATTACACCATGGCATATTGTTGTTTTCTTATTTCAAGATACTGTTTCAAATGAAAAAAGGACTATCATAAACAGATTTAATGCCCTTATTGGTTGTCAAGAGAATTCAGTTTGTCATTAAATACCACATATGAATTGTTTCTTACACACCTACAGCTTGAATTATCAAAAGTCAGAAATTTTTTAAACTGTACAAGAACTTGAAGAATACACATTTACAGATAGGCAAATTGTAAGTGCTCAGCTTTGTCTCTAAATCTCAGCAGTATAACCACATGCAAATCTCACTTACCTAGGTTGAGTCTACCATTGCTATGCCCATATCAACTTAAATTTTTAAGAATTGACTATAGAAATAAAAATAGTTTTGTAGCAGTTTTTAAATGTAATATCTACTTGGCAAAATTGGAGTTAGATTCTTGGCTGAATTTACCATGTTTTAGAAATCATTTTATTTTCTGTGTGCGTGCGTGCGTGCGTGCGTGTGTGTGTGTGTGTGTGTGTGTGTGTGGGTGGGTTCTAGAGTCTTTGAAAATGATTGTGCCTTCTGAATGATTATTTCTCACAGGCCCAGTTTTTGCTAGCTTCAAGATCTGATCCTTGCCTAGTTCCAGGCCAGAACTCTTCTTCCCATTGTCATCTCATGATCTAAGGTGGTTGATTACTTTCTTGAATCTATGTCTGGAAAATCCTTAAGTCTCATTTGGGCCTTCCCTGTTTATGAAAGCTCCTCAGATTGACTTCTGTCAGCGACCTTTTGGTTGACTTAGTCCTTAGTCATTTTTGTCTTCTTCCTATGCTGGTTCCAGTCTTGCACTCCATACCTTGTCCTCCTTGCCCCATTTTTTTTACTCTTGTCAGTCAACTTCTGACTTATCACAAAAACCACACAAGATCCATAATGTCATTTATAGTGTGTCTATATTTATACATACGTGTGTGTGTGACTGTGCACATATATACAAATGTATGTTTGCAGTGGGAATTTTTTTACCACAGATTTCATACAGATAAAAAATAAGACAAGTTATTTAAATCATAAGGAAACTATATATAATTATTGTATCTGTCAGTAAATTCATAAAAATATGAACTTTGTTATTCAGCATGGGTTGACTTATCGTTTACTGAAGAAAATAACCTATACACATTGACATATACAGGGAAAATAAGTCAGGAGAAAACAGTTCACATTTATATAGTGCTTTGAGATTTATAGAACATAAGAAGCGTAATTGAAGAAAGCAATTGTAATTGTGTTCTTAAAAATATAATGTAGATAAATTGGAGTATTTATAATTTGGGACACAGCAGATGGTTTATATTTATTTGAAGTAAATAAGTATTTAAGTATGCCCCCATGTAACATTTTCCCCAACCAGCATCCTGTCACAATAACACTGGAAAGTTATAGCCAGTTATCATAACCATTTTGTAATGCCATCAGGCTGATTGTCCAAGACTAGGTAGGCTTGGCTTTGCTGTGCCTCCCCTCCCTTCTACCCAACTGTCTCATTTCAGCCTGCCTCTGACTCTCTTCACTAGACCTGCAAGCACAGTGTGATTCTCAAATGGCTCCAGCTTTACTTGACTTAGATGTTCTTTGGAACTCCCTGCCCTCCAATTATATTTTGCTTAGCTTATTTTCATGGAATCTGTTAACAATATTTGAAGTATGCCAATTCTTAGCAAAATTCATCTGTTTTAAATGAGAACTATTTACTCTTAAAAGAAAATGCCACTCTAATTTTAAGTTTCATAAATACAGATAATTAAATGATAAGAGTTAACTGTGAACTATTCCTGTTTACCTCTAGTATATTTTACTGGCAAGTACTTTGTAACTGTTTTTTTATTGGCTTCTCTTACGGATTTCTTTTTACTCTGATTTGCTATATAGCCTGTAGCAACAGGAATGTTTTTTGAAAACAGAAAACTTGATTACCCCTTCCACTGTGGGGAAGACTTAAACTGGAAAGATTGGGACCTTTGGTACTTGTGTCATTCAGAGAGGTCACGTCTATTCCTGAAATGTAGTTTTACAGGGGAAAGAGGCCAGTATGATGGTTTATATCCTAAACACTTGTGAATTTCTGTAATATCAAATGTTTATATTCAAACATAAGTAAAATATCAAATTCAAGTGTTTTCAAAGCTAATTTGTAAAAATCTACAGTTTTGTAGTTTTGTCTAATTGTGCCTTTGCTACTCTCTCTCAGTAGAAGTAAAATTTTGTGACCCCTGTAACGTCCATTTGGCAAAGAAAGAGGTAGTTGAATTTTACAATTGCCTGAAAGCATCTTCATTTTCTCTCATGGATTTAAAATTTGCTTAAATCTCAGAATAATCTTATGAATTCCAGAACTCCACAGGCATTAAATGCTGACAAAAATTTCCCTATCATCATTTCAATAGCATGTAATTGTTTGCTCAGTCCCAGGAAAGACCCATATAATAAATTTAAATAATGAAGAAAATTGTATCCATTGTGTATAGCAGATCATGCTCAAATATTTTGTACAGAAACACTTTGTTTATTTGGAGTTCATTCATCTGGCAACGTCATCTATTAGAAGGTAGTGTAAGAACCAGAATTTTGCTTCAGAACAGCCAAAATTGATATCTGTAGCACATAAAAGCTAAGCCACTGTACTGAGTCTGTCCATTGTTTTGCATAGTCTAGAAAATTTGGTTATTTGACTTTCTATTTCATAGTCTTTAGAAGTAACAGATTAGATGGGGAGGCAGCGGAGAAGCCTCTAGAAAGTAGAGGCACTGCTATAGACATGCATATTTCCAGCCACAAGAAATGACAGACAATAGCAAGGTAGTGTGAGGTAAAAGAATGCACTTTCAGGAAGTAGATGTGTAATACATTTGAGAAAGATTTACATTAAAATTTTCTAAAATAGAAAGCTCTGTAGTAGGGTGATAAGTAATAGTTATCTGAAAAATTCACTTCCGTAAGTGTCATATTCACCAACTTGAGAAAGTAATCATTTCATTACTGTAGTACAAATTGGACTTGGAGTTTCTTTAAGTTATCTTCTTATCATTATATATATTAAAGGTTGAAATGAAGACATTGAGCTATTAATTGTCGTTGTGTCTTTATCTTAATATACCAAGATTGTACTGAATTTTGCACTAAGATAGCCACATACTCTGTCATTCTTAATGAAATGGATAGCTGAGGACAGGGATGTAGTCAGCTATATTTTTTTCTGTTTATAAAACTGTTGCAAGTCAAATGCCAGTGTATTTTGTATTGTGGGAAGCATCTTTAAGAATGTGATAGAGCTGTTGAGTTCCTCTCAGGACCTCCAGTGTGACGATTAGCCCAGGTTGACCATGTTTCACTGCCCCGCCTACCTGTGCTTCAGTCACTTCAGACTTTGTCACTGTGCCTCTCCACAAGTACCATCCATCCTCTCCCCTCCCCTTTTAGCTCCCTTTTATGTATTTTCTCTCCCCCTTGGAATATAAGCTCCTTGAGATTAGAGCTTTTTGTGAATGTATGTCACCAGCACTTAGCAAGTACCTGGCACATGGTAGGTGTTTAATAAATGCTTGTTGTCTTGTTTTATCAATGGAAATAACACTAAAGAAGTTTTGCTATCTTCTATTTTGCCACCACAGCCTAAGAATTACAGGGCTTTTTAATCTGACTTGAAATTAAAATTTCATAAATCTTTTGACTTCTATTAGGTTTAAACTGTAGTGAGATAGCAAAAATGGTTTTGCTTTTGTATTTGTATTCCTGGTGTTTAGCAAGGCATTTGCACAAAGTAAGTGCTTAATGAATAGGTAGTCATTCAAAAGGGGAAAAAAATGTAATGGAACAAGACATTTTTCTTACCTGATGAGCTATTTTAAAAGAAAATTGAAATTGAGTATAATTTAAGTGGTTTAGAACTGAGCCATTTAACAGTTAGAGTTCTTCAAGGTGCTTTAGGTGTATGCAGAAGCTTACTTAGTACATCAGTGCAGTGTACTGGCTAATTTTAAGGAACTAGCTAATTTTAAGTAGATTCTGTCCTTTTCATTAATTTGAGTAAAGGAGTGGTTTCATCATATAACCACATTAATGCACTTTTAAGGGGTAAGAATACAGTACATGACTTAGATAATCCTTACCAAAAGGAAAACATAATAAATGCTGAGCATTTTACTCCAAATTAGAGAAAACAGCGTACAGTGTTGAATAATACTGTTTTGTTCATATAGTACTACTACTAAGGTAAAAATAAAATATCCAAGTTTGGTTGGATTTACCATGCTATTTAAATTACTGTTGTATTTGTTGTGTGTTTTCATACAGTTTGATGGTATGCTATCTTAGGTTATTTTTCAGCAGATGAATTCTCAACATTTTCTTTTGTGTTTAAAACTGTCTTTTTTTAGGTAGTGATTGATTTGGCCTTAGTAAAGTTTGCTCCATCTGAAAGGCAAAATGCTTAGGAGCCAAACCTGTGACAAGAATGTTTTTCTTAGCCAATCCAAACTAATTTTTTTATATTTCTGTTCTTAACTGTTATATTTTTAAATCACAAATATTTTAAAAATAGAAAATAAATGGTGATGAGAGGCAGCATTGTCACACTGGATTGAGAGATGCCCTTAGTGTCAGAAGACCTGAGTTCACATTCCACCTCTGAAGCCCCTTGGTCTGGTAATCCCAGTCACCACATTCTCAGGGCCACAGGCAGATTGCACAGCTGTTTCAGATCTGCATTACTAATGACTGTTCCCCTTTTGGAAATTCAGTTTCAGTGTGAAATCATGAGTCTGACCAAAAAGAAACGGTGATCAATAATTGATCTTACATAAGAAAATGAACTTTAAGTTTTATAGATTTTATGCTTCTTGAAACTTTTTTTTCCATTCTTTTTTCTTCAAATGAATATTGATAACTGATTTATTTGGAAATCACATTGCAGGACTAATCTGCATAAGTCACTGACTGGCATATAGATATGGATGACCTGCATCTGAGTTTAACAAAAATACCAAGCTTTTAGTTTGTGTGCAGAATGCATCCATAGTGATGAGACATTTAATACATCCTGAACTTATTTGTTTTCCTCTTTTTCTTTCTTTTAGGTGTCCAATGTCCCCAGCATCAGTAGATTGCCAACTCCCTCTCCTTGCGACACCCCAGCAAGCATTATGCTGGTGCTGTCATACCCATCCCAGAATACTACAGCAGAATGGAGCTGCCCTTTAGTTATAAGGTAAGTCTCCCTCCCCACTCCTTTCACACACTTACAAGCACTATTTTACTTACAAAATATTGTGTGGTTTTGTAAGTTTTTTTAGTATTGTTTCTTTTATAGATCCCATAGGGGTTATGAAACTGAAATGTAAAAAACTTATAAAACTGCATAATATAAGAGAAAAACTTACCTTATCACTGTAGACCAACTCCGTTTTGTAGTAGTTTCCTATGGTGGTTGTAAAATCTCCAGCATAATGCTGGCTAGGGTGTCACATGGAGAGGGAGCTGGCAATCTGCAGCTGCTATGGACATTGGATGAGAAAGCAATGAAAGGTAAGCTTCAAATTTAGACTGTATTGGATGTCTTTGGTTACATGGTGCATGCTACCTATCTTAAAATAATTTTATTTTTTTTAAACTTTGTGGCAGGTCACATAAAATATAAACATCATGTTCCTTGTTAAGTGGCCAACAGTGAATCCATATTTATTCTGAAGTCTAAACAATGCAGTGTGATTATTTTCAAAAAATATTTCCTTACCTTCATCAATAGCTGGGATTTTTCTCTTTGAAATTTGTGAATTTTGTCCCCGTTGTACCTATTTGTTTGGAGAATAACATTAAGTCCTAAATGTATGTGTATAAAGTTTTTAAGCATATTTTTCATTACTTAAGACACAATATCAGATAATTGTTTCGCACATGAACTTTTACACCACACACTAAAATTTACTTGACTTCATATTAACCAATGCAGATAAAGAGTTTAAAGACCTTTCTGGTTTTACTACATATATTTTCTCACTCATATTTCAAGTTTGAAGAAAGGGAACCTTCCTTATATTGGTAGGAGTATTTATTTAATTTAAAACTTTGGGTTTGTCTTTGTATCCTCAGCACCTAGCACAGTGCATTTACTTATAGTATGTGCTTAGTAAATGCTTATTGAATTTAATTAAATATTATTAATCATAGTATAGATCAGTACCATTGGGAAGACTTTCAGACAGAGCTCTTTTCTTTTTCATTATAGTATTACAGAAAAGCCCCACTAAAAACATGCCATTTGAAAACCCAGAGAGATTGATCCCTTTTCAGTAGATTTCCTGAATATTGTCTGGAGGGACCACATGGTGCGGAGGAGAGTCACTGGCAAAAGTTTAGGTCTTTTTGGAGCAAATCTTGTGGTTTCATTCTGTGTTCTCATCTGTCATGAAGGGGTTGAGTAAAATATTTCTAATATCCCTTTCAACTCAAAAAAAGTCATTATCCTGATTTAGAACCAGAACCATTCATTAAAAAAATCTTATCCAGTACATTGCCTTTCAAATCCTAGGATACTGAATTCTGAATGCTTCATTTTTTTCTGCCCAAATTAGGAGAAACATAAAATGGGGAGGGGAGGGTCCCTTTTGCAAATTAATGGGATGGAAAAACCCACAAGCCATTTGAAAACCTGTTCAGGCTTATGTGGAGTTGTAGATGGGAGTGATGCAGTCTGCTTTCCCCACCTATGTTAGACTGAGCTCATCAAGACTATTAGTGTTTTGGGGAATATGGTTTCTTAAGGAAATTTAATCCATTTCTTTCCTTTGTGTTCATTCTTTTGGAGGACTTCTTTTTTTATTCATTAACTTTGGCCATTAGTTTGACCACTGCAAATAACTTTACTTTTGTCTCTGTTGTCCCTCAGTACTTAGCCCAGTGCTTGTCGGATGCTAAATACTTTAATAAAAGCTTATTAATTGATGTGAGAGAAAGCAATATAAATTTTCTTTCATTACATATTACTAAATGACCAAAATATCTTACTTAAAAGTTAATTTTTAGATCTCACAAAAAGGAGAACATGTAAACAAAGAAGTTTTTTAAAGGGTGTGTATATATATATATATATATATATAGAGAGAGAGAGAGAGAGAGAGAGAGAGAGAGAGAGAGAGAGAGAGAGAGAAATATCTAAGGTGATGAGGTGAACATAATAAGATTAGAAGTGCACTATTGTTAAGGAGAAGCAGTGTGGTGTGATAGAGAGCTAGCTTTGGAATCTGAAAAACCTGGATTCAAATTCTGTTATCACACCATGTCTCTTCCCCTGGCCAGCTCACTTTAGTGAGCTCTGTGTGCCCCAGTGAACCTAAGAATCTCTTTTACTAATGGTTGCCAAACTGCTTTAGTGTTTCCATGCTGGAAATTTTCTACATCAGTGAAAAATGACAGACCTGGACTTCCCCCAACCCCAAATTTTAAAAAAACTTATTGTTAATAATGTGTAAGTTTTATTAATTGCTCATAATGTTGCTGAGAACTACTTATTTCTGCATATTTGAAGTTAGAAATGTTTTATCTTTTTTAACTCAACTAATTAGTAACTGTAATAAAAGATTTTATCCTTTTCTTACTTAGAATTAAAAGCTGTCATATATTGGTATAGACACTCTGTGTAGTAAAGACCTCACTTACAGATGCTCCATATATAGGAACAGTTGATTTCACATTGCCTCTCTCTCCTTGTCCTATGGCTTCCCTTCCTTGTCTAACTGTGTTGTTCCTCACCTCTTTTCAGAGAGATACAGACAATTCTAGGCCGGCAGTAACATTTGGTGAACACCATGGAAGAGTATTTGCTATCTTAGAACAACCTTTTTCAGTTATTCCTCTGTTCTCCAAAAAGATTAAACACAACACACTTTACACGTATACTCCTCACATGCTTCTTGCCTCCTTTTAAAGGAGTGCCCATTTACCTCAGAAAAATACCTCTCCTTTTTACTCTGTCCTTCCCTTCATTCTGTTTATAAGCTTTCTTAATGAATACGACTAATAATAGGGTTAACAGTTAGAAATAATTTGTGGTGTAGAAAGCCTTGTTTTCCAGTTTCCTCCCACATAAAATGGAATACTAATATCACTTACACCCACCACTCTACAGCAGTTAGGAGTATCATTTTGTAAATAAGTTAAAAGGTAAACTAAGTAAATATCTGATAGAGTTCTGTACAGATATGAGATACAATAATTAAGGAAAATTTTTTATTCTATTAGATAAACTAGAGACATGAGGTTATCCTTGAAAAGAGTTCATAAATCTCCCTTGGAAACTCCTACAAAAGCCTTCTACCTCCTCATCTACTTATTAAACTTGTATTTTCTAAAGCATCAGCATTCAAGATAAATTTTTTTTAAAAAAAGATTGCTCATTTACTTGGGGGTTTTTCCTTTCTCTTGCTTAATCTTTAACATTTGTGTTGTTACTTATTTCAAATTATTACATGAACAAAACCACCTTTTAAATATAGTTCTATTGAGAATGCATACATCCAGACAAATATAAATAGACTTTTAGGATATACACCCTATTTTTAAATGATGCACTCTCTTCACTTTCAAAAAGCATTTAACAAAGGTTCTTGATCTGTAGAAGAGTATAATATTTAGAATTTTTGCATACTACTCTGTTTTAACTCAAGTTGTACAAATGGGAGAGTGCGGAAATATCTGTAAATGTCTCTACCATTTCTTGAGCCCTTGTTTTGTTATTAAGTGTGAACACCTACACATATTCCCTCTCCTATTTTACAGTCTCTAATGTCTCATCATTAACTTATTTTCTAACTGTGATCGAATTTTACAAGAGATGGAAAGCTAGTTTATTTTGGGGTAGAATCAGTTGATTTTAAGGTCTTAGATATGATTTTTCTTAGTTACATTAGGATATTCAGTATTTCAGGATTACACATAAGGATAAATTTATATGACAGACACTTAAGATTTCATATACGTAAAACAAATTTAAATTTAAAGTTTTGCTTAGTATTTTATCTTATACTGTACATTATGTAGAATATCTTTTCTGCAATATTGTGATAATTTCCCTGCCTTAATGTTGTGTATATGTGCAAATTGATCTCCCTAACTGTTGCTATGGAATGAAGCTTATGACTTATGCATGATAAATGTGAGCCATAACGTACTGTTAACATTGGTTTTTTTTTTTTGTTTGTTTGTTTTAAAAGAAAATTTAGCATACTGTTGGGCAACGCTTAATGATGAAACTTGGGTACACACTAATGTTAATTTGCTTACTTTGGTGTGATGACCCAGAGATTAATGAATGCTTATGTTATTTAATACTCCTATGGTTTTAAATCAATTCTCTTTATATTGAGTGAAATATAGACTCTTACTGAAAGATTTATCTCAATTATATCATTTTAATTTCTATAGCATGACTTTTAGTTAATTTTTAGCAGTCAAATAAAATAAACGATCTTTATCTTGAATAACTTAGAAATAAGATGTTTCTGTAATTTTAAACACATTGTAATGAAATTACAACTTACGTTCACCAAATTCTCCCTTTTGGAATACGAATAAAACCACAGAAGTTTAAAACCAATTTCCCAATTTTTAGTTTGTGGGAGAAATTGCAAGAACTGGACAGAAGAAGTAAAACTAATCTACTGTTTTTTTTTAACATTAAGCTTTCATAAATTTTCTTTTTCTGTGTGACTTTTCTATTAAAATTCAGCAAGTTGATTTGGTAGGGTTGTTTTACTTTCATAATTGGCATTTTATTTTTTAAGTTGTATCTCTTGACTTTATGTCTCAATATAGCATAGTTTCCACAAATAAACATGGTTAATAGCTTCCCATATTTCCTACAACTAATGGGAATATATTCTACCAGATTTTTCAGAGGGTAAATATTATTATACTCTGCAATCCCGTGAAAAAGTGTTTTAAATTTTTTATGGTGAGAACTAGCATTCATTTGCCCCTGCATAAAATTTGAAGAACTTAACCATAAAAAACTTATATTTATAGGGGAAATGGTATCATCGGAGGCAAGCTGTAAAAGAATTGCATGGTACGCTGATACGTCTCCTAAATGAACTGCTGCCATGGGAACCAAAGCTAATGAAGGCTTTTCAGAGAAACAGGTAATACAAAATTTGAAATTCATCTTAAACTTGGCATTTCATTAGATTTTTGTTGTTGTTACTGTATTTTGAGGTCACTTAGTTTTGGTTGGTTTTTTGTTTCTTTGTTCTCAGGAGAACTTGACTATAATTATTCTGGGTTAGACAGATATCTGTTCTAGTGATCTCTTTGGGAAGAAATTTGGTTGTTTTTAAAAAACCATCCTTTGTTAACTCATTTTGGTAATTCATGATCTTTGTTCCATCAGAGCCCTAGTGCTATAATTTCAAACACTTTTCTTCATGACTACTGCTTCTTTTGAAGTTGGAGAATATCCACCACCATCCCTCATCCACTGTAATTTTCCTTATATATAAATGTAGCCTTGACATTTAACACATTAATTTAGTGATATTTATGGGTGGTATACTGTATGAAAAGTATGTTAGGCATCCCAGCAGTGTTTTATGCTCTAAGGAGAATTTGTCCTGTCTTCTTGCCAAGGTCAACCCTTTTACTTGTGCCCCTGTTTTCTTGACTCCTCTAGAAGTTTGCTCTTTTAGTCCTTTCTGCCCTTCTTTCATCTTCGGTCCCTTCCCATCTACTGGGTCTTTCCCTATTACCTGTAGATATGCTTAGGTCTCCCTTATTCTTAGAAAACCTTTCCTTGACCCTGCCATTGCTTCAAATGATTTTCCCATGTATCTTTTTCATAACCCTCCTCCACCAAAATTCCTGGATACTTTGTCTTTTTGTAACACTACCTTTTAATTTTTTTTTGAAATAGTATTTTATTTTTTCAAATTACATGTAAAGAGTTTTCACTATTCACCTTTTATAAAATTTTCTACTCTCTATCCTGTCTCCCCTCTCCAAGAGGGCAGGCAATCTAGTGTAGGTTATACATGTGCAATCATGTAAGCATATTTCCCACGTTAGTCATTTTGTGAAAGAGGAAACAGAACAAAAAGGAAAAGCTACGAAAAACACAAAGCAAAAAATGTGAAGATAGTATGCTTTGGTCTTCATTCAGACTCCATAGTTCTTCCTCTGGATGTAGATAGCATTTTGCAGCATGAGTCTTTTGGAATTGACTTGGATCATTGCATTAGTGAGAAGAACTAGTCAGTCATAGTTGATCATCACATAATGTGGCTGTTCCTTAAAATTCTCCTACCTGTATAGCTGCTTCTAATCAATCTTCTTTACTATATTATCATGC
Organism: Potorous gilbertii; assembly: GCA_028658325.1. NCBI lineage: Eukaryota > Metazoa > Chordata > Mammalia > Diprotodontia > Potoroidae > Potorous > Potorous gilbertii. The sequence goes on from CM053769.1 coordinate 29,449,941, forward strand.
ATCTTCCACCCCATATGTTTAGGTATTCCCCCAGGGTTCTACCCTTGGGACTCCTATTTTCTCTTTTGGCAGTTTCAATTGTTCCCATTGGTTCAGTTATCACTGCTATACAGGTGTCTCCTAAATTGGCATTTTCTCTCTATTCTCTCTTCTGAACTTCATCTGCACAAGACCAGTTTCCTGTTTAACATTTCCACCTGTATGTTCATTGGTGTTTCAAATTCAGCCTATCCAGAACAGACTTTAGTACTTTTCCTCTCTACCAACCTTCTCTAATTCTTTTGAGAGCAGCACTCTTCGTCTCATCAACCCAGGGTTACAACCTTGGAGTTCATCCTTGACTCCCATCCTTGACTCTTTTTTCTTACCACGTATCATATACAAACAATTGTCAAGTCTTGTTCATTCTGCCTCTACAATATTTCTTAACTTTTGTCCTCTCTCCTCTCACAGAGTTACTACCTCAGTTCATGCCATCGTCGCTTGTCACCTAGATTCTTACAGTAGCATTTTTCATTGTTTCTGCTTTCTCTAATCTATCCTCACGCAAGTGCCTAAATATCCTTCTATAGAAAGTTCTGACCCTTTCATTGCCTTACTCAAAAAACTTCAGTAACAGCTTCTCACTTCCTCCATTGGTCTTTAAAGCCTGTCATGCTCCCACTCTCACCTGCCTCCTCACTTTATTTCATATACTCTTTAACCTACTTCAAGCCTTAGTTCAGTTGCTCTTTTGTGTGTAAAGCTTTTTCTTACCTCCTTGGTTAGTGCCTTTTACTTCTCAAATTACATTGTATTTAATTTTCTGGTTCCATATTGGAAACCTCTCAGAGAAATTCCTTGAGGGCAGAGATTATTTTATTTGCATATCACTTAACAAGTATCACAATCCCTTGCACATAGTAGGCTCTTAATGTCTTGAATTTTCTTTTAATTTTTTTAAAAAGACAGTATCTACCTTCCTGAAGGGAGAGATATACACATAGAGAATTGCATTTAAAGAGACACCAAGTTTTATGTGAGTTCAGAGAAGGGACAAACTACAGGTGTGAATAGAAGACCCAATGTGTATACTCAAAGGAGCGGATTTCTTCAGGGTGGGGAGCTCCTATTATGGGAATTTCTTTCACTCTACCAGATCATAGCCCCTCCATAATTAAACTAAATTCTGTGGCGTTACCTGAGGAAAGACAAGATTAGGTGATATCCTTGGGGTCACAGAGATGGTAAATGTCAGAAATAGGAGTTAAACCTGGGTCTTTCTGATTCCAAGCCCAGCCCTCTATCTACTACACAAGGCATCTTCTATATACACAAACATGAGTCTATCAAAACATAAATAGGAGATAATTTGCTCGCGTTCAACAAATTAAATAAAGGGCACAGTTCTAAATTATAGGGGAGGTATATAGTTTATATAGTAAAGTATACTTCCTCTCATGTAATTTACAGTCTAGTAGAAGGATAAGAAACAAAGATATCACTGTAATATGCAACATTATGTAATTGTATTGAGGAGATAAAGTGCCATATGAGGTTCAAGATAGAAGATTATAACTAGGGGGATCAGGAAAGGTTTTGTAGATGTCATTTGATTTGATCTTTAAAGAAAGCCTGATGGTTAAAGATGGGAAAAAAGAATATTCAAAGGTTTAACAGGAATAATTGGAAGAGCAGAAGTATGAAGTCACAAGGAACACAGAATGATCAGGAGAAGTAGTTAAGTTAGGCTAGATCATAAAATATGTGGAACCTAATGCAGTGATAATGCTGAAAAAGTAGAGGGTGTTCTCAGTTCTAGAGGCCCTAAATGCTAGATCACTGATTTGAGCTTTAATTGGTGGTATGAAACCATTGAAGTTGTTGAGCAGAGGAGTAACGTCACCGAGACCACTCAAAAGAAATACTTTGGTGGCAATAGTATGAATGGCAGATTGCAAGAGGCATGGAGAAGTGGGAAAGCTTAGTATTGCTATTGGAATTGTCCAGTAGATAGTAATGAGTGCCTTTCGTGATGGGGGCAGAAATAGTCAGAAGGAATGGATGTGAAGAAATGTTGTGGAATTGAACACTACAGACTTTGGTAGTTGCTTCTTTCCGTCTTCCTAATCTCTCATTTTCAAAGATATGCCCAAAGTCCTAAATATGGGAGGTAGTGTGAATGGTAGCGTCATACGCAGAGAAATAGTAACATTGGAAAGCGAAGATGAAAGGGGAAATATAATGAATTCAGCTTTGAAGGGTCATCAGATAAAATGGGTAAATCTTGCAGGTAGTTGATAATATGGATCTGAATCTCAGAAAAGGTCATGACTTAAGAGGAAAAGATCTGAGAGTTAGCTGTAGTAAGTTTTCACTTGACAGTCTTGGAAGTAGTTCAAACTAAGAGTAAGTGAGATTTGCCAAGGAAAAGAAAAAGAAAAGACCAATGTTCTGAAAGTTAGTAGATAACAAAAAACAAAAATTGGGGGCCTAAGTCAACTGCATGGGTTCTGAAAGAAAGAAGTATTTTGAGAAATAGTGGTGGTAAAGGCCTAGAAGCACTGGTGAGGAAAGGAGAGTATTTCACCTAACTGTAAATCTAAGGAGATTGTAAACAGAGTGTCCTCCAGTGGATAAAGATGCAAGGGATGTGGTGTCTCCGGTGAAGAGTCAAGTTTTGATTAAAACAAGAAAGTAGGATAATATTGATTGAAAAGTTCTAGCACATCAGGGGATTTGTTGGAAATCTAGTGGTAATCTCAGAGGACACAGTAGATTAGGATAGAAGATGGGTAATGTGGACCGGAGTGGGCTTGGAAAAGAGCAGAGCTGAGAGGATTCTTAAATTTGCTACAAAAAAGTGAAATTCCTCAATATATGGAAGAGGTTCTTTTTATAGATCATTACTTGAAAAAGCGTTTAAATATGAAACTTGAGATACAAGAACAGAGCAGCTCACAGCTGAAGGTTCGGAGTCATCGCCAGTGGGACTTCAGGCAGCGAGTGAAGATTAAAACGTCATTAAATAAGTCAGTGGAAAAAGGTTTCAATTTTGGCACAGATTGTTGGGAACACATCTCTCGTGTAAAGGAAATCATCCCAGTTGTTACCTCTTAGCTCTCTCTTCCCTAAGCTTCTATTTCAAAAATTACAGTGCAATAATAAAAAATTAGAGAACATTACCTACCATTTAAAATGTTGGAATTGGGAAGTTCAGGATGGATTTTACTCTCTAAAATTCACATGATTTAAAGATACTGGTACTTAGAATTTATTCTGAGAATAAACTTATCTCTATATGATTTTCTTGTGAATTTATTGAAAGTAACTGTGGCTTGTACATGTACACTACATCAATGTAGCTAAACAAACAATACCTTATCATTCCACAGATTACTTATAGAGCAAATTTGACCTAATAGAGGTGTCTTCAAAGAGGAACGAGAGTAAAGTATTCTTAATACTAACTTTCTATGTGATAGAAATTGCAATTATAACTTAAAGAAAGAGGGCTGTGTCTTTTTCCTCCGTTTTGTCACCATGTATAACATTAAGTATTGTAAGACGCACTTGAGACATAAGTTGAGTCTAAATTTTAAATGTTCTCTCTGTAACATTAAATGACTTACCCAAAGTGTTGGGGGGTAAGTCTTACTTTTCATATTTTGTTTCAGGAGCCGACTGAAGAAAGACTATGATGATTTCAAAAGACAACCAGATCATGATAAATTTACCCGAGAACTGTGGACTAATGAAGAAAGTGAAGGAGATCCTGGAAAAGAGTCTCCTAGAGTGGAAATCATTAAATCTCTAGAGTCAGCAGACCCTCTGGATGTTCTAGAGAAAGAGCATCTTGATTCTGGTAGGTGCTCAATTAAAAAAACAGCCCATCATTATAAAGAGGGCATGCTTTTCGTTTGTTTTACAAGTTTACATAACCTAAAGTGCATTTTGGCAGTGGAAAGAATTAATTGGGAAAATTTGGTGATATTTTGGATATAATTTGGTGATTTTATCAGTGTTCATTTGATAAGCATTATTTTTTTTTACCTGATGCTATTTGTAGCTTGCTCCTGCCCTGGTACCATAGCTTTTAAAAGTCTGGGAAAGTTACATCCTCATGTTGGAGCATGCATTTAGACAATACGCATTAGACAATCCACAGGTGGCTGTGGAGTCAATGAGGCCTGTTCAAGTCCAGCCTCAGTCAATACTGGCTGTATGACCTTGGGAAAGTTGCTCAACCTTTGTTTGTCTGAGACTCCTCAGCTGTAGATGGGGCTGGTAACGGTAATAGCGCCTCCCTTGCAAGGCTGTTGTGAGGACCGAGTGAGGTAATGTTTGGAGAGCACCTGACACGGTATCTGGTGCACAGTGGGTACTATAGATGCTAGCTGCTATCGTCAACAGCAGCAAACTAGCCTTGCCTGAAAACTTCTTCTGGTGCGTTGGTCCTGTCCCTTCCTTTTTCCTTTTGTTAGAAGAAATGTATTTCTTGAGCACCACCATGTTTTATTTTGTTGAGTTTTAAATGAAAAATAAGAGGTTTTTAATACTAAATAAACTTTTTACCACAAACCCCCTTTCTTGCTGCCCCTTCTCCCCCACTTCTATTGGTGGTAGGGTGAGAAAATAGAGCCAAAACCTATCACAAGAGAAAGTGTTTTAAGTTCCATGAATGCTTACAAAAATTAAAGATGTTTTCCTGTTATTCTCCATTTCCCTGTAGAATAGGATAAGAACAGGTGAGTTCTTATCAAACAATTTGACTAGCCATTTCAAAAAATTCTTGATTTAGAAAATTAAACAAGCATTAGAGAAACTAGTATTTTTTTTTACCCCTAAGAACTTTAAAATAGATGAAATAATTTGGGGCTGGACTGTAGCCAACAACATAGTCATTGATCTAAGAAATTTCTTACAGAGTGAGTCAAAAGTTGCCTGCCTTATACTGTATTACCACTTTGAATTAAAGAAAAAAATTTTTTCATATTAACATTTATTTGCATATGAAAATTCTTGTGCATTTTGATTATTTCCAATATCACAATCCATACTTAGCAAAAATAACTAGGTATTGTTGTATTAACCCCATAATATTTTTACTTTGATGGTTGGCAAAGTAATCTAATTAAAATTCTCATTTTGGTTTTTTTGTTATTTTAAAGGTATAGCATCATAGCTGTTCAGCCATAAATGTTTTGTATAGCAATTAGCATATTGTTGGTACATAAACAAAATACTTGTTTTTATATTTTTTCAGATGACATGAAACTGTCAGAAATTGATTTTCCCATGGGCAAAAACAGGCTGTTAAAAAAAGAATTGCCTTCTAAAGATGTGCAGAAGACACTGCCTAAAGCACTTAAACGACAGTCCAAACAAAATAGTTTTCTGGATGATAGCACAAAAGAGCTTTCACCTAGGAAGAAAGCAAAACTAAGCACAAATGAGACTGCAGTTGAGAACTTAGAAAGTGGCATGCAGGTGGAGTGTTGTTTGAATGAATCCAGGCAAATAGAGCCACCATCTCCTGAAACTTTTGCCCCAGTAGACTCAACCACATCTGTGTCCACTTTCCTGAAAGGGACCAAACCCATTCAGGCTTTGCTTGCAAAGAATATTGGGAACAAAGTGACCTTAACAAATCAGCTGCCAACTTCCATAGGAAGGAGTGTGCCTGCCTTGGAAAAAACAGTTACATCTTCTACAGAAGCTAGCCCAATAAAGCCAGCATTGACCTGCCAGACCAGTACCAAGGGTCCTTTACAGATGGTGTATAAAATGCCCTGTGGCCAGTGTGTGCCAATAGATCTTCATAATAGTTCTGTGAAGATTCAGATGCAACCTGTTACAGATCCTAAAACAGGAGAGAAAGTCATGCAGCAAGTTCTTATTCTGCCTAAAAATTTTCTGATTCAGCACAAAGAAGGAAAGGCTGTTGTTGCAAAAGAAATCCAGTCATTTCAACAAAAGTGTCCAGAACAGCATTGTTCGTCTTTCCCACAGACAACAAATGTAAACTCTTCTTTAGCACCAGTTCTTGTAAACCCAAATGGAAATATTTCAGCGCAACTGTCTAATGCAATTTTCAACAAGAGTATTACATCTTTACCAAATGTGAATAGTTCTAGACCACAGACTTTGCCCTCTGTAACTTCAGCAAGTAATTTAGCACTACCAGTTAAAACAAGCCAAAGTGAAACTGGAAAAGTGAAGAACATCGTTTCCACGACCACATTCCCCCGACCTGTCGCCTCACCCACCATTTCCTCAACAGTTCAGCCTCTAATAGCAGCAGCGACACTAAGTGCATCAGCGAACCCGAATGGTTCCCTTCACAGTTTAGCATCACAGCCAACTACTGACTCTTCTGACACAAAGCAAGAACTGAAAACAGTGTGTATTAGAGATTCACAGTCAATCCTTGTCAGGACACGTGGTGGAAACACTGGAGTTGTAAAAGTGCAAACCAATCCAGAGCAGAATTCCCCTAATCATTTATCTCCAAATTCAGTTTTCACATTTACTCCTCAGCTTCAGACATTTCTGGTGCCCAAATCCACGGCTTTGTCGTCCTCCACTTTTTCACCAGTAGCAGGAGCAACAGCTACTTCTTGTCTCCCTCCTTTTGCCCAGTCTTCCGTTTCTGGGTTCGTTCCCCCGCCATCTTCTGTTTCCATTCCAGCCCTCCCTTCTAGTTTTAATCAGACAGCAGGGAAAAACCTCAAACTTACTTTGGGCCAACCTTCCTGCAATAGTAATTTGGGTCAAATGATAGATAAAACTGCACCAGGATCCTCTTCTTCACCTTTCATGCCTTCTGTTTCTTCTGGCCCCCTACTTCAGTCAACAACAAGCAATTCGGTTAATGTAATTAATATTTCAGCAGGAAATTTGGGACAAACCAACACAAATATAATTCATGCTCCAACTACACAGCAAGTAGATTATAAAACAAAAAATTACCCTGTTACACCACCCGAGTCAACTACAACAACCAATGGAGACGTGATCAGTGGTACTCCAGTTCAAAAACTCATGCTGGTCACAACTCCATCTATTCTTTCCCCTTGTGGTAGTGCTGCAGTTAATATGGTGCCTACACCAACATCCACAGGTGTTTCCACCCAGAAATTAGTTTTCATCAATGCTCCAATGTCCAGTGGCACTTCAACTCCAACTATAATTGCAGAATCATTAAAACAAGCCCGACCTCCCTCCATGAGCAAAACCTATGTTAAGACCACAGAACAACCTCAGATAGTGCTAATTCCATCTTCAGTGGGAGCCCCAATAAAGATAAATTCGTCACCTACTGTGTCTCAAATAAAAGATGTAAAAATAGGACTAAACATAGGCCAGGCCATTGTAAATACTACAGGCAGTGCTCCAAATGTACCATCAATTAACATATTGCAGAATGTAACTCCAAAAGGAGCAGAAGAAAAAGGCAGCAAGAGCTTTATTTTGCCTTTGTCAACAAGTGGTAGTTCAGTTCCAGTAAGTTCAAGTTTTATGAGTCAAAATGTTTCACCCATTAATGAATCGGTGGTTTCTACAGCAAGAGCAGTTAACATGTTTTCAGTAACAGCAAATGCATCTTTGACTTCTCTTTCCACAACATCAAGTTGTGCTTCAATTGGGACACGACCTACAGTTTTGGTTAGTGGAAATGAAACTTCTTCAAGAATTATGCCAATTTTAACAAACAGACTATGTACATCAAATATCGGAAACACTGTGGCTATTTCAACTGTGAAGACAGGGCATCTTGCATCATCTGTGCTGATTTCAACTACCCAACCAACAGTGTCTCCTCAGTGTTTGACATCAGCTTTACAGATACCAGTTACTGTTGCCTTGCCTCCTCCTGTCACTGCATCTCCTAAAATAATCAATACACTTCCCCATCTGGCAGCAGTTCCAGGTACCACACATCCCATCCCCCTTCCTAAAAGACAATCACAGAATTTTGTCCACTTTCATTCACCAGGGATTTCAGCTACAGTGCCATCAAATGCAAACACAAATAAACCTCAGACTGTATTACCATCTGCTTCACTCAGTGCAGGTAAAATAATTAGTTTTTCTAACTTTGCTCCTCTGCCAAACCAGCAAATGCCTCCAACTTTAGTGAAATCAGCTCATACTTACAGTTGTGCTCCAGATGCCTCTGCCATTCAGACTGCTACTGCACCTTCAAATGTAACTAGTCTGGTAGGGGGTCAATTAAATGAACCTTGCATTCAGCAAAAAATAGTTATCAATACCAGTACACCTTTGGCACCTGGGACTCAGATCATGATTAATGGCACCCGATTTATTGTTCCTCCACAAGGGCTTGGAGCTGGCAGTCATGTTCTTCTTATTTCTACTAATCCAAAATATGGACCTCCTTTAGCCCTCAACAATGGTCAAGGTATTCAGCCTACAACTCCTGATAATCTTGTGCAGAAGATCACATTAGCTCCAAGTAATTCTTTAAGTTGGCAACCTGCAAAACATCCCCTAAAAAGCTCTACAAAAATTGTGAACTCTCTTGGGAATGCAAGTACTGTACCTGTTGTACATGCAACACCCCAAGTGGTAAACACAACTGCTAAAGTGTCTGCTCCAAATTCCATACCAACAGTGTCATTGACTTCAGTAATAAAACCTCCTCCATCGACTCTTTTAGCTAAAACTTCTTTGGTTTCTGCAGTACATGCTGGTAACCCTCAGCTGCCAAGTAGTGCGTCAGTATTCCATTTGGATACATCAGTGAAAAAATTGTTGGTTAGCCCAGAAGGAGCTATTCTGAATGCCATAAATACTCCAGCATCTAAGGTTTCTTCACTATCTTCATCTCTTTCTCATATTGTAGTATCTGCTAGCCGAAATTCTGCCACCGTCTTCCCCGCTTTTCCGTCATCTGGCTTAGAAAAGCCTGACACAGCTGCATCTTGAATTTAGACTAAATGAGCCAGTTTTAATATTGGGGCATTGTTTTGACTCCCAAATAAATTTTAACTGTTTATTATACTGTTGAAAACATACTATATACATAGTTGATTTTTTTTTCCTATATCTTTTCATTAGATTACCGCAGGGTTTTGTTTGCTTGGGGAGGGAAAAAATTAGTTAAATTTCACTCAAATGTATGGGTATGTTTTCAAGGGTTGTTCATTTGGTAAAGGTCAGGAATGACCTGTCTGTTAACATACATTACACAAGTCAAGTTTGACTAGTTTAGAATAATCTAACATTTTGCACATTTGCATTGACCTGTTTCCTCTTGAATTTGAACTGTTGCAGCGTGTCTACAATACGGTAATCTGTGTCTTTCATTTGTGAGATCTTATTTTTGTTTCTGTAAAAATATATATATATATTTATGCATTATAAAAATGCAGTCCACGTTGTAAAATTGTACATATTCCCAAATCCCTAACAATCTGTACTAAACTATATGTACAAAGAACTATGCTGTCTTATTTATGTTTTGTTTACATAATGTATAGTTTTTTAAGTATTTTAGTAATTTTGGACCAGTGTACTGTTAGCAACAATGCAGAAGAATCTGCATGTAATAAAAAGAAGTTGCTGTATTTCTTTGTTTGAATAATGTTTCTAAAGTGTGTGCTTGGGGCAGCGTAGGAAAAAAAAATATATCTAGTGAGACAAGACTACATAAATTAAGAAAGTTCCTTAAAAAAAGCAAAGTAACTAGAAAATTTGACTCGGGTTTCTCCATGGTTTGCCTGAGATTGGACTCCGATATTATTTAACATGTTCCAGGTTTTGGTTGCTTTTAAATCCAAGCTTGGATTTAAAGTCATGATATATTGGCCAAAAGAAAAGTTCATTTTTAAAATCAAGCTACTCTTCAGCTAGTTTCTGCACATTACAAAATATGTTTTAGATTTAAGACAATCCTCTGGAAACAAAGTACATCAAAGCTGGTTTGGATACAGAATGAACAGGTAGTGAGGACACCAGATGATTTTAAGGTTTTCATTATTGTTTGGGGGATTACAGAGAAAATCATTGAATTCCTTTTCAAACCCAAATTTTTATATATGCCGATAATTATGTTTTACTTTATTGTGATGTTAGCAAAAAGAAAAAATGTATTGCAAAGGAATGCTTTCCCAACTCTGGACAGAAAAAGTTCATTGAGGATCATTGTGTAGAGTTATTTAAAATGCATTGTTCTGTCTTCCTGAGTTCAGGAAGTATACCTCTTCTACATCTTTGTATTCACAGATTAAAATTTGTTACTATTAGCCCACAAAAAGTCCCTATAAAACGTTCAATAAATGGCCATTCAGGCATTGTGTGACGACTACCAAAGAGAAGACTTACTGCCTCCTTGGGATAGTTGTAATGGGTTTTTTTTTTAATCATCAAGTCCAGATTTGCCTCTTTGCAGCTCCCATCTGTTGTTCCTTGTTCTGCCTGCTTTAGGCTTTGCAGAACAAGTATAATCTCTTTCCTGTGATAGCCTTTCAAATACATAATAGTGTCACAGGACCATAGAATTGGACAGAACTTTAGGAGTCATCTAGACTAGCCTTCTCATTTTACAGGAATGGAGACTGAGATCTAGGGAGACTTAAGTGACAACCCACAGCCATTTAATTACAGCTGTGATGTCCTATCCCATACTTCTCCAGCTTACACACCTCCAAGTCCTTCAACCCAGTCTCATGTGGCATGAACTGAAGGCCTCTCATCTCCTGGTTGCCTTCCTTTGATGCTTCCAGATAGGTTATCAGTATCCTTTCTAAAGTACAGCATCCAGAATTGAATCAGTGCCCCAGAGGTGGCCTGACCAAAAAACAGTATAGCTGTTACTTCCTTATTCCTAGAAGTTATGGCTCACAATGCAGTCCAAGAATCACATTTGTTTGCTGACATTACACAGGTGGTTAATATTGAGCTTATAATTCACCAAAACCCCTAGATATTTTTTCCAACAAATTGCTGTCCAACCATGTCCCATCAAATCATAATTTGTGAAGTTGATTTTTCATACAAGTTTAAGAATTTGCATTTTTTTCACCTTTTAGATTCATCCAGTATTAACAGCTTGTCAAGGCTTGTTTGGGTCCTAACATTCACTATGGTAGCTGTCCTGTTTTTTGTCATCTATAGATTCCATAAGAATATGCTATGCTTTTTATCCAAGTTGATCAAAAATGTTAAGCACAGAGCCAAGCTCAGATTGCTGTGGCACTGCTCTGAGACCCTTTTAAGTTGTCCTTAAATTATTCAGCTCTCCCATTCTGGCTGTGTTCTGAATTAATATGATTGTACTATCTAGTACATATCTCTCCATCTTTCCACAAGAATAGCATAAGATACTTGATCAAATGCTTTGCTAAAATCTAGGCAAAGTGTATCTACAATAGCACTTAATGTGTCAGTTTAGTAACCCAGTCAAAAAACGAAGGATAATTAATCTGGTATGAAGGATTCCTGATGAAGCTAGGCCTGCCCTTTGGAATCCCTGCTTTTTCTAGTTCTTCACTAACCATCTCTTAATTCTTTATTCTAGAACTTTCCCTGAAATCACAGATAAGTTCACTGATCTATAATTTGTCCACTTTATTCTCTTTTTGTTGGAAACGGGCATTTGCCCTCCCATCCTGTGGAACCTTTTTGGTTCTCCATGACATTTCAGTTGACAATGGAGCAACAATTCTGTCAGTTCTTTCTATAGATTTACTTAGTGCTGGTTTGAATTCACCAAGGACAGCTAGCTGCTTGTCCTTTTATTTAAAAATGGATACTTACTTCCAGTTATAATTTCTGTTCTCTCCTATTACAATCCAAAGTCTCCTTGGCAGAGTTAACATCTGTAAAGAATCAATAAGTTGTGCATTCTGTTACCAAGTATCATTTCATTAGACCTCAAGCCATCATGCAGCATCTTTGACCTTCTCTTTACCCCAGTTTTTTTTTTTACTTAAAAACATATTTGTAAGTTTTCCTTGCCAACTTCAGCTTATTCTGAGCTTTAACAAACTCCTGAGGTTATTTAGAGGAACTTGCCATAATTTTGTAATCATCCTTTGTTTCCTTTCTGTCTCTTATGCATGTATATAATAACAGTCTAACTTGACTGGTAAGTCTTTGTGTCCATAACAGTTCTTCATACAACACTTCACTTTCCTTCTCATCAGAATTGCTGCCTTTCAGAGTTTTCCATCCTTTCTGGGCTGATTTGCTTATAGAATGTTAACCCATAAGATCGTTCCTGTTCTTCCTCAACTCGTTAAAGTACTCTCTCATCCAAATTTCAAACTACACCTAGATTTCCTTGTTTGTTGTTTTTTGAGACAAGTGAGGTTAAGTGACTTGCTCGGGGTCACAGCTAGTAAGTATCAAGTACCTGTTGCTGAATTTGAACTCAGGTCCTTCTAACCCCAGGGCCAGTGCTCCATCCACTGCACCACCTAGCTGCCCTATGTATTTCTTTAATTGAAAACTCTGAAAGATATTTTGTATTTCCCACTATCATTTCCACCTGAGCAACAGTTCTCTTTGTTAGTGAAAATCAGAGGCAAAATAGAATTGTCACTGATTCTCCTACATTTTTGAAGTATTAAAACATGAAGGCACAATAAATTATAGGCATTTCTGTTTTTGACAGAATTCTAGCCAATATCTGAATAATAGAAATCTGCATGTGTTCCCCTGCCCAATCTCTCCTATATTCTGCCTGTATTTGTCATGTTTCCCAAACTCGTGTTTTCTCTAAGAGTTTTATCGTATGAAAATAATTATTTCTCTTTATATAAATCTTTTCTACCATGTTCCCTGGATTTCATTACATTAGTATATCTTCTTAATAATGCAATATTAACTTCCTTCACCTTTCCCTCTTTTAAACTGATTTCTTTCATTTAAGTAAGGCATATCTTTCCAAGACCATATTCCAGTGGGAGATTTCATGCCATCAACTATCACCAATTATCTGTGAGGTCACATATGCCTGTGGTCACTAGGACCTCTAATTTCCTCCACCCCACCCCCCGCTCCTGCCCCATGACACAGTACCTTTCTTTTTTTTTGAATGAGGGGTTTTAGTCCAAATTTTGTCAATGTGGGGAGATTTTGAGTGGGAATTCCTTTTACCAATGCAGATCAGCAAACCACATGTATGGTACAGTCCTAGAAAGTGACTAGAGTCACTAAGAAGTTAAATGAGTTGTCATAAAGTTAATTTGTGTCAGAGATAAGACTAGAACTCAAGTCTTCCTGAATCCAAGGCTAATCTCTCCACTACACCACACTGCCTTCTACCCTACATGCATCAGTAAATATTTTGACGAATTAATGTGCTTCAATCACTGAATTTTTTAAATGATGCAAAATTGTGTCTTAAAAAGTCATTACATGTAGCTTATCAATTTTGTAACTAATCTTAAATCTTAGGCTAGCTTCCCTTCAATTTCTGAATATGTTCCCAGAGCTTTCTTTCAGATAATATATGGCAGAAAAATACAGACTAGTTTTAGCTATTAGCACAAGGAGAATATAATTGAGAAAAATGTATTTTCAATATAACATGTTCTAAAAGCCAGTTTTTAAAATTACCTGCTGTTTGGGACTTTTCACAGCATTTTCTTCATCCTCCTTTGAAACCTTACTCCTGAAAGATACAAATTTAAGAACTGACTGAAAAGCAATTATGAAAAGGAATTTTCAATTACTCAAGATTCTTATCAGTTATTTATTTCTATTAAAAGCTCCTGGACTCCTGGACTTAAGAGTGAATGTTTATTGGTGTTATTGTTAACATATCAGACAGTAGATGACATTATGTTTCCTAAAATTGAGATTTCTTTATAAAATGGCATTCCTTACTCTTTACCAGATCTAAATCTATAACCAATATGTTAATATTACACAAAGGGGAAAATAAGCAACAAAATCTTTTCCTCCATTCCAGGTTTAGAAGGACAATGGAGATTTCTGATATCTTGGATGAAGAATACAAGTTGAGTTTTTTTAGTTTTATTTTTATAGTACATAACACATTCTTAAAAGGTCAGTTATCAGGAAAAATTAATTTCAATATAGCATTGAAGTGAGAAGAAAGATTCCTATGTATCAGAGTGGTTTTACTTCTAAAATTTATATAAAACTGGGCCTATTTTTGATAGCCAGACCATAAAAAAATTAAAGTTAGATTAAATACATTGAATTAATGTTTTTTCCCCAAGTTCTTTTTCTTGAAGGATACTTACCATGTTTTTCATATAATTGAGTTCAATTCTTATCTTTAACAAACCTAAAGTTATATCATTAAGGCATAAAAACGTTGACTTTTGTTACTTAGGTGTTTAGGTCTTATCCCACACCAAGACACCAGTTTTGCTTGATAATGGGTAATTGGAATTGCCACGTAAGATTTCTGTCATTTTAAATAGAGACAGTCATGTATGTGTATTCTTAAAATTATTAGAATGCTTTCTTGTTCAGGTAGGTCAGTTTTGTACAAGTAAAACCAGGGAAAACAGATGGGAACAGCAATAGTACATAAGCAACTCTTAGGAAATTCAGTTTTGTTTAGTTGTAACTCAAAATGACCTCAGCTTTCCCCACGTACAATTTAGAATTAATGTCCTGCAACTAAATCCTTCATTGTGTCTAATGTAGCCACACACACCCCATCTTTCTTCATCAATGATTCATTCTTAAATCATTTAGCATGTAAATAATAATTACTAGATGCTTTGGAAGAAAATTTGATGTATTATTACTGTTTGAGACTTTTGCTATTTTTTAATTTATTATTTTATATAATATACTATTATTACTACTGTTCTTGAATTTTTAATTATACAAACTATAAAGAACAATTGCAAAATAGTAGATTAATTGCTAGTTTATGCCAATTTGTGTTTCGTGTGTGTGTGTGTGTGTGTGTGTGTGTGTGTCTGTCCGTCTCTCTGTCTGGACCTATGATTTCATTTGTTTTGGAAGACTCCCTCTGTAGAAGCAGATCAGCAGTTTATCTGTAAGTTGGAATTTTAGTGAGTTGCCTGATCATGTTAATGGACTTGCCCATGAGCATCACAACCTAATATGTGTCAGAAACAACTGGAACAGATCTTCCTGATTGAGGATATCCTTTTTAGGGAGCATTACATGCTACTTATCTACTGCTACAATGCTCTCACAGCCTTTCTCCTTTCCTCTATCCCAGTTTCTTTTTTTCTTGACAGCCACATCCTAACAAGGTAACCCCCAAGTCTTGGCCAGTGGCCTTCAAAGGTCCTGAGATCTCCAGGAGACAAGTCCCTGAGCAAAAGGAAATACTGTGTCCTGAGGACAGAAAGTATGGATGTGGGTAGGGTATACATGCCAAATCCTGTTGTAGAGGTAACTTGGTTCATGAAGGCTGTGCCAGCAGAGCCAAATCTCTAAAAGCTTCAGTGATGGATGGTCCAGTATATTCATTGTCCTGGCCTGCCATGCTAGTCTTTTACTTTCCCTCCTCATAGTCTGTGATTCAGTGATGCTAACTTCCTTGCTGTTCCACAAGGCAATTCCATTTCCCAACTCCAGGCATTTGTACTGGCTGTCCCCTGCCATGACTGAAATTCTCTCCCTTCTCATACTTAACCTCCTAGCTTCTTCAAGTTGAATTCCCACCTTCTGTATGAAACCCTTTCCTAGATCCCCCTTAATACCAGTGCCTTTCCTCTGAGATTATCATCTCCAGTTTGTCTAGCATGTATCATGTTTGTTAATGTCTTGTTTCCTACATTAGAGCTCCTTGAGAGCAGAAACTGTTTTTGCCTTCCTTTCTATACTTAGCACAATGCCTGATACAGAGTTAAATTCTTATTGCTTATCGGCTTGTTGATCAGTCTAGCTAAATTCAGATAGGTCCATTACTAAATTGACCACAGGTTGATGGATATTTTGGCCACAGTAACTTTTTTTTTTCTTAACGGGAAAGACGCTTAATTTTTTCTTTTATTGCTCCAGTGTTGATTTAAATTTGGAAGCTTTAAAGAAGGAATTTCATTAGTGAAATGAACTCTGGGTGAAGAAATTACTCCCACCTGAAAATGTTCTGCAGCTTGGAAACTTTGTGAGTTTTTATGGGAAAAGATATCTTAAAATCACTTGCCCAGGGTAGCCACAGTCATGTCTGGTATAAGAGGTGGATCTTAATCTAGGTCCTCTTCATATGAATCATTTCATTTAGAGTTCCTAAGTTCCAAGCCCACTTCTGTATCTTACTATCTGTGTGACCTTGATTTTCCTCATCTGTGAGTAATAAGACCCATGGGAAAGAGCCATGGAGGAAACCAGATCATTTTGAAAATAGAAATGGAAAGCTTCAAATATCAAACCTAGAGAAGTCAGGGAGCTGAACAGAATTCCTAATATTGGAGATGATTGATTGGAGAACATAATTACATCTCTCCTTATTGAGGGTTTTAATCTGCAATAATAAATTCCCTAGGTTTTGGTGTTTCAGCTTTGACATTTCTTCTTTGCTTCCACCTGGGTACCTATGTTGAGCTTTGGGGTGCTGGGGACCCCCATATACCAACACACTGGGTTCTGCTTGAATGAATTCAATACAAGCCTTCTTCCAGTCTTGGCAGAACTTGAGATTAGAAGTTCTTTCTGGTCAGGGAACCAAAATGTTGAGGTTTAAGGTGCTGGGGACCCCAAAATACCAACACACCAGGTTCTGCTCGAATGAATTCGACACAGGTCTTTTTATAGTCAAAGAAAAATAAAGTTTATTAAATATTCGCCATACTGGGTTGACTCCTAAAGAGCCTAAGCATTTTGTGGTGCTTGTATTAACAAGCAGGCCAGATAGAATCTCAACTGGACAGAGTCTGAGCTGGATTCAATCTGAGCTACCTCAGTAACTGTTGATGACAATCTATTAAGTCTTAGTAGGCTTTCATTTTGTCTTGGTGGAAGAAGTAACCATATGAATGAAAACATAACCTTGAGATACTGAAATGCATATATGTGTGTGTGTGTGTGTATATGTATATGTATGTATGCATCTATATATAGATAAAATAAACTACTAGTGCTTATGGCTGCCCTAAAACTTTGGGGACACTCTGTGTGTGTATACACATACATACAAACATACATGTATATGAGTATGTGTGTGTGTGTGTATCTCAGTATCAAAAAATGAAATACTTCCCATTTTCAAAGAACTTACTACAGAGATATGCAGGAAAGAAGGGATCAGAAAAGAGTGTGACTAGTCTGAAAAGTTGTCTTTGAAAAAAGTGAATGGTTAATGACCATGACAAGTCTTTCCCAAACCTGTTCCAATTTTTCCCTGAGTTACTTATTAGTCAGAGTTTTGGAGTAGACAAAGGTAATAGTTTCATGTTTCATCAGGGTCTGGGAAAATTGATCTAGTTTCAAGTTGTAAGATTTTGAACAAGTTGTGTTATGAAATGACGTGTGCGTTATACTGTGTAGGATCAAAGGGTTTAGAAGCAAAAGTTTCTTTAGGGGTAATAATAGATGACATATAACCATTAAAAGTTTGCAAATCGCTTTGTTCATTTGAACTTTGCAATAACTCTGTGATGTATATATACGTGTGTGTGTGTGTGTGTGTGTGTGTGTATGAATATCCTCATTTTACAGAGATGGTCTTGGAACTGGTGGCAGCAAACATGACCCAAACTTGAGCAGAAAGCTCACTCCCTCATAAAGTGGCCCAACCAGTAACTGGTGCATTACATACAGCAACGGGATTCAGACTAGTAGGATTATCCCTCCTATTAGCAGTACAATAATGGCTTTTAGACTATTTGTGCCAATTATATTACATCCCAGTTCTTTTTGAATAATACAGTTTTCATAAAGGTCAGAAGACCCCTAGAGTTCTGAGATGAAGAGGAACATGATAGTAAGAGTTCAAGGACATCCTTCATCAAGCCAGTTACTCTGACATTCTGATGGAGAGAAAAACATTAATGCAAAAGGACATTCATTTAGTTCAGATTATAGACAGAAGAAAAATGTAGTGAATCAGCTCCAACATCAGTTTAAGAAGCAAAATAAAGATAAACCTAAATCATGTTTCTGTTCTTAAACCAATGAATAAATGTAACCATACCAGGGCAATATGAAAGATACAAAATCTGAAAAAGGTTTAAAAGACTCAGTTTCATTTGAATCTAGGTAGAAGACAAATAAAGAAAAACCACTGTTCTAAATTATATTTTTTTCCCATATCAGAAAGAGAAACCAGATTGTTTTCAACATAGTCAAAGCTGAATCACAGAGTGTGTGCATGAGTTACATATTCTTATTAATTGTAATAAAGTCACAATAGATCTACTGAGGCTCAGAATAATTGTGACTTGCCCAAGGTACAAATTGTCAGAGACAGAAAACTGTTCCCAGTCTTGTTGACATGGTAACTTATAATGTTGACCTCTCTTGTGGCAAATGATTATGTGTGTCTTGTGTTTTAAGTATTATTTAAGTAGAAATTTTGTGATAACACAGAATCAACAAGAATATGAATGATTTTACCTTTCTGTGCCTCAGGTTTTCATCTACAAAATGATAGACTTGGACTAGGTGACCTCTAAGCACGGTGTGCAAGTAAACATTTAAAAACCTGATCTGGGGAGTGATGGTGGAGGGGGAACTCTATACACAAGACACAATTAGCTATCAGCTCTTACGAGTCAATTAGAACTGGATGCAGCATATCCCTACATCTAATGGTCCCTTCTAGTTCTAAACCTATAATCCTATGATTAATAGTATAGATTAGGTACAGAATGTTGGTTCTAGAAAGTACGGAGATGGACCTTACACTTTAATCTTCCTGTTTAGGTCAATGTAATGGTCACTTAATTCTGGGAAAGAAGGGATGCAGCAATTAACAGGGAAGCAAATAGGATGAATTTGCTGGTTTTCTCATACTCATAAATATCTTTTGTGATATTTGTATGATGAAAGTTTATGACTAATAATTTTGTGCAGACTTCATGCTGATGAGGAGTTAAAACTTCTATATTCTCAACTACATTGTAGTGTTAGCATTTTTAGCCAAAATGGAACTGAACAGAAAGAATCAAAGGCCAAAAGACACTTGTTGTACCCACCCTCGGGCAATACTAATGTTGTGGGTAGTCATATTAAGTTGGAGCAGAAATCAACCAGAAATCAATGGTTTATTGATATGTAAAATATTATTCATTGTGACATTGCATTAATTTTGCCATTTAGTTAGTACCAGTAGCTGTGCTACAAACAATGCGACAATTAGTTTTATTCCTGCCATATACTACTATGATACATTAGCCTTTCATATGACTTGAAGCAAAAGCATAAAGGGAATCCTTCCAGGCCTCTGACATTTCTTGCAGAGCATTAAGGAGAATAAGGTGGCAAGAATTGTTCCGCAGGGAACTTCTCATAAGCTGGGGGAGCATCAGGTACCTGTGGGAATGAAAATAAGAATGTATTTATCAGACCTACATATTTCCATACAATGAAATAAATGCATCCATTTAGGTCATGTTCACATTTTTCTTGGTTTCTAAGGAATACAGTACTGAACTGGGAAGAGACCTGGGTTCTAGTTCTGCATCTTCCACTAATAGTGTCATGGTAAACAAGTTAATTAACCTCTATGCAATTCATGAAAAGTGGTGCAATAGATAAGGTACTGGATCTCGAGTCAGAAAGATCTGAGTTCAAATCCAGTTTCAAGTGCTTACTTAGCTGTGTGACCCTGGACAAGTCATTTAACTTCTGTCTGCCTCAGTTTCCTCGTGGATAAAATGAGGATAAAAACAGTACCTGCATCCCAGGGTTATTGTGATGATAAAATGAACTAACGTTTGTACTTTAAAGTGCTTAAGTATGTGTCTTGTGAATGTATATTGATATGTGTCTGTGCATGCTATATATACACTATAGTACACATACCATTGTATATACTATATGTGTTTGTGTGTGTGTGTGTGTATATACATACATACATATTTTATATATATATATATATATATATATATATATATATATATATGTGGTAGTTAGTAGTCAGTAAAGAGGCAGAGTTGGGAGATAGAATATCATGTATGAGCAACAATAAAAAGTCCAGTATCGCTGAACTGTGGCATGCATGGAGGGGAGCAAAGTATAAGACTGAAAAGGCAGGAAGAGGCCAGGATATGGAAGACTTTAAAAGCCAAAGAAGATTCCATATTTGATTCTGGAGGTAATAGGGAGCCACTGAAATTTATTGGGAGAGAGAGAGAGAGAGAGAGAGAGAGAGAGAAACATGGTCAGACTTGGACTTTTGGAAGATCACTTTTTAGAGATTTTTTTATTTAGTATTTTATTTTCCCCAGTTACATGTAAAAACAATTTTTAACAACTGTTTTTAAAACTCTGAGTTCCAAATTCTCTCCTTTCCTCCCTCCCCATCCCACCTACCATTGAGAAGGCAAGCATTTTGATGTAGGTTATATATGTATAATCATGCAAAACATTTCCATAGTAATCATGTTGTGAATGAAAACATATTCCAGAAACAAACAAAAAGCCCTTCGAGAACAATAAAGAAAGTGACAAATGAAATATTCTTCAATCTCTATTCAGACACCATCAGTTCTTTCCCTAGGGATGGCTAGTATTTTTCATCCTAAGTCTTTTAGAATTCTCTTGTGTCATTATATTGCTGAGAATAGCTAAATAGTTTACAGCTGATCATCTTATAATATTGCTCTTACTTTGTGCACAGTACATTTCACTTTGCATCAGCTCCCTCAAGTCTTTTCAAGCTTTTCCAAGAGCATCCTACTCATCTTTTCCCAGAACACAGTAGTATTCATCTCAATCATATCCCACAACTTGTTCAACCACTGTCCAATTGATAGTCAACCCCTCAATTTCCATTTCTTTGCCACGAGAAAAGAGCTGCTATAAGTATTTTTGTACATATAAGTCCTTTCCCTTTTTTGTTTCTTAAGGAAGATCACTTTGGCAGCTGAATGTAACATGAACTATAACAGAGAAATTCTTGAAGCAAGGAGACCAGGCAGTAGGATATTGCAATAGTCATGGCATGACATGATGAGGGACTATATCGGAGTGGTGACTGTGTGAGTAAAGAAAAAGGGACATGTACAAGAGATATTGTGAAGGTAGAATTCACAATACTTTTTATATTTTAGATGTGTGGAGTAAACATGTGAGGAGTTGAGAGTTTCACTGAAGGTGTGAGTGTGGGCTACTGGTAGAAGAATGGTGGTACTCTTGACAATAACAGAGAACTTTGGAAAGGGAAACATTGGAAAGGAGAATAATAAGTTCAGTTTTGGACATGTTGAATTTGAGATGTCTATGGGGAACCCATTTCAAGATGTCTAATAGTGTTGATATGAGTTTGGAGGTCAGGAGAAAGCTTAGGACTGGACAATTTGATCTGAGACTCCTCTGCTTTGTTGTTGTTCAGTCATTTCAGTCTCATCTGACTCTGTAATTCCATTTGGGGGGTGGGAAAGATACTGGAGTGGTTTGCCATTTCCTTCTTCAGTTCATTTTACAGATGAGGAAACTGAGGCAAACAGGGTTAAGTGACTTGCCCAAGATCACACAGCTTTTAAGTATCTGAGGCCAGATTTGAATTCAGGAAGATGAGTCTTCCTGACTCCAGGACTGACACTATCTTCTGCACCACCTAACTCTCCTGATCATCTGCTTAGAGGTAATAATTGAACCAATGGGAGCTTATGACATCACCAAGTGAGATAGGCTAGTGGGACAAGAGAAGAGGATCCAAGACAGACCCTTGAGGGACTATCGATGGCTAATTAGTATGATCTGGAGGTAGATCCAGCAAAAGAGATTGAGAAAGGGGTGGTCAGACAAATGGGAGGAGAACTGAGAAAATAGGTGTCATAAAAACCTGAAAAGGAGAGAACATCCATGAGAAGAGGGTGAATGACAATATCAAAGACTGCAGAAAGTTCAAGAAGGATTAGGATTGAGAAAAGGCTATTAGCTTTGTCAATTAAGTTTATTGCAGCTCTTTATATGGTGGCAAAAAATTGGGAGTGGAAGGGAGTCCTCTATTTGGGAAATGGCCCAACAAGTTTTGGTATATTATTGTGATGGAATACTATTGTGCTATAAGAAATAATGAGTGGGATAGTTTCAGAAAAACCTGGGAAGACTTATATAAACTCGTGCAAAGTGAAATGAGCAGAACCAGGAGAACACTGTACACAGAAACAGCAATATTATACAGTGATTAACTGTGGAAGACTTAGCTACTCTGATCAAGACAATGATCCAAGACAATTCCAAAGGACCCGTGATGAAAAATGCTCTCCTCGGGGGCGGAGCCAAGATGGTGGAGTAGAAAGACTCACATTTGCTAGCTCCAAACCCACAGCTCATGGATTTCCTCTAAAAAGAACTCCCAACAAATTCTGGAACAGTGGAAGCTGCGCAGCAACACAGTGAAGGAGATTTCCGTTCCAGAGAGCCCTGAAAAACCGATCCCAAAGGTCCATCATGCACGGGATGGGAGCGAAACTCTGCCCTGCCCTGGCCACGTGGCACTGAGAGGAGCGAGCAGATCTGAGCAGGTTTCAAGGGACAGAATCTGCAGTGGCCATGAAGGTCCCTCCATCCACAGACGCACAGGTCAGTTAAAGAGACGTCTGGACAGGCTGAGAGGGGAGCGGGGTGTCTCCATGACTCGGGCCCCCTCAGGAGGCAGCAGCAGAGGTAGCAGGCAGCCAGAGGCTCCTGGAGCAGGCAGGAGCTCAGCAGCTCCATTACAAAGGGTCTCTGCATAAACCCCCTGAGGGAACTGAGCCTGGGAGGTGGCCCTGCCCCTACCTGAGCACCAGAAATTAAGCTCCCATTGAATAGCAGCCAGGCCTGCTGCCAAAAGCCCTGAGGCTGGGGAGCAGCATTTGAATCTCAGACCCCA
>CM053769.1:29473394-29562841 GCA_028658325.1 Potorous gilbertii
GGAGGGATGATAGAAGAGAGGGCAGATTGGTGATAGGGGAAATTAGAATGCTCAGTGTATTGGGGTGGGGGAGGGGACAAATGGGGAGAAAATTTTGGAACCCAAAATCTTGTGAAAATGAATGTCAAAAGTTAAATAGATAAATTTATATATGTTAAAAATGCTCTCCTCTTCCAGTGAGAGTACTGATGAGTTCTGAGCACAAATTTCAATACTTTTTTAAACTTTATTTTTCTTCTGTGTTTTTGTGGTTATTTTCTTAAGCAGCATGGCTAATGTAGAAATATATTTTGCATAAAAAAAGATTTGTCAATTAAAAGATCATTAGTAACTTTGGAGAGAGCAATTTCAGATGTATGTTATGGTCAGAAGTCAGACTACAAATGTCTTAGAAGTGAGAGGGGAAGAAATGGAGGCACTGATTTCTCAAGGAAAATCCCTTTGGTCAAGAAAGAGAGAAGAGATATAGGGTATGTATGTGTAGTCATACAAAACATAATTCCATATTAGTCATGTTGTGAAAGAAAACACAGACCCATCCCCCAAAGCAAACAAAAAAAAATTAAAAAGATATGTTTTGATCTATATTCGTATTCTATCACTTCCTTCTCTGCAGGTTGATAGCATTTTTCATCATGAGTGCTTCATAATTGTCTTAGATCATTGTATTGCTGAATATATCTAAGCCATTCACACTTAATTCTCATACAATGTAGCTGTGACTGTATACAATGTCCTCCTGTTTTTGTTCACTTAACTTTGCATCAGTTCATGCAAGTCTTCCCAGGTTTTCATGTACTTGCTTTTAAAAAAGGTTAATAAGTGTATTTCAATGTAATTGATTTCCTTTATAATCCTATGTATTTTATTTTATGTGTTTAAAATCATATTTCCTCTAGGACAAAATATAAAAAGCCCCCTATTTGGCATGTAAAGTTCATCATAATCTCATCCCTTCATATCTTTCTAGCCTTCTTACACCCTGTCTCCTCCATGAATCCTATAATCCAGCTACGGAAGTCTCGTTTATATTTCTTCAAACATAACACTCCATCTCCTTTCCCAGTACCTTTGTAGTGACTAACCCCTAAGTCTAGAACAGTCAGTCACTTATACACCTTATACACTCCCTCCCTACTTAGTTTCTCTGACTTCCTTCAAGACTCAGTTCAAATCCTACCTTCTATAGGAATCCTTTCCTGGACTTCCAGCTATCAGTGCCTTCATCTTTCAGATTATTTTCATCTACTCTGTTTCTTGAATGTACCTTGATATTTTCCATATTGTCTAGTATATATAATTGTACCTTACATCTACTTCTGTTACCTTGCATGTACCTAATTATTTGCATGTAATCTTCCTCATTAGAACATGTTTATATTCTAGATAAGTGGCATAGTGGACAGAGCACTAGCTCTAGAATCAGGAGGACTTGAATTCAAATCCAGCCTTACATACTTAGTAGCTGTGTGACGCTAAGCACCTTTTTACCTCAGTCCCTCATCTGCAAAATGATATGAAGAAGGAAATGGCAAATCACTCCAACATCTTTGCCAAGAAAACTCCCTAAAGTGGTCACAAAGAGTCAAACACAACTGAAAACAACTAAGCAACTACAGCAACATACTCCATGAGGATAGGGACTGTTTTTTGCCCTTTTTTTGTATCCCCAGTGCCTAGCATAGTGCCTAACACATAATAAGCACTTAATAAATACTTATTGACTGACTTACTTAGTGCCTTGCTAAGACTCAAATCTAGGTCCTCCATCTCCAGACCCAATTTTCTTTTCTCTATATCACTTTACTCTACCACACAAGTCCTCCAAGAAATTGAATTTCAAAAGTACACATAAATTACATATGTGGGAGAGGGATGTTTATGATGTGTTCCATAGAATTATTTATCACTTAGCTTACTTAAGATGAATTATCTTTATAATAGAACTATAGAATTGTAGTAATGAATTCTTTTTCTCCTTTTAGAGACACTAACTCAAGTTTAATCTTTATCATGGCATGTGCCCTAGTGACATACTTAACATTAACATTAGGTTCCATTCATGTGTGAAGGAAATTCATGGCAATTTAGTCATCACCAAGCCTTCAAACTGTGGCTTCTGTGACAACTGTGTACCATAATACTGGTAAATAATACGTAATACATATAATACTGATATATAATACATGGCCATAATACTCATTAAAGATAATTATATCCTGAACAAGAGATGTAATACTTGATGAATTAACATATTCTTCATTGTATATTGAACAACCATGACTTTTGCATAGATGACTGTAGTGTTTGACAAAGTATTTTAAAATCTCTAATTTATCCTCATCTTAAATAAATTTCACAATTAATAAGAATTTTATCTGACTTAATGTAGCTTAAGTTGCATAAAATAATCATTCTACAATTTTTTAAATTATATACCAAACATATACTAAGTGCTGTATATCAGCTGAATTTGAGCACCACTGATGAGTTTCTGATGTGTTCCTAGTCTCACTTGTGTCCCTAAGTTTATATTATCTTCCATTTTTATCGTATATATCTTATCTATACACGGTTGTTTACTTGTTGTCTCCCTGCTCCCAACTCTACTAGAATGTAAGCACTCTGAGGACTTTGAGTATTTTTGTCCCTCTTTGTATCCATAGTGCTTACCATGGTGTTGGTATTCATTAAACATCTAGTAAATGCTTATTAACTGACTGACAATGAGAAATAGGGGAGACCTTTATGATATTGCTTTACTTAATTAGCTTCAAGAACATCAGCTCTGACATATTTAACTTAGAAATACCATGTTTAAATAAAAAAGGATATGGGAAAACATGTGAAAACATAACTGGAAAATACCATTCAAAATATGTAGAGAATTGCTACGATTCTTTAAAGATAGTGCTAAGATCACAGATGTATAAACATCTCACATAAACAAATACAAACAAATTGTGTGGAAAAAATTCAGGCCTCTGTCACTGGACACTAGAGTACACGGAGCAGAGTAAGGTGTAAGCAGTCTAGAAAAGTAGGAAGGAGCCAGTTTATAAAGAGCTGTAAATGTCGAAGTCCTTTCTATTTGATCCTGGAGGGGCCAGGAAAACACTGGAGCAACTTGAGAAAGAGAAATCCATGATCAAACCAATGCTTTAGAAGAAGTATTCCTAATCCTTTTCTGGGTCATGAACCACTTCTCAGAATAATGCTTTAAAATGCATAAATAAAATACACAGGAAACCAATCGTAATGGAATCCAGGTCCAATTATTTCCCTGGATCTACAGTATGGGACTTTGTCGTGATTGACGCTGGAAAATCTAAGTGAGCAGGACAGAACAGATAACGGTACTGAAAAGTTTGTTTCCTTGTTTCAGTGACACTGGCCTCACTTGTTGAGACTTGAACATAACTACGCAGGAAGCAAACACACAAACAAACATTATTCCAAGAGCGTAACATACCACAGAATTATAGTCGCTGTTCTTCTCAAAGGCCCTTTTGCTGATAGGGGGAGCACCCTCATCTCCATAGTAATTTCCCATCAGGGCTTTCCCAGTACCAGCACAAATGTTTTTGTCCTGAAATGTAAAGACGGTGGGGTTAGTGGGAGAAACAAGAAGAAAAGGGAGAGCAGTTTAAAGAAATGAAAAAGATGTGCCACCCACCCGCACCCCCAGGCCCTGGACCCAAAAGAGACCAAATGGCACAGCAGACCAGACTTAGAAAGTAGGCTCTTGGACCATTTCTCTCCCCCAGTGACTTTGTAATTTAATTCCTTTGGGGTAAGTTTCTTTGTGCCTAAAATGAGTATGATATTTATAAGCAACTACCTGGTTTGATATGAATTACATTGAAAGCTTTGAATAAACAGTAGACCATGATTATAAAAAATCCCTCGATGGATTTCTGTTTTTGTCCATATACGTATTCCCTCCAGTGGTACTGGTCACATCTCATTATGTTCTTTCTCACCTTGGAGAGCTGTTGTCCATCTCCTTCAAGAAAGAAGACCTCTATGGGGTCCAAGCAACATATGTGTTTTGTGGTTGTTTACTCATTTGAGTCATGCCTGACTCTCCATGACCCCATTTGAGGGTTTCTTGGTAAAGATAACTGAGTGATTTGCCATTTCCTTCTCCAGCTCATTTTATAGATAACGTGTGTGTTCATCCTTCATTACCAAAAAGACCATGCCATCAGAGAAATAATGACATGACTTGCACTTGATTTTGTTTTGAGTGAGGGAGGGTTGTACAGGTCACCGGCCTCACTTCTCCTCCAGAGCCATCGGAATCCAGTGACCAGATATTCATCAGGATGACTGGAGATGGCCCAGGATGATGCATTTAGGGTTAAGTGACTTGCCCAAGGTCACACAGCTAGTGAGTGTCAAGTGTCTGAGGTAAGATCTGAACTCAGGTCCTCCTGACTCTTGCACTGGTGCTCTATCCATTGCACTACCTAGCTGCCCTTTTTACAGATGAGAAAACAACAGGATTAAATGACTTGCTCAGGTTCACACAGCTAGTAGGTGTCTGAGGCCACATTTGAACTCAGATCTTCCTGACTCTAGGCCTGGTACCCTTTCCACCACACCATCTAGCTCCCCCACATACTTGAACCTTCCTCTAGTTCTTAACATTAGACAGATACCAATATTGTACATGGATTCCATCCATAATCCCTTTTCTTTAAGGTTCACACATCTCTTTGATGTCTTTGACAGCATTTTTGTGCATAATTCATTGTTGATAATATACTTCAGCTGATTTATGCCCATCATGTATTTCTTCATTGTCCTTTGGATGACTTTTTTAATTTTTGAGACATAGCTCTATAGAATCATTGGAAGAACAATATTATTTAAAAGACATGTCTTTGTTTCCAAGAGAAACTTGAGAATGTTGAAAGTAGGGCCAGTTTTCCCAAATTCAATCCAACTTGTTTTCCTTCTCTAAATCACTTCTGTTCCTAATATACTGTTCACTTTTGAGATCTGTCCACAGTATATGTACTGGTAGACCAGCTGTGCTATTTGTCATCCACCTATGTACATGTCATTCTTTGAACATTGGAGAATCTCTGTCCACTTGATTTTGTAGATTGTTACAATAAGCTGTTAAGAAAATGTAAATCTCATTTCGAAGGCTCAGTAATATTCTGGGGATTGTTGCATTCGTTGGAAGCATCTGGAGGACTTCAACATCTATAAGAATTCCATCTTCCATTCAGACTATGGGCTCAGTATCCTCCCATGACAGAGGCTTGGTTAATATATATCTCTCTGTTTTATGTTTTGTTTGATACCAGTCACCAGCTATCACTGAACAAAGTTATCTCTGTTGTGTTGTATCCGAGAAACTTAGATAATCTTAACATATGCATGGCAGACATCTTATTAGAAGAAGCCTTTAAAGTTACATTTTGCTCAACCAAGTGAAATAAATGATTTTTAAATAGTCAATAAACAATAAAAACAAATGGAATCTCATATTCTCTACACAATTTGTAGTAGAAAAGACATGGAATACTCTAGAAAATTATCTGCCACAGCCTGCCTATCTCTGTCATATTCTCATCCAAGATGCTTTTTGTATGTATGTAGATAGTTATCATAAAGATTTTGGAGAGATAAAATTTGCGAGCTCTCCTTCCATTTAGCTGCAACTTTGTTATACCTTGTGATTTCATTTATTATAATGAACATGTCAATATGACTGTCATTCACCCCCAGACCTGTATAGTTTCATGGGTTGCTCATGATTAAAGAATTCATCATCTTGTGGCCAGACCACTGGGGATGAACCTCTATACTCAGCTAGGTTGGTCCCCAAACATCAGGCAGCCTATTACTGGTATCATACTTTCTAGCATGATGTAGAATTTTCAAGAGCTAATGCCCTGCTGGCACAAGTTCAAGCACCCAGGATCATCACCTTCATGTCCCAATAAGATGCTGGAGCACGACTTCAGAGGGCACATGAGATTGTGAAGACAGTAGCACCCTGTCAACAGTAAAGTACCATGTGAGAGATGTGAGTTGTGTTTCTTGGCTGACATGGTCTTTCAAGGAATTTTATATGTGACATAGACACAAGAGATACCTTTAATTTTGACATAGACATGGGAGATACCTTTTTTTGAGGAAAGCCTTTTTTGCTCTACCAAAGAGAATACTATTTTATAGACAATATATGATAATCACAATGAGATGTCACATTCACTTTATTTTTCAATCACTTGTGGGTACTATGGAATACCATTTGTGAATGTCTGCCTGTTCCCTAATAACACTCTCATTGAGAATGTTTTAAATGTATATGTAATTGATTCTCATAAAATTTTTCTGTATATAATAAAGTAGTACTTAGAGCTATGATTGGCACATAGTAAGTACTTAATAAATGGTTGTTGATCAATTGACAGGATAAGTAGTTGTTAATGTTCTATTGGTTGCTACACTTTGTTTTGTTTTATTAAGGTGAGAGGTTAAGGTGCAGGGGCCCCTAGGTGGCACGGTAGATAGACTGCCAGACCTGGAGTCAGGAAGACTCATCTTCCTGAGTTCAAATCTGGCTTCAGACATTTACTAGCTGTGTAACCCTGAGCAAGTCTCTTAACTTTGCTTGCCTCCATTTTTTCATCTGTAAAATGAACTGGAAAAGGAAATGGCAAACCATTCCAGTATCTTTGCCAAGAAAACCCCAAATGGGGTTATGAAGAGCTAGACACAACTGAACAAAAAAGTGTAACTACCTTCTCTGCCTGATTGGTTCCTATTTCCTGGTTTCCCTGGTTTCCTTCAAGACTGAGCCCAAATCTCACCTTTTACAAGAAACCATCCCACTCTGAAAGAGCCTAAAAGGACTCCACCCCAGACTGGAAAAGATAGAGCATCCTTCAGTCAATTGCAAATCCTCTCTATCTCCCTAGTCTTTCTCTCACAAAACCTCTGCAGCCTCATTGCAATCTTTCCATCCAATGATTTTTTTCCCAATAGATTGATTCTTCAGCAATTCAGAGGAAATGGTAAAGAAAAGGGAATAAATGCTTGGCATGAAATGAGATTATTGATGTTAGAGTCATACACTGTCCCCCCCCCCCCAATATACACACACATCAATTCCAAAATTTTTGGAATTTCTGCTTTGTTTAAAGACCCAGAAAACATTTTATCATGTCGTGTAAAAATAAGAAAATCTTGACTTAATTTTCTTTTGTTATTTTTTATGCCCTGTGCACACACATATCATTAGCTGTTTAACAACTACTACCTGGGATGTGGGACAAGATTATAGAAAAAAAAACATTTTAATTTGTTTTCCAATCCTTTAGAAAATCCTGCTGTTAGAGTACCAGATGAAAATTTCCTTATTTAGCCAGTGTGTTAAAAGGGAACATGTGAACGGTACCAACCTTCAGGGTTTTGTAGCCACTGCGTCTCTTGCAATACCAGCAACTAAGGAGAAGCAAGATTCCCAGGATCACAGCCACAATGCCAATTCCAGCAGCCCTGTCCCAGAAGACAGATAAATCCATCTTACCTCACGTGAACATCAGTCTTAGTTATTACAAAGAAACACAAGCATCTATTCACAGGAACAGTCTCTCCACACACTTCCCCAAGTAATTAGCCATCCGCCCCTTTCCATCCATAATCCACAGGAGAATCCATTCTCACATTCTCCAGTCCTTCCTCAAGTGCACTTTTCAGAACCTTACAACAGCAATGTTTTCTAAAAGTCTATCAAGTGTGTGCCTTAGAGGAACAACGCCATTCAAGATATGCAAAGCAAAGTCAGATTACTCCTACTTCAACTACTATGTGATAATGATAACTAACATTTACATAGCACTTTCAGCTTTAAGCTTAAAGGAAACAGCTTTACATAGGTTATATCACTTGATACCCACAACAACACTGAAAGGCCCTGTTGCTATCCTCATTTCGTAGATGAGAAAACTGAAGCTGAGGGTTGTTAATTTGTCCTAGATCACACAGTTAGTAAGTGTCTGGGATAAAACTCAAATTCAGGTCTTCCTAACTCCAAACCCTCCCCCCACACACACTCCTCCATCCACTTCGGCACTCAACTGCCTCCTAGTCAATCCTCCTGTGCAATATTTCTTCCCCTTTCCTTCAAATGTCTTCTCTGCTTTTGATGACTTTGCTTCTGAATCGATGGTATGGCCATGAAGGTGAGTTTGAAGTAAGTCCCTGCAAGCAGGAATCACGATGCAGCTTGTATTTCTTCTCAGGTATAGCCTTGCAGACACAGGATTGATGTAGGGACTGATGTAAGAGTGAGAGCTGATATTGACAATATCTTAGGATGCTGTTGACAAAGGTCTCTCTTAGACAGTGAGACTGCATTCCTCTTGCAAAAGTTGCCAAGCACATTAAGCTGCATATAGGATTTGAATTCACTCATTCAACTTATATTAAGTGTGTACCTAACTATGTTTCAGTGCCTGGCACATAGTAGGAACCTAATAAATGCTTATTGCTTGACTGCTGATATTAAGAAATGTTAGACTTGGGTCCACCAAGGTAAATGTAGAGACAACTGTCTCTACAAAAAATACCCGACACACACACACACACACACACACACACACACACACACAACAAACCACATTCTTTCAAATTTATTCTGTGTTATTAACGCTTTCTTAAGTCTAGACAAGCAGCAAAACAATAGATCAAGTTCTAATTTGCAGTATTTACCCTAGGTATCAATACTCACACTGAAAAATTTAAGAATCTGCAGGAGCCCAGAAGAGCTAACTTCCGCATACCAAGTGACTTTGCTACTAAGTAAAACACAATCTAATAATTATTAAGGGTGATACAATATTGTGAATAAAGTTAGAAAATGCCTATCATGAATTTTCTGCCATGTAAGTTATATGGGAGGGTGGAGCTAATCTGATGTAATGGAAAGAACACTGGAGAGAGACAAAAGGCCTGGGTTCTGTTAAAGGAGGGAGGGGAAATGGAAGGCAATATTCCTCAATATGGTCAGTTGGTTGGTTCAACAAGCAAATATTTATTAAGTGCCCATGTCTGTAGAAGGTACACACAAAACTAAGGAGATAGGAAGTAGATGTGTGATTTCACTGATCCAAAGAAATTCCAGATAAGGTAACTTCCTCTAACAATGTAAATTGGCACCTTCTCCATAACATATGATCACAAAGCCATTATATTGTCAGAGATTGGACTTGAATCCAAGTCTCCACAATTCTCCATCTATAATGCAACACTGCCTATATAGGCTCTGGGAATACAAATGGAAACATGAAAATCACCTCAGCCTTGAATGAGTTTACATTCCACTATTGATAGAAAAGTGTTTTATGAAACATATGAAGTGCTATGTATACACTGATTTGTTATATAAACCAAATAGTTGTGCATAATAACTCTTTCAAAGAACTGTGATTACCAAAGATTAATTACTGCACAATCGTGTGGTAATAGTTAATAAACCTAAGCTCCTCTCATGCAACTTTTTTTCAATAAGTTGATGGTTACCTGGTTTTGGCATTGGCATAAATCAAAGGCATTAAAAAGCTTATGCTCTTATTTGACCCTATTTTTCATTTGCCATTAATAATCCTAGTCAATTACCTAAAAAGAGACTAAATGGGAAACAGTTTCTCAGAAAACTTGGAAGTCAAATGAGTTCTAGACCAAAAACTCTGACAAAGTAGTTTCCCATTATCTAAGGCAATGGTGTCAAACGCTGATAGAAACTACAATGATCTGATATTTGGGAGATACCAGTAGTATTTTATGTTGCTTTTTCAAATGGACTCCTTCTTCCACTGCCCTGGAGAAGAATTAATCCTTCCATTTGCTCCAATATTTGCCTTCTTCACAGATCTGGGAACTTATTTTCAAGTAACTGTATGCTGGCTTACTTTTGCATAGGTTGAAAAAGATAGATATGCCTCATATTTTAACAATCAAGAGAACTGTCAAAATGAATGTGACATGTCAATCTGTCACTGTATATTTCTGAATCATAAAGACAACTCCCTCATACTTTCCTGATGGGTGTCCAGAACACCATGTCACTGAGGATACCACAATGGATCTATCATAACTGGTTCTAGGGGTGACATAACAGAAGCAAGCCATGAAAATATATAACTCCATCTGACACCTTTTACCCACCTCAAAGAAAGAATGAATGACTCTTTTTCCTTTCTATTGACACCTTATATAGTGAGGGCTCCCTATCCATTTGAGTCACAAGTGCTCTGACTTGGAATATCCCCCAGCTCCCTTGCCCTTTGTCCCCATTTGGAAATTTATAAGAAATAATTTATATAACCTAGCCCAGTTGCCCTAGAGGAAAATGGGGGGAAAAGAAAAAAGCGATAAGAGAATAACACAGACTCCCTCAGTTGTAAAAGACTCAACGATAGGTTCTGATACAATCAGGAGACTGTGATATATATGTTGTCAACCAACATTTATTAATTCATTATTCATTCAAAGTCATTATTAAGCCTCACTTAAATCCAGTTCACTTGCAAGCCACAACATCACCTTCCTGATGACACTGGTTCCCTTTAAGAACAGACAAACAACAAAACATTTACTATATGCCAAGAATGAGCAGCGAGGTGATGCCATAGTGCATAGAGTGCCAGGCCTGAGGTAAGGAAGATTCATCTTTCTGACTTCAAATCTGGCCTCAGACACTTAGTAGCTGTGTGACCTTGGGTAAGTCACTTCACCTCTGTCTTCCATAATCTGGCTCCAAAGTACCTTTCTAGGTTTAGTTCCCCTCCATGCATTCTATTTTCTATACAAGCTAGTTTATTTCTCTCCTCTAGTCTTCCTTCATGAATGTCCTCATCTGTAAATTAGGGGCAATAACGGCTCTTTCCTCTCAGAGTTGCCGTGAGAATTAGATGAGATCCTATTTCTAAAACGCTTAGCACAGTCTAGCACTTGATCTGTGCGTAATAAATGCTTTCCTCTCTTCCTATACTTCCATAACCTAGATATCTCTCTTTTTTTTAACCACAGGGCTATTTTTATTTAAATCAGAATGTTCTGAGAGAAGGGGTCAAGGGTAGGGGGCTGTAGACCTCAGGTTCTTTTCCTACAAAATGAAGGCATTAGATTAAGTGACCACTAAGATTCCTTCCAGGTCTGCATTCTGTGATCTTTGACAGTCCCAAAATATTAGCATTTGAATTTCTACTTAATATAATGATAATATAATATGTTGACAAAAAAGTGTCAAGTAAATGGTGGAAGTCCTACAGATTTGTTTAGAGGAACAGAGGAGTATATGATGTCAATTCAGGGTTCAGGTTGCCATCACCCTAAATTATAGGTTATCTTTGCAGGATAAAATGAGCAAAAGCTACAGAACACTGTTTACAATAAGGGCAAAACTGTTCTGAGTGACTGTGAATGATCAAGCTCTTTTGAGTAATGTGAACATCTGAATCATCTATGAAGGACTTAGGAAGGGAAATGCTATCCACCTCCAGAGAAAAAACTGATATATGGCAGTATGTATGGTATGGTATGGTTCCCCATACATATATAATATACACATATGTATATATATACACATGCATACATGTGTGCGTGCGTGTGTGAAATGTTGGCCTTCTCTAATGTGCAGGATTGGGAGGGAGACAACTGAGAACTCAACGTGTAACAAAAAATAAATATAAAATTAAATAGATAGATGAAACACTTCTTGACTTTTTTATTTCTAAGAAAGATTATCTTAAAGTAAGTCCAGGTTTAGTGATCAAGGATTGAGTAGAAAATGGGCAGCACATCGCAACAGGCTGTCAAAATTTAGTGCCAACTGAATACGAAACAAGGTACAACCTGGTCATATGGGAGATTTGGAAAGAGAAGAGAAAATCTGAAATAAACCACCAGGAGGAGTGCAATGATGAAACCAAGAAAGGAAGAAACAACGCCCTCTTAATAGGATGCAACAAATTTGTATTGAATGGATTTTGACTGGTTGGGTGACTTCTAACGTCTTCAGAGGATCAGGGAAAGGACATGGTGGGTAGAACCTAGAGCTGGAATTCATCAAGGTACTAGAGGCAATGGGACAATGGACCAGAGATTCCAGGGGAGAGGTCAGTGAATATAGCAGAGCTCACTATAGGGTTAAGATTGTGAAGGGTGGAAAGTGAATTGAAAATAGAAGTAAGGGAGTAGGAAAGAGGAGGTAGACAAGGGGAATGAGTGACTATAGGTCAAAAACAAAGGATGAGTTTAGGGGGAGTGAAACACAGGAAGAGATGGAAAGATAGGAGGCTGTGCTCAGATAGAGGGATTTCAGTCCCGGTTCCCAATATGCCATAGTGACATTCATTAAGGCAGACATAAGATCCCTTGTGTCACATGCTTGGTGGAAATACAAAACATGCATCTACAGAAACACACAAATACAATAGCACAAATGCACCAGGACCAGGCCTAGAACGGACACTACTTCACTACCAGAGGACCTCTAATGATGCTCTCTCTGGAATAGATTTTACTAAGCCAAATTTACACAGATTAGGAAAGACATTGACAGGCTCTTGCAAGAGGGGCAGTCAAAATGATGAAGGCCCTTGAGTCTGTGCCATATCATGAGGATTGAATAAAGAAACTAGAGATGTTTAAGCAGGAGAAGACTAGGGAGAGTGAAGATGGGGAGGGAGGACATGGTAACTGTCTTCAAGTATTTGAAGGGCAGTCACATTCATCTCATTCTGTCTGGCCCCAAAAGACAGACCCAAGCCATGTAGACTTGATGCAAGAAAAAATTTTCTAAGCTATCCAAAAAGTAGATATGTGAAACTTCCCCCATCACTAGACATCTTCAAGCAGAAGCCCAGATGATCACTCGTTGCATGTTGTTGTAGTGAAGATTCTTTGGGGATGACAAGTTGGACCACACGGCCACTGAGGTGGAGTCCAATCTCAAAATCTACGTCTGTTGCCTGGTACTCAACGCTGTCCACAACCTGATGCCTCTCTCCTTTTTCCAGTCCAGTCTCATTACTCTCCATGTATTTTCCACATTGGACTTTTAAACGTCCCACAATCACACCACACTCTCTACTTTTGCTCACGCTATTACTGCTTTTTCCTTAGTCTCACTGTTCTCTTTTTTTAAGGCCCAGAGCAAATTTTATTCCCTCCAGGAACTTCCCCCACTTCTGTTAATGACCCTCAGACCTCACAAAATATTCTGTTATATAACTAATGTACAAATAACATGCTATATAAAATATTTTGTATTATAGCTATCTATTCTGGTGTCCTATTACCCTACGAGATTGCAAGTGCTTTAAAGGTGGAGACCATGCCTTATTTAAACTGTGTGTATCTCTGTATGTCATAATGTTTAAACTTACATAAGAATAATGGTGATGATGATGACAAACATAGATCCTGTTCACAACATTCCCACTTGGTCATTTAACTTCTGCTGAGACATTTCCATGGATGAAGAACTTAGTGATATTTTCTTAAGTAACCCATTCCAATTTTGTTAAGATTTTCCTTAATGTTGTTGAGTTGAACTCAATAGATGTTGAACTGAAGTCTGTCTAACTGATTAGGAAACCAGTTATAGTTGGGTTCCCTAGCTTCTTCCTAAAGAGGAACTACTTTTTTTTGGCTTTCACAAAATCTGATCAGCACTTTAGTACACAAAGTAGGCACTTAATATATAATTGCCTGTTGACTTGCCTTGATCTCTAGGCACAGATACAGAAGAAGAAAAAGATATAGGCCTTGAGAGTGCAAATTACTGACATTGCAGGGAAATGATAACTCCCTCCTTTCTAGGAAGGTTCTGAAAACTACTGATGAATCATAATCTGTTGGAGAGCCCTAGGTCAGAAGATAGAATTGGAGATAACTGGAGATATAAATCTTTTTTCCGGATCCATCTAGCTTGCCAGCAGAGATGCACCAAGGATGGAACTTTGTCTAAGCATTGGTAGCAATTCCATATTAGTATGTCTCTTTACTGTCATTGAGGCCAAGGAGGAGGAGGGTGTAGAGGGGAGTGGAGAAGAGGTAAGATTACAACATTAAAGTATCTGAGCGCAGGTTCTTTAGAATCACAATCTAAAGTAGAGGCTTCCAGGGGAACAGGAAAGTAGTTCCTAAACTGTGAGGAAGGATTAGCAGAAAGTTGATGTGAACACCCAGG
Source organism: Potorous gilbertii (assembly GCA_028658325.1). Classification (NCBI taxonomy): domain Eukaryota; kingdom Metazoa; phylum Chordata; class Mammalia; order Diprotodontia; family Potoroidae; genus Potorous; species Potorous gilbertii. The sequence continues at coordinate 29,487,619 of CM053769.1, forward strand.
CAACTCTGGCTTGAAGCTGGAAATTCCTGGTCAAGGTCATCATCTTCAATTTGGGCTAGTCTGTTTTTATGTATATGTAACAAATAATTGCTTATCCTCCTTTGCTTCTTACCCCTATTGGGGGTCATGCAAGCTGCCCATCTGGTCATCTTGCCCTTCTTATGTCTTCAGTGATTTCTCAAGGCTTACCACTGTTCCAGAGTATTTTACATGTCCTGGCTCAATTATCACTAGGGAAGACAGGAAATGAAAAGACAAGTAGGGAATGGGGGGTAAAGGAAGACCCCTCTGCATGTCAAAACTCAGCGGAAGATGCTGAGCAGGTGGGAAGTACTTTATCTAAGAGCAGGGGGACAAGGAGACATATGAAAATTCACCCAAATGTATGCAGGAGGGGAAATGACAATTCATCTGAGCAGTGCAGAGAGAAGGTGATTCACACAGAATCTGAGGAAGTCTTTTGTAGTCTGGGGAAAAAGGAAAGGATACAGGCTCTGATTGTGAAAATTACTGATAAAGGAAGCTCATTCTCTTCCTTTCTAGGAGGGGAAAGGGGTCTTCTATGGAACGCATCAAAGAACAGAAAGATTAAGTACTTTCCTGTCATCCTGGCCCTGAGCATGAGGAGTTGGGACACTGTCAGTATGTCCCCTGGTTCAGGATCCCCTAAGAAACTTAAGTCAATTCCTGAGAAGGAACAACAGCTTGAAAACTTCAGCAGCACAAAATAAATACCCAGAGCCACCCCAGAGACTCTTGGAATTAAGGTTTGTGATACTGTCAGTCCCTCCTGGTTCAGATGTTGGACAGCTAGCACCATCTCTTGGGAAAAAGAACAACTACATCTATAGACAGAAAGTCAAATAATAGAGAGTAAGTGGGACACAAAGCTGAGAGGGGAGGGTAAGTCCCTAATGCCACTCCCTGAGGAATCACCAGCCAGTGTAGTACAGTTAGTAACACAGATGGCACAGTTCTCCACTGGGCTCTAGGGTGAGACTTTTCTGTGGAACTCACTCTGTAAATAAAAACTGTTCTATGTCTGATGCCTTGTGAACCTGAGTATTTTTAGGAGCTGGCTTCTCTTGGCAACTGACATTCCCAGATGTTGTGTTCGTCCTTTGTTGCCGAAGAAGACCATGCCATCAGAAAAATGCTGACATAATTTGCACTTGACTTTGCTTTGAGTGAGAGAGGGCTGTGCAGGTCACCAGCTCACTTCTCCTCCAGAGCCATCTGAATCCAGTGACCAGATATCCATCAGGATGACTGGAGATAACCCAGGATGCAATGGGAGATCTTGACCCCTTTAGACCAAGGTCTATTCAGGTGCTCAATCAGAGTGAAGTAACACCTATTCAGTGAACAGGCCTGTTTAAGAAGTAGTCAGGGGTGGTCCCTTTAATAAGGTAAAGAAAAATAACTACATCAGGCTGGGAGGGAAAACTGCAACAGTTGCCATTGATAATCACCACTGACATTCTCAGATACTACCTGAGTAGATACAAACAAGTGTGAGAAGCAGAGGTTCACAAAGTGACCCAAGCCTGTTAGATTGCAAGGGAATTTCTGACACAAGGATTATACACTAAAATAGAAATACTTCCTATACTAAAAGGTTCTAACCTTAATGTAAAAATCTGCACAAAATTACCTAAAGGAATATTTCTAGATTTGGCATCAAAATGGTGCCATTTCCATCTATTAGACCACTGACTCCCAAATTTGTGACCTTCTAGCAGACTTGAGGCCTTTCTTAACTGTGTTCACAATGCCTTGTTATGGCAGCCTACCCTCCTTCATAGATCGTGGGGTGTGAGAACTTGAAGAGACCCTAAAAGATGACCCAGAGACACCTTCTCACTTTGCAAAGGAAGTTGTACTAAAAAAAGATTAAATTACTTGCCTAAGGGACTAGAGCATATAGCTAGCAATTGGACCCAGGTCAACATATTTCAGGTCTAGTATAATTTCTAGGGTACCACACTGTCCCTTTATACTCTTTCCACAAGGGTGAGTCTCACAAAGGAGGCACCCTGCTACATCCTACTCAATCAGAACCCACCCTAAGCCAAAGCACTATTATGGCAGACCAAAAGTACACCCTGCATAATATGGGATAAAAGAATTTTTCCATGAAGTGAAATCTCATTTGAATCTCTTTGAAACTATGTGGTTAATCTAAGAAATAAATGAATTTCTTCAATTCCAGGGCCAAAACCCCCTGCATTTTCATAGGTCAAGAATGGAAAAAAAAATATGCCCCCTTATATAGGGGGCATATTACACTCCTTTACTTGAAAACCCATTTTGCTGGGAATCCTAGCATAAAGAGAGGAGCGCCTCCTCTTGTTAGCTGCTTGTCTGTTCAGTGGTCCCTCTGCCACTTCAGTGATCATCAGGCTTTGAAGAAAATCCGAAATAATTTCTCATTAAGAAAAGACTGGGAATTCCTGACCTAGGTCTTTGTAACACATATTTGCATTTATAACTTAATCCTCTTAAGTATTATTAAAGATTGTAGCTAACCTCTTCAAAGGACCAACATCTCCCATCATGGGTTTACAGAAAGGTTATCATGAATGAGGAGATTTTGTCTTCAGGATTCCCATTTAGGAAGCTCACCCACCTGTTACTAATAACCAGATGAAGACAGTAAATTCCATCTGGTTACTGTGCATTAGCAGTTTTCCCAGCCTGCCTATTTCTGGACTTGTTCCATTCTAAGGACTTTTCACTAAGTGGCTCCCCAAACCAGTCTATGTTACAGATCCTGCTTTTTAGCTCCTAAGGGAATCGGGATTGGCCTGGAAGTTTGAGTTGGCCCTCTGCCAGAGAGAATTGAATTTTGAGATTATCGCAAAAGATTTAGGGCAGTTTTAAATTTCAATAGTTTAAAACTGCTCTAAGACTTTTGAATGACCCTATATAAAAACTTGGATTAGGTCATGTCATTTCTCTGTTCAAAAATCTTCAGCAACTGTCTATTACTTGCCTAGTAGAGTTCAACCTTTTCTGCCCAGCATTCAAGGTCTTCCACAGTCAGATGCCATCTGACCTTTATTGCTTTATCTCAAATTCTACCATAAGCTTTATGGGGTAGCCAACCATATTTTCTCTCTGTAACACCCCTGCCCCAGACATGCGCCATGTCTTCTCACCTTGAATATTTTTGCTCACCTGCTTCTCAGCACCTAGAAATACCCTTATTCAACTTCTACCCATCTGTAAGGCCCAACTGAGATGCCACCTCCCCCAGAGGCCTTGCCTGATCCTGCCTGGTTATCTGTTCCTTTCCTCTTCAGACCTCCCAGAAGGTTTCCTAATTTTCTAATATATTTATAAGGTAATATTGTATCTTATCCCAGTACTATACTGGAAACCCTTAAGAGGGCAGGGATTGTGTCTTAATCTAAACTGTAACTCCCCCAGTGTCTAGCACAGTGTTTTACAATACCATGCAACAGAGTTAGCTCCTTCTGTGTAATAGGATACAAATAAGAAAAAGAAAGATAATCCCTTCCTTCAAAAAATTTATAATCTAATGGGGGAAGATGACACACAAAAAGGAAGCTGAAAGGCTGATGGGATTGGGGCTGAGGAAGGTACCTGGTAGGAGCATGAAGATTGTGGAGTCACTTCCAAATGGTGCATATGGTGGGAAACAAAGAGTTGGCTGGGCTTCTGAGCCTTCTTTACATGGAGGTTTGGGAGGAGTTTCTTGCTCTGCCCTCAAGCCCTCCAATCAGAAGAGCAGAAGCAAGTTCGTACATAGTAGAACTTGAGTACATGTCGATTTTGTTGTACTACATTGTTTTGTCCCTCTCTGCTACTCCCCACCCCCACCTCAGATGTTTCTCCTTATCATGAGAAGCTCTTCTCTTATTGTTCATTGGATGGTTATTCACCCTGATAGTTTATTCACCCTGAATTAATACATTAGCTCTAACCCATGTCCAACAACATACATCTAAGGAAAGTCTATCTGCCTATTCATTCTCATGGGCACCATTTCTTACCCTCACCATTGCCCCATTCCATCACCAAATAAGTCTATTCCTGGAACTTACGGGTTTGTGTGAATCATGGTATGTAGTGTTAGAAGAGATTCCTTCATTTTCTAAAGGAAGTTAAAGCAGAAAGAGGCTGAATGATTTACGCAAGGTCATACCGATGATACATGGCAGAGCCAGGACTCTTGACTCCAGTTCCAGGCTCTTTCCACTGTACGACACCACTCACCTTCCGTCTCCCAACCACCATCAAAACCCTAAATACATTAGACCAAGCAGAATTATTTTCAGAGCATGCATTGTATCTGGGTTGGGAGCTTTGGACTTGGTTCCCAAAAAACAGAATTCAGACAAAAATGCAAAGTCCATCTTTTTTCACCCTAGATGATAGCACCTGTTCTCAAACAATCCTGAGCCTGACTGTCTGCCTAACTCAATTAAGCAGAAAATTTCTTCCCCTGTGTCACATATTCTGCAGGAATAGACACAAAGCACATTTGTGGACAGGCAGACACATTCTGGGATGGATAAACCCCCATCCACAAACTACAAGTTGGAAGTCTGAGTTGGGTTTTAGACTTACTCTTCTGCCGTAATGTGAGAAGAAGACTTCTTTTTCTTGAGATAGGCATGTATAAAGTGAGCGTTTTCTTTTGGCATCTTGCGAAGGCAGAGTTACCTAACAGGAAGGATGACACCGAGATCATTCATTGAAACCAGAGCTCACTCAAGAGTCAATCCCTATGGTCTTAGTATCAGAAAACCTTCATTCAAGTGGTGACCCCAACATTTAGACGCTGCACAGTTCTTGGCAGATCTCTTAACCTCTCTGAGTCTTCATTTCTTTATCTGTAACATGTGGATGATATTCGATTAAAGGGTTTTGCTTAACTGTGTTTTTGAAAAATGTACTTTTAGCAGGGATGACTGTTGGAAAGATTCTTCTGTAGCAAAACAAAATATGTCAACTTTTAAAAATAAAAGAAAATGAGGAGGGGAAATTTGTACTGAGCCTCACAGGAATATTCTGTAAACAAAAGAAAAAGGTAGGGGAAGAAAGGGAAAAGAAAAGAGAGGAGAAGAGAGGTAAGGTGAGCAGAAGACAGGACAGGTTTTTTAATTATGGAAAAATAATAATGGAGAGAATTTTTTATTAAAAATAATAATAGCTAACATTTACATAGCACTTTGAATATTACCTTATTTGGTCCTTGTAACAACCTTGGGAGGGAGATGTTGTTAATATCATTAATTTAGACATGAAAAAACTGAGACTGAGAAAGGTAGATGACTTGCCTAGGGTCACACAGCTAGTAAGTGTCTCCGGCTGAATTCCAACAAATTCTTGCGTTTATCCACTGTTTGACCTAGCTGACCACAGGAGTCAGATCCATAAGTGGGTTCTCTTGCTACTTTAAGGGGCTACACCTTTAACAATCTTCTTTAAAACCCCAGATCAAAGCAGAATGGAGATTATTTTCCTCTACAGCATTTACTTATCTTTCCTTTTGACAGTTGTTGTGATTTTCTCTTATCCAGCCCCGACAGAGAAGTTTATTATTGGCTACTAAATAGGAAGCTAATGGACTAGAAAAGGAAGAAGCTTAACTGTATAAATGATTGATTCTATGGAGTATATGAAGGTTATTAACTATCTTAGTCTCCCCACCACCCTCCAAAAAATGACAGCCAAATTCCCATATCTCTGATGAATAGTGATAGATCCTATGTATCATTGTTCCAAATGGTATAATCCCAAATCAATCACTATTAAATTAATTTGTACTTGTAAACCCATATCTTATGCTCAGATCCTAATAAAACTGAAAGTTTAGAAGATTTTAACCTTAAATAAAAGTTGTATGTCATGGGGAATTTTATGGAAGGTCGTAGACAGCCATCATACAAGATGAGAATTCAAAAAGCCTTGTGCTGTGCCCCTGGGGAGGGCATGCTCACACTGGGAAAAGCTCTTAAAACTACCTGTGCAAGACTTTAGAGATCATGTGGTCTAAGCCCCTCCAGAGGAGATGAGAACCCACAGAGGTCTCTTTGCCTGAGACCAGTTAGGAAGTAAGCAGCATAGCTTTTAATAATGAACAACTAAAATGGAATCATCGTTATGTTAATAGTAACAATACTCTAATAATTCTGTACGTATGACTAAGGTTTAAGGAAAGGAGAGGTACCACTAGGAAGGGATAGTTTAGCAGAGAGGAGAGTGCGCTGTCCTTGACACTTGCTAAAGGTCCACTTTAAGGTTTTTCAAAGAACTTTTAAATATTCTCTGATTAATATTTATATTTTAATTATATTATTCAATACTATTTAAGTAACTGGAGCATGTGGGGGGGGGCAGCACAACAGAGGGTCAAACTGGACAAAGCATCTAAGTTTCAAGAAGATACCTAAATAATTCTTTCAGTTCTCTGATCTCCTTTTCAAGTAGAAACAAGGAAGAAAAAGCTTAGAAGGAAAAAGAGACATTTCCATAGTTGTGTACCTAATGAGAATTATTTTCAATGTCCACATTTTTCTGGAAAACAAACTCAGGAGAGAAATTGGGCTGAAGTTCAAAGCCTGTGTGAAAAAAGGTGAATGGTCCGTGGAACCCATGCAGGACTTCCCAAAGCAAGTATCAAAATTAAAGGGAGAAAATCTTGGCTAAGCAGAGCGCTTACCTTCCTTGCAGATCTGCCTTCTGCTCCGGAGCTGGTGAGACATGTGATGATCAGCCCTCTTTTCCTTAATCTTTTTCTTTCTGAGTTTTATTCCCATGATGGTCACGGGTTGGGATTCCTGAGGCTGCAGCCTATGGAATTTATTTAATTGACATGAAAGGAGAAAACAGAAAGGGTCTTCTTCCAACCTCATTCCATGTTTTGACATGGCATTTGCTTCTTATTTTCTACACCAGATTAATTCCACTCCATTCATTCGTTTGTCGTTGTCCTATGACTCCTAGAATAAAGGTGTCCTCTAGATTCCAGAAAACTTGGATGGTTCTCTAATTCCCAATGATAAGAAAACTCAGTTGGAACACTGGCCCCTGACTTTTCATCTTCATAATAAAAGAGGATAAAAAATACATTAGCCTAGTCTATTTCAGGAAATGAGTCAGAGTCTGAATAAGGTGGTAGAGTGGGGCATTGGACAAGGAACCAAGAATTGAGTTCAAATTTTACCTCAACCATGCGACTGTGTGCAAATCACTCAACCTTTCTGGACCTCAGTTTTCCCATCAGAAAGACAAGGCCATTACACCCAATGATTTCTAAGCCTGACATCTAATTTTGACATCTTTCAGCTTGACATCTATGATCCTATTGTAGCCAAGTTATGGAACTATAAATCCACACTTGAACTCGCTTAGGAGGTCCCTCCAGCGTAGCGGTTATTTTTACCACTCTGGGTTCTCAGGTTAATCCTGAGTGGTTAGAACAGGACTTTTAGCTCACCAGATCCCTCCTCCACACTGTCCCAGTGTTGTTCCCTGCCCCCCCCTTCTTCCCCTCCATTAGCGTTTATATCAACCAATCAACCAGACTTAATTAGTTTTTAGAAAGGGTTATTTACTAAGACAATATAGTAGAGCAGTTGGTACAAAACATTTTTCCCTAAAGTCTGTGACACATTCGCTCACAAGTACATACAGAGTCTAGGAGAACCAGGGGTCACACCTGGAGAACACATGAGATAAAGGGGAAGTACTTGGAAGTACTTTTGCTGGAGTCCTATACTACCCTGTAGCCATTATATTCAATTTGGAGGCCACTGTCAGTCATCCTGACTTATGTCTTGCCGCTGGACTGTGATGACTCTGGAGGAGAAAGTGAGGGTGATGACTTTGCATGACCCTGCCTCTCTTAAATCCAATTCACTTGCAAGTCAAGGTATCACTCTCCTGATGATAGGAATGAAGGACAAACAACTCAATCTATCCTTAGTTCCTGATGTAGATTCCACCACCATCCTCAGATGACTAGGGATGCTACTAAGGAGTCCAATGGGAAAAACCAAATCCTCTGGTCCTCCAAATTTCACTAGGTCTTCTTCTAGTCAAGAGGAATTGGAGGTGAATAAAGCCAAGATATTCTCTTCCCCTCTAAGCTATTCCTTATCAAGGGTGGCTCTCTCTCTCTCTCTCTCTTCTCCACCACCAGATGCTTGAAATTTCAATTCCAAACAAGCCTCAGTTTTTAGTACAAACCCCATAGGATGTGACCTGAGCCTTTGACCAATCTGAACAGGCTTTCTATCATACCTGGCTCATCTCTGATTGACTCATTTAATCAATATACATTCTTATCAGATTTCAGGGTACAGTGTTGTATCATTTATTTTAAACAGGATTGGGAAATTTTCTAAACTGCTCCATCCCCCACCACACACACACACACACACACACACACACACACACACACACACACACACATTATAATACTATGAATCTGTGGCATACGTTAGAAGTACAAGGGAACTATGTCTCCACTAGAAAAGCGCTAAGATTCATACATTGTCAGGGTTGGAAGGGACCTTAAAGACGATCTAGTCCAATCCCTTCATTTTATAGATAGAGAAACTGAGTTTCAGAAAATTTATGGCAGTTAGGTGGTACAATGGATAGAGTGCTGGGCCTAGAGTCAGAAAGATCTAAATTCAAATCCATCCTCCAACACTTGCTAGTTATGTAACTGTGGGCAAGGCATTTCATCTCTGCTTGCCTCAGTTTCCTCCCAGAGATGCTGAAAGGATCAAATAAGGTATTATTTGTAAAGTGCTTAGCATAATGCCTGGTCCATAATAAACATTATATAAATGTTTATTCTCTTCCCTTCCCCCTCACTTCTGGATCATAGAGTTTAAGGACTGAGAGGGACTTAGAGATAATCTAATCTAACCCCTCCACTTTACAGAGAAGGAAACTGAAGCTGTCCATGGCCATGGTCACACACAACTCATTAGCTGCCAAACCTGGACTACCATCAGGCTCCTAGTTCAATGTTCTTTCTTCTCTCCCCCTCTGTCTCTTTTATTTCTCTGCTCTCTATTATTGATTCTCAATTGTTTAATGTGTGCATATCTTGTTTCCAAAACCAGGTTTTGAAGTCCCTGCTCCTAGAGGGACAAATGTTTAGTGCCCAATGTTTCTCCTTAATGCCTGGCAACATCATGCTGGACATATAACTAGTTGAAATCAGTTTGAAGGTCCATATCCTCTGTGGCTAGGAAAGAGAATTCGTGTGCTCTGTGCCAAGTCTTAATGAGTGGGAAGACTGTCTAGCTCATCTACTTTGAGATATCTTCTTAAGAGCATTGGAGAAGTAAAGTGATGCATAATAAGACTGGAAAGACCAAGGTGGATTTAGGCTGCTCTGCACACACTCTACTGAGGGTGCCTGCAATTACCCAGTATGCATTTTCAAAGGCAGCTGACTCAGATCAAGAGTTTCAGCTTTTGACCATGACCTCTTCCGTCTTCACTGTCCCTACAGTCCAATTTTTTTTCCAAACACTGTGGAAGTTATATCTTTATTATATAGATTTGGTCAAATCACTCTTCTCAAAAATTTTTACTGGATCTTTACAGTTTGCTAAGAAAAATCCAAAATCTTTCCCTTATATTCAAAGCCTTCCACAGTTTGATACAATTCCACCTTTCTGGCAGAACTCCAAGTTACAAAATTAGGATACTCTCTTTTTCTCTGAACATGCCCTGTGTTCTCCCATATCTGTGTTTTTGCTTTGGGTATTCTCCAAGCCTAGAATGTCTTCCTTTCCCCATCTTTATCTGTCAAATTCTAATTCATTTTTTAAAGTCTAACCCAGGTAACATCTCCAAAAAAAAAATCTTTTTCTTTTTTATTTAATTATTTTATTTGTTTTCAGTGTTCTACAATCACTTCCATATATCTCAGATTTTCCCCCCTCCCTCCTCCTCTTTCCCCCTTCCCTCCCCACTCCCTCCTTGAGACAATGTACAATCTTATATAGGTTCTACACATACATCCCTATTAAATACATTTTCACCTTAGGCATGTTGCATGGAAGAATTAAAATGAATGGGAGAAACTATAAAACAAATCAAAACAAAACATAATAAAAAAGAAAATGGTTCTGCTTCAATCTGCAATCCAATTCCACAGTTCTTTCTGTGGATATGAAAGGTATTTTGCCTCAAGAGTCCATTGGGAATTTTTTAAGTCCTTGCATTGCAACGAAGTACTAAGTCTACTAGAAAAATTCTTTGTGCACACTGTGGTTGTTGCTGTGTACAAGGTTCTCCTGATTCTGCTCCTTTCTCTTAGTATCAGTTAACATAAGTCTTTCCAGGCCTCTCTGAAGTCTTCCTCTTCATCATTCTTATAGCACAGTAGTATTACATTACAGTCATATACCACAGCTTGTTCAGCCATTCCCCAATTAATAGGCATCCCCTTGATTTCCAGTTTTTGGACACCACAAAAAGAGCTGCTATAAATATTTTTGTACATGTGGGACTGTTTCCCATTTCTATGATCTTTTTGGGATACAGTCCTAGAAGCAATATTGCTGGGTCAAAGGGTATGCACATTTTTGTAGCCTATGAACTATGAGCTATGGTTCCAAATTTCTCCCCAGAATGGTGGCATCAGCTCACAGATCCACCAATAATGTATGAGTGTTCCAACTCTCCCACATCTTCTCCAACATTTATCATCTTCCTATTTTGTCATGTTAGCCAATCTTATAGGTGTGATGTGGTACCTCAGAGTTGTTCTGATTTGCATCTCTCTAATCAATAGTGATTTAGAGCATTTTTTCATATGACTATAGATAGCTTTAATTTCTTCCTCTGAAAACTGCCTGTTCATATTCTTTTACCATTTATCAATTGGGGAATGATGTGTTCTTGTACATTTGACTCAGTTCTCTATATATTTTAGAAATGAGGGTTTTATCACAGACACTAGTTGCAAAAATTCTTTCCCAGTTTTCTGCTTCTCTCCTAATCTTGGGTGCATTGGGTTTGTTTGTGCAAAAACTGTTCAATTTAATGTAATCAAAATTATCCACTTTGCACTTCATAATATTCTCTGTCTCTTGTTTGGTCAAAAATTTCTTCATTCTCCATAAATCTGACAAATACACTATTCCTTGCTTGCCTAATTTATTTATAGTATCAATCTTTATACCTAGATCATTTATCCATTTGGACTTTATTCTTGTGTATGGTGTCAAGCATTGGTCTATGCCCAGTTTCCACCACACTGTTAGCCAGTTTTCCCAGCAATTTTTATCAAACAGTGAGTTCTTATCCCAGAAGCTGGAGTCCTTGGGTTTATCAAACAGTAGATTGCTATATTAATTAACTACTGTGTCTTGAGTATCTAACATATTCCACTGCTCTACCCCTCTATTTCTTAGCCAGTACCAAGTGGTTTTGATGATTGATGCTTTATAATACAATTTGAGATTTGTTAGGGCTAGGCCACTTTCCCTAGGATTTCTTTTCATTAGTTCTCTTGATGCAGGAAATTTTTTGACAAAATATAATATCCATTCCAATTGAAATATAATATCCATTCCAATCAATCTCCAATTGAGAGCATAGGAATAAATGGAACTTTCCATAAAAATAATAAGCATCCTAAAACCATCAGCAAGCATTATATGCAATAGGGATAAGCTAGATGCATTTCTTCCAGATGAATTTTGATATTATTTTTTCTAGCTCTAGAAAATAATTATCTGGTAGTTTGATTGGTGTGGCACTGAATAAGTATGTTAATTTAGGTAGAATGTCATTTTTATTATATTAGCTTGGTCTACCCACAAGCAACTGACATTTTTCCACTTACTTAGATCTGACTTTATTTGTGCAAAGTGTTTTGTAATTGTGTTCATATAGTCCCTGGGTTTGTTTTGGCAGGTAGACTCCCAGATATTTTATAGTGTCTACCATGGATTTAAATGGGATTTCTCTTTCTATCTCTTGCTATTGGGTTTTGTTAGTAATATATAGAAATACAGGTATTTTATCTAGGTTTATTTTGTAACCTGCAACTTTGTCAGAGTTGTTTATTATTTCAAGTAGTTTTTTACTTGATTCTCTGGGATTCTCTAAGTATATCATCATATCATCTGCAAAGAGTGAAAACTTAGTTTCTTCTTTGCCTATTCTAATTCCCTCAATTTCTCTTTATTCTCTTATTGCTAAAGCTAACATTTCTAGTACAACATTGAATAACAGTGGTGATAATGGACATCTTTGTTTCACCCCTGATCTTACTGGAAATGCATCTAGCTTATCCTCTATTGCATATAATGCTTGCTGATGGCTTTAGGATGCTTATTATTTTATGGAAAGTTTCATTTATTCCTATGCTCTCCAGTGTTTTCAATAGGAATGGATATTGTATTTTGTCAAAAGCTTTTTCTGCATCTATTGAGATAACCATGTAGTTTCTGTTAGTTTTGTTGTTGATACTATCTCTAATGCTCATAGCTTTCCTAATATTAAACCAGCCCTGCATTCCTGGTATAAATCTTACCTGATCACAATGTATTATTCTTGTGATAAGTTGTCATATTCTTTTTGCTAATATCTTATTTAAATTTTTTGCATCTATATTCATTAGAGAAATTGGTCTATAATTTTTCTTTCTCTGTTTTGACTCTTCCTGCTTTAAGTATCAGAACCATATTTGTATCATAAAAAGAATTTGATAGGACTTCTTCCCCAATTTTCCCAAATAGTCTATATAGTATTGGAATCAACTGTTCTTTAAATGTTTGACAGAATTCACTTGTAAATCCATCTGGCCCAGGAGATGTTTTTTCCTAGGGAGTTCATTTATGGCTTGTTCAATTTCTTTTTCTGAGATGGAGTTATTTAAGTATTCAACTTCCTCTTCTGCTAATCTGGGCAATTTATATTTTTTTAAAATAATTATCCATCTCATTTAGATTGTAAAATTTATGGGCATACAGTTGAGCAAAGTAATTTCTAATTATTATTTTAATTTCCTCCTCATTGAAGGTGAGTTCACCCTTTTCATTTCTGATATTGGTAATTTAGTTTTCTTCTTTCTTTTTTTAATCAAATTGAACAAAGGTTTATCAATTTTATTGGTTTTTTTCATAAAACAAACTCTTCGTTTTATTTATTAGTTCAATAGTTTTATTAATTTCAGTTTTATTTTTCTCTCCTTTGGTTTTCAGTATTTCTAATTTGGTATTCCTTGAGGATTTTCAGTTTGTCCTTTTTCTAACTTTTTCAGCTACATGCCCAATTCATTTATCTCTTCTTTCTCTATTTTATTCATGTAGGCATTCAAAGATATAAAGCTTCCCCTAAGAACTGCTTTTGCCGTATCCCATAAGATTTGGTAGGTTGTCTCATTATTGTCATTCTCTTGAATGAAGTTGTTGATTGTTTCCATGATTTGTTGTTTAACACACTCATTATCTAGGATTAGACTATTTAGTTTCCAATTAATTTTTGGTTTATCTTTCCATGGTCTTTGATTACATATAATTTTTATTGACTATCTCTGCCTTTCTGCATTGGAGTATGAGGTTTTTATGGCCTAGTACACGGTCAATTTTTGTATATGTGCCATGTACCGCTGAGAAAAAGGTATATTCCTTTCTATCCCCACTCAATTTTCTCCAGAGATCTATCATTTCTTCCTTATCCAGAGTTTAACTTAACCTCTTTAACTTATTTCTTGCTTATTTTGAGGTTAGATTTATCAAGTTCAGAGAGGGGGAGGTTGAGGTTCCCCACTAGTATAGTTTTGGTTTCTGTTTCTTCCTGTAACTTCCTTAACTTCTCTAAGAATATGGATGCTATACCACTTGGAGCATATATATTTAGCAATAAAATTGCTTTCGTTGTCTATGATGCCTTTTAGCAAGATATAGTTTCCTTCCTTATCTGTTTTGATTAGATCTATTTCTGCTTTTGCTTTTTCTGAGATTAGGATTGCTACCTCTGCTTTTCTTAACTCAGTTGAAGCACAATATATTCTGTTCTAACCTTTTACCTTTATCCTGTGTGTATGCCCTCATTTCAAATGTGTTTCTGTAAACAACATATTGTGGGATTATCGTTTTTAATCCATTCTGCTATGTGGCTATGTATTATATGGGAGAGTTTTTCCCATTCACAGTTATGATTACTATCTGTGTATTTTCCTCCCTCCTCTTTCCCCCCATTTATCCTTTCAGTTCTCCCTTCCCCTCCACAACAGAGTTTTAATTTTTGATCACCACCTCACTCAGTCTTCCCTCTCTTCTTTCAGCCCCCCTCCCTTTTACTCCCCTTTTCCCTTACTACTTCTTCCCTCTCTTTTCTTCTTCCCTTCCCCTCCTACTGCCTATAGAGCTAGTTAGATTTATATACTTAATTAAGTTTGTGGTTCCCTCCTTGAACCCAATCAGATGAAAGTAACTCAAACAATGCTCATTTCCCTCCCCTCTTTCCCTCTACTGTAATATGTTTTTGTGCCTCTTCCTGTGATGTAATTTACCTTTTTCTGCCTCCTCCTTTTCATATCTTCCATTATGATCCCTTCACACTCTTAAATCACATTTTTATCATGATATAATTTACTTTATATTTGTTCCCTCTATCTATGTATATCCCTTTTACATGTAATAAATATACAATTCTCAAGATTAACAAATATCCTCTTCCCTTATAGGGATGTAAACAGTTTGCCCATATTGAATAACAAGTTTTTTTCCCCTTTTTTTCCCTTTTTATTCCTCTCTTGAGGCCTGTGTTTGAAGATCATATTTTCTTTTAAGTTCTGGCTTTTTCATCAGGAAGTTACTTCATTGAATGTCCATCTCCTTGCCTGAGATATTATGCTCAACTTTGCTGGGTAACTGATCCTTGGTTGTAGTCCCAGCTCCTTTGCCTTACAGAATATCATATTCCAATCCCTTTGATCTTTTAAAGTAGAAGCTGCAAGGTCCTCTGTGACCCTAACTGTAGCTCCTCAATATTTGAATTATTTCTTTCTGGTTGCCTGCAGTATTTTCTCCTTCACTTAATAGTTCTGGAATTTGGCAACAATATTCCTTGGTGTTTTCAGTTTAGGAGACCTTTCAGGAGGTGAATGGTGGATGCTTTGGATGACTATTTTGCCCTCTGGATCTAGGACTTCTAGGCAGTTTTCCTTGATGATTTCTTGGAAGATATTGTCCAGTCTCTTTTTTTCATCATGGTTTCCTGGTAGACCAATAATCCTTAGATTTTTCTCTTTTGGATCTATTTTCCAGGTCAGTTGTTGTTTCAGTTAGATATTTTACATTTTCTTCTATATTTTCTTTCTTTAGATTCTGTTTGACTGATTCTTGATGTCTCATAGAGTCATTAGCTTCTTCTTGCCCGATTCTAATTTTTATCAAATTGTTTTCTTCAGTTAACTTTTGCATCTCTTTTTCCATCTGTCCAATTTTTCTTTTAAATTCTTCTGCAATTTCCTTTTTCATATTTTTAAAATCATCGGCCAGTTTTTCCTCTATTTCTTTATGGCTTTTAAAATCTCTCCTGAGCTCTTCTAAGAATGCTTTTTGGACTTGAGACCAGTTCATATTCCCTTCTGAAGCTTCAGGAGGCAGTATAGTCTCAGTGCTGACCTCTTTGGTATTCATATTTTGGTCTTTGTCCCCATAGAAAGATTCTATTGTCTTTTCTTTTCTGATTTCCTTCTTACTCATGATGATCACCTTTTTCCTGGCTTTTAAAGTAGACCTCTGCTTCTGGGGCACAGGGGGTTCTGTCCCATAGTTCTTGTGCCCAGAACTTGAGGTTTTGTGTGTTGTGGCCTCTGATTATTTCAGCTAGAAGTTTACTTGGTGCTGGGCTAGTTGGTGTTTGAAAGCAGAGGCCAGGTGAAGTCTTTCTGGGTTTCCCCAGAGTTACCCTGGAGTTAGCTGCGTTAAGTGTGAGGGAGGGGTGATCTGGCCACAGGAGGTCTCCTCTGCTGAGCTAGAGTATAGGCAAGCTCAGTGGTTGGGGATCCCATCTAAGCTAGTGTCTTCCTGAATCCCCTGGGGTGCTGAGGCAGGCCTGGGGTCCTGGTGTTGGCAGTTGTGGGCTCCACTCCCCTGGGACTCAGGATCTCCTCCTAGTTTGTTGAAGTGGGGTTGTCTGGGACAGTTCCAGTCCTGCATTGGTCCCCTTCAGTCACAGCAAAAGGGCCCCTCTTTAGTGATTTGCCTAGCCTCATGTGCTAAGACACTGTTTACCCCTTCAGCTGATCTCACTGTTCCAGGACTTTACCTGGGGAAATATTCTCTGGGCTCTTCAAGGTCAGCAAGGGAAGAGAGATGGCAATTACCAATCACTCCACCATCTTGGCTCCTGGAAGTTCAAGTAGGTGACTTACAGACATTGAATCTACTGGCCGATAGTCTCAGGAGCTGCTGCTGCAATTACCTGGGGTTCTGTGCTTCTTTCTCCCTTGGTTCCACTGTACTCCCATCCTGAGCTGATATGTTTGAGAATCCACAGCATGTCTGCAGCTTCAAATTACCCGGGCTCAGCCCTGCCACAGCAGGGACTGCACTGGTACGGCCTGTGTGCTGGATGCTCCTCCAGCCCCGTGTGACAGCAAAAGACGTTTTCTGATCTCCTCACTCAGTAACGAGTCTGTCCTTCAGACCTTATGTACCACTTTGGTCTGTAGCTCTCTAATGTGCTTATTATATATATATATATACACATATATATGTATATATATATAATATATACACATACATATATATACATATATACTACAATATTATATTACAATATAATAACATGTACATAAGATATTATATAATATATAACATCTGTGTACCATAATCTCTGAAAAATTAAAGTCCAAGGTTATACAAAAAGATAATGAAGATATACAGGATGGACATAATCAGCTATCAATACATTATAAACAAAGAATGGTGAAAGAGGAATACTGTGAAGGATGCCATCAGAGAGATGGAGGAAAAAAACAAGATCTGGTCATGGAGTCAGAGTAAAAGATAACCAGTGGATATCCCTAGGAACCACTGGTATCCACATCTATAACCAAGTATAACCAAAAGAGCAGTCTCAAAGCTGCAATAATAACGACTGGAGAACATAAATCTAACAACCACCACCTCAGTACTGCAGCTATATCACTAATTATATCATGGATTCTTAGCTAGGAGTAGGACCCACTGAGTTTCTCAGTTCCTACCTACTTGACCACACCCTTTCCTTTGCCTTCCTTTCATGTGGCTTCATTTATTGACCTTCACTCAAGGTCATCATTTAAGAATGCTATTTAATTAGATTAGTAAATGCATAATAAAAGCAGAAGCATTAATCATATGCAACAGAATGTACATTCTTTTCACTCCTTGAATCAAGCCTCTCCCAAAGCAGAAACTCCTTTTAGGTTAAACCTTCCTGCTGTCCCCTTCAGTCTCCCAGCCACAGCATGGAATGGTAGCCTAGAAGTGTTGTACTGTAGAACTTCCTTCTCCCTGTGAAACCAGAGATAAATATAGAGAGTTAATTCATAACTGGATTAGAGAAAGCACCATAGAAACTTCAGTGATTCCCATTTTAATGGTTATATGGACGACCAGGAACACAGGATCACTCATTTGGAGTCTCTGTTCCGGGGTCTGCTCATGCCCTTGTCTTTTCCTGTAACCCCAACCCTGAAATGGGGTGCTGATCAACTCGCTCAAAAATGAACACCTTTATGGCACTGAATGATTGTCACAAACCCAACAGAAAGCAACAAAGGAACAAATGAGACTTAGCTTCCACTGTCCTTCTAATCTTCTCTTTTACCTTTGAAGTTCACAAGCAATCCTGGACTTCCTATGAAGAACTGATAATATGGACAATTGGGCTGCCAACTGTCTAGTCAGAGAGATTCCTCCCACTAGCCATATCTCAGATCCATCAGAGTAAGTTATTCATGCGTATGGGCCAAATGTCTTTTTTCAGTAGTTTGTTAAGCAATTATTAAGTGCATACTGTGAGCCAGATTGTGCTAAGTGCTGGTGACATAAAAAAGGGTAGGCAGACAAAGACTGTCTTAAGTTTATGTCTCCCCCAGAGCAACCCAGACCTCTAAGAGGGTTTTCTCTATGAAAAGTTAGCCAGCCCACGTGGGAAATAAATGCATGAAGGCACTTTAGACTCACTCATACAATGGTTAAAACTAATTGTTCTCAAATTTCTTTAGCCTAAAGACCACTTCACTGGTGATGGAATCCTGATAAAGTTACCCTCGGCCGCAATATCCTAACTTCTTTGTGGGCTCCACTGAACAGCAGGCATGTCCCGATTTAAGCACACAATCTGGCTTTAACCACATCACAGGTCCTAGACTCAGTCATAGGTCTTACAGAAATGGCAGGCATGTCCTTGTGATGGAATCCCAGCCACTGTCTCTAGCTAGTCACTGCCCCCAGATCTGTTCCTTATATTTTCCACAGAAAGAGCAAGTGTGTCCATGCACTCCACCACAACCACATCCATTTAATCTCAAACAGAACCACAATAGTTAGTCAATCAGAAGCAGCACTACCAGGATGCCTGAGCAGCATGTGGACCCCAAAACAATAGAAGGGACTTTTCCCTAAGTAGGCACCTGTGAAGTAATAGTAAAAGCTGTCCTTTAGGTAGACTTATGACATAGAGATGTTTATTATAATATCATTATCATACATATAAGCCCCCTACCATGGGTTTTTCTGTATGTATTGTGAGTAATCACATGCACAGTTCCACTGAGGCTGGGTCCCCTCCCCCATTACCTAATCCCTTAGCAAACTCCTCCTGACTTTTTTATATACAAAATTTCTCTTGTGTAATCAGCATCATTACACTATAAAATTGCATGTCTTGTCTCACTAAGTTGCTGGTTCCTCTTGGAACTCAGCCCATTGAAGGAGTCATTCCCAATAAGTGCCTATACTTAGATTAAAGGCAATTTAACTGTGAATTCTTCGAGGCAACAACCCCCACAAGAAATCATGAAACTGTAGGAATGAGACAAAAAGATTTCACTGACCACCCTTCTCAGTTTCACTTTTCTTTGGAGAGAGAGACAGAGAGAGAAAGAGAGAGCATTTACTAAGCACTTACTATATGTAGAATAGTATATTAAGCACTAAGTGAGATGCAAAGTATAGCTTGACATGGTCATTGCTTTCATGGAGTTTATAGTCTAGAAGGGAGGCTATATATGTACGTATATATGCCCGTTATATATACATATATACAGATAATAAGATATTAGAAGATACAAGATAATACATGACAAGTATATTAGATACAGAACAAAGTGCTATATTAGGTTGAGGAGGAAAAATTAATGGAAAAAACTGGAACTGCCCTTGATTAAACACCAGTGGGATATTATCTGTTTTGATTTAGTATTAAATAATGAGTCAATTATTTATGATGGAAATAAAAATTATATTATAAACATGGATGCTATGAAAAATTCAACCCTTGTGGATTCCTTGTGACCCAAATGTTAGGTTTAGGATTCTCGAGTGTACCCTTAGAGTAATGAAGCACTCTCAGACACATAGCCTGGTCTGTCTCTTAAAGATCTTATCCAAAACTAAGCCTTGACTGCAAAACTAACCCTTCACCATCAGGGTAGAGGATAGGGAATGGACTATCAATCGTGACATGGAGAAAGGTGAACAGACACTTAGCCTTCCTATTACATCATCATATTGTGGACAATAGAGATGAGTCCATGGTCCATATCAAAAAAAACTCCCAAGACCCTAGATACTGCAGGAAAGTGCTAAAGACTGTAATGGTAATTTAAATGGAAAATCTTTCATATTGATTAATAGGCCCATGTGACTTGCCTGGGTCACATGGAAGCCCGAGTCACATGGAACCTGTGCTGGGAAGAGTTTGCTGAATGGGTGCAACAGGAAGAGGCAGAGTTAGAGCTGAGCTAAGAGGAAATTAGGAAAGGAATGGGAGCTGGGAAGGATGCAGGCTCCTGGGTAGTAAGAGTGATTTTCTGATTGTTTGTGATTTTGTCTAAGAGAGCCTAGTTGTGATTTGTTTAATGGATGTAGTTTATTGGAAGCCTAGCAGGGAGATGACTTGGGGATGATGTTGTTGTCTGCATTATTATTGTCTATAGATTTTTGTTGCTATGATGGACTTGACTTTCTGGTGTTTGAACAAATGTTTGGGTTCTGTCTTCCATGTAGACAGTCTGTTGTATTTCATGATTCAGAACTGTGCCAGGATTTTCATGGCTGCTGTGAATATCATAGTGGTGCCACAAAGGCTTCCCTGGGTCTACCTCTCACTTTGAAAATAATGAAACTGACTAAAGATATCAAGATAACAGGCATCATAGGTTTGTTGTGGGAAAGAGCTATATAAACTGTATAGGGATATGAACATGGAAACTATTATTAATTGAAGTGCCTCATATAGGTCATCAGGAAGCAGCCAATGTCAAATATAATCAATGTAAATATACTCAATGGTCATTATTTTGAAAAGTCCTTGTGCTTTGTTGGTACCAAAAGCAATGTCAAAATAAATAGGGGAAAATTGGATAGAATCCTGTGGAGAAATTCTGGAAAAACATGAACGGAAGTTGCATAGGAAGAGAAAATATGAATGGGTCACAATCTGTAATGTTGGAAAGAATACCCACATGAAGGAGGTCACTGATCCATTGGAGTATTGAAGTTATGAAAGTGGGCATTACAGCTGGTGATATATGGAGTTATCTTGGGTTTTTAGTCAGTTTGTAATTGCGCACCATGACTGGTGATATCTATAGCCTTCTTGGGTTGACAGGCAATGTGTATCTAAGGAGTTCTTTCCATTCAAAGGAACAACAAAAGTAATTAAGACATGTGACCACCAGATGGGGATGCTCACCACATGAGTGAACTATTTGAAATTTTTTTTTTTTAGGAGACAGAATTTATTTTATTTTTTTAAATTGGCTTGTTTATTTTTAGTTTTCAAAATTCATTTCCACAAGACTTTCAGTTCCAAACTTTCTCTCCATCTCTTCCCTTCTCCCCACCCCAAGACACTGTGCATTCTGATTACCCCTTCCCCCAATCTGCCCTCCCTTCTATCACACTCCTCCCTTCCCTTATCCCATCATCATTCCTTTCTTGTAGGGCAAGGTAGATTTTCATACCCCATTACCTGTATTTCCTATTTCCCAGCAGCATGCAAAAACAATTCTCAACATCCATTCCTAAAACTTTGAGTTCCAACTTCTTTTCCTTCCTCCCTCCCTACCCATCCCCACTGAGAAGGCAAACAATTCAATATAGGCTATACATGTAAAAGACTTCCATAATAGTCATGTTGTGAGAGACTAACTATATATCCCTCCATCCTATTCTTCCCCTTATTTATTGTATTCTCTCTTTTGACCTTATCCATCCCAAAAGTATTTACTTCTAATTGCTCCCACCTCTCATTTGCTCTTCTATCTATCAAACCCCCCACATCCCATTTATCCTCTTCTCCCCTACTTTCCTGTAGTGTAAGATAGATTTTCATACCAAATTGTGTGTGCGTTATTCCCTCCTTAAGCCAAATGTGATGAGAGTAAGCTTCACTTTTTCCCTCTCTCCTCCCCCCTTTCCTCCTCCATTGAAAAAGCTTTTTCTTGCCTTTTTTATGAGAGATAATTTGCCCCCATTCCATTTCTCCCTTTCTCCTCCCAATATATTCCTTTCTCACCCCTTAATTTTATTTTTTTTAGATATCATCCCTTCTTATTCAACTCACCCTGTGCCCTCTGTCTATAGATATGTACATAATCCCTCCAACTACCCAAATACTGAGAAAAGTTTCAAGAGTTACAAATATTATCTTTCCTTGTAGGAATGTAAACAGTTCAACTTCAGTAAGTCCCTTAATCAGGAGGACCTAAGTTCAAATCTCACCTCAGACACGACACTCACTAGCTGTGTGACCTTGGGCAAGTCACTTAACTCCAACTGCCTCATCCTGGGTCATCTCTTTGACTTCTGGAATGTCATATTACCAAGCCCTTCAATCCCTTAGTGTAGAAGTTGCTAGATCTTGTATTATCCTAATTCTATTTCGACAATACTTGAAATGTTTCTTTCTGACTACTTGCAATATTTTCTCCTTGACCTGGGAACTCTGGAATTTGGCTGCAATATTCCTAGGAGTTTCTCTTTTTGGATCTCTTTCAGGAGGTGATCGGTGGATTCTTTCAATATTTATTTTATCTTCTGGTTCTAGAATATCAGGGCAGTTTTCCTTTATAATTTCATGAAAGATGATATCTAGACTCTTTTTTTTGATCATGGCTTTCAGGCAGTCCTATAATTTTTAAATTGTCTCCCCTGGATCTATTTTCCAGTTAAGTTTTTTTTTAGTGAGATATTTCACATTGTCTTCTATTTTTTCATTCTTTTGGTTTTGTTTTGTAATTTTTTGGTCTCTCATAAAGTCATTAGCTTCCATCTGCTCCATTCTAATTTTTAAAGAACTATTTTCTTCAGTGACTTTTGAACCTCCTTTTTCATTTGGCTAATTCTGTTTTTTAAAGCATTCTTCTCCTCATTTTCTTTTTGGACTTCTTTTGCCATTTGGGTTAGTCTATTTTTAAAGGTGTTATTTTCTTCAGCATTTTTGTGGTCTCCTTTAGCAAGCTGTTGACTCACTTTTCACGATTTTCTTGCATTGCTCTGACTTTTATGTCTTCCTCTGATGGTATGCTTTGTTCTTCCTCCTCTGAAAGGATGGAGGAAAATTCCTGTTCACTGAGAAAGTAACCTTCTATAGTATTATTTTTTCTCCTTTTTGGGATATTTTCCCAGTCAGTTACTTGACTTTTGAGTCCTTTGCTAAGTAGAGGGTATACTCTAGGGATCTGTAAATTCTCAGTTCCTCCAAGGTGGCACAACCAAGGGAGAGGAGTTTACTCCTCTCCTTGCCTGTGCTCTGACCTGGAAGCAACCACAAGCTTTTCTGCTTGGGATCTGTGAGTAAAATTCCCTCTCCAGAGTCTCCACCAGCTCCACCAGGCCAGCACTCTTCCTCACCCCAGGACTGCCACTCAAGACTGAGATTCAGATCATCAGCTCGATTCCCTCAGGGTCTTTAGGCCAAGGGCTCTGCTGCAGTGGCTGCTGCCACCCTGGGCCCAGGGCTAGGGCTGGACCCTGCTCCCTTCTCACTCAGGTGAAAGAGCTTTCTCCCTAACTTTGAAGCTGCCTTTGACTGCTGCTGCCTGTGATCCCATACCCTGAATCCTGCTCCAGTCCTGTTCCTGCCACACCATGGGACCAAGGCTGGAGTGCACTCCACTCTGAGTTCAGTGTGATAGATCTTTCCTGTTGGCCTTCCAGGCTGCCTCGAGCTGGAAATCTCCTTCGCTCTGTCATTTGGTGGCTTCT
Source organism: Potorous gilbertii (assembly GCA_028658325.1). Lineage (NCBI taxonomy): Eukaryota > Metazoa > Chordata > Mammalia > Diprotodontia > Potoroidae > Potorous > Potorous gilbertii. Next base: position 29,511,069 of record CM053769.1, read on the forward strand.
GCTGCTCTAGAATTTGTTTAGAATCATTTTTTACAGGTATTTTATGGGCTATGGGGGTAGACCTAGAGCAGGTCTGTCCTTCTACTCCACCATTTTGGTTCTGCCCCCCGAAGACCTATTTGAACTTTTCTTGCATTTTCTCACATGGAGCCTGATTCAAGGACTTTGTATGTCTGCCAGTCTGCCTACTCCATCTTTTTCAATACATAAATCACATGCATATTGTGTTTTATGGTTTACAACAATACTCTCTTTACAATAAGGATCATTATCCTCCCAGTGTTTTAAACTAAGAACCATGAAATTCTCTTTCATTTTTCTCCCCTATCCTTTTTCTCTTCCATCCAATCAGTCATTGTTAGGGGATCAATAAAAATAATAATAAATGATATTGACATGGTGATTTAAAGTTTCCAAAGTATTTTACATAGTCCATCTCTAGCAATTTCCCTTTATGCATTACCTACAATTTATTCTGTATTTAATTTGTTTGTACATTGTTATCTGCATGCTATCTCCTCCATAAGAATATGAACCCCTTAAAGAAAGGGGTTTTTTTTTGCCTTTCTTTGTATCCCCAGCAATTAGCACAGTCCCTTGGCACATAATAGGCGTTTAATAAATATTAGTTGACACGACTATGTTCATTTTTACTTCTGATCCTTTGTTCTCACTGGTCTTTCTACCTCGGATCTCCCTCTTCCTTTCCAACTCAACTCAACGAAAATTTCTATGGAAGACATGCTGGGCACTGGAGATTCCAAGATAAAAATGACACAATCTCAGCCCGAAAGGAACTTAATTCTATAGAGAGATAAAGTATGTACAAAAATAAAGACAAGGTAATTTAGGAGTGGAAGAATAGACAGACAAAGAGGGAGGAAGTGAGAGAGAGAAAGAAGGTAGAGGTAGAAATAGCATGAGAACATTAACAACTGAGGGTAGAGGAGACCGAGAAAAACTTCACAGGAGATAACTTTAGACGTAAATCTCAAAGTGAAAGCTAAAGATTAAAATAGGTGAAAGGTGATGAGGAAGTACATTCCAGCATGGAGAACAATCTGCCTATGAAGCACATAGACAGGAGATCAAATGCCAAGTTTTAGTACAGTCTGGCCAGAATGCAGAGTCTGTGAAGGGGAATAATATGATATAAATTTGGAAAGGCAGGTGAGAGAGAGCCTGATTGTGAAGGGCCTTAAAGGTCAGGATGGGGAATTTCTAATCTCTCCTGGGGGCAATGAGAAGCCACTGAAGCTTTTCAAGCAGGGGAATGTCATGGTTGAGCAACCTAATAATTCTGACTACAGGCAAGAACTATTCGTCTGAATTGGATTGCCTTGTAAACATGACTTTGTATTGGGTAAGAGTGATAGAAAACAAGCAAAGAAGAAGCAATAGTAAGTGAGGATGGTGGTGGGGTGCAGAGGAGGAGTGATGTCTGAAAAAAGAGCCTCTGGAGTTACAAGGACAAAGATGACAAAGAAAGGACTGAGAAAGAGAAGAACCAGATTGTGGGGTTTAGAACTGGTCAAGACTTGAGAGATCTAATCTAACCATTTCACTTTGGAGAAGAGGAAACTGGGATTTGGAGGCTGGAAAGTGACTTGTTGAATATCATACAGGTATTAAATAGCAGAGGGAAAATTTAAACCATGCTCCTCCAACTCCAAATCTAGCATTCATTTCATCACACCATGCTGCTAATAATGTATATCCATAAGCTCTTGAAAAATCTCTATCCATGAAGAAGTGACAGATAGGAATCTGAAGAAAGAGGCATCAGAAGTTGGTATTCTTAGTGAAAAGAATGGGCCAACCCTCATTTTGTAAGTGATTTTTAAAATTAACAGAGAAATATATGACCCTAAGATGATGGGCCAGTCATATATCAAGAATAATGTGTAACTCATGGACAATCCATGTGTTTCCCAATGGTGTTAATGTCAATGGGCTGAGAAAAGGAAGGTCCTCCCAGAATATCGAGCAAACCTGTCCTATGGAAGAACATGGGACAAGAGACACATGTGTAGGCAGGCATGTTGAAGAGAATGCCTACGTCAATATCACAGATCTAATGGAGTTGGATATAGAGTTGGAGATGCAATTCATTTCCCACTCAGGGCTGCCATGTTACTTAGGTTTAATATCAGGGGAAAAACTCCAGAACTGATCCAATGTTGACTTTCCTCACACTCCAGAGAGGAATCACACATCAAAAAGTAAAATACTGAAGTGAAAAATTTTATAAAATTGCAGGAGGAAACCATCCAGTAGAAGTCATTCTTGCCTCCCATAAACAAATGATAACAAATTCCCATAGTCCAATGCAACAAAGAAACAAAAAAAGAAGGAAAAAAGAGCAACTGCCTCCAAGGAATTTCACACTCTGAAGTAGACAAGTAGAAGGAGTGCTGGACTCAAAGACGGGAGGATCTGAATTCAAGTCCTACCTCAGCTGCATTAAGCAGAGTGACCCTGGACAAGTCAGTTAACCTCTCTAGGTTTCATTTTCCTCATTTCTAAAATGTAGTCAATAATAGCACCTGCCTCATAGACTGTTGTCAGAATCCAAGATACTGGATGTAAGGTACTTTGAAACCTTAAAATGTTATATTGACTACTATTATTGTAGTTAGCATTTCCATAAGACTTCACATATGTCTACACATATCACAACATGTTTACACATTATCTCATCTGATCCTCACAACAATTTTATCAAGTAAGTACTGCTACTATCATCATTTTATAGATAAAGAAACTGAATCTGAGAGAAGAGAGATAACTTACCCAAGATCACATAGCTGAGTGTCTGGGGAAGGCTTTGAACACCTCTCTGGAGGTTCTATGGTATCATTTGATAAGGCTCCATCTCTAAACATCCTAAAGGTATTTGGTAGCTTATCAGCACTTCATACACAATAAGTGCTTAATAAATGCTTGCTAATTTGTCTTATCTTTAATCAGCAAGATTGTGGGGGGAATGATTTAAAACCTTATAGTGTTACATAAGTTTAAGTTATTCTTCTTATTGATTATGAGGGTAAGTTCTCTAATCAAATAATTAAATGATAGTTCATGTTTGAAAAAATCGTAACAAAGCACCTGCTATATACATTATCTCATTTGGTCCTCATGCAAGGGTTATTGGTCTCATTTCAAAGATTAAGAAACTCAGGCTTAGAGGGATGATATGATTTACCCCAAGGCACATAGCTAATAAAAATAACTAATGGCTAACATTTCTATAAAAGACATTTGTATAGTGTTTTAAGGTTTACAAAGTACTTATTACCATTTTACAGGTGAGAAAACTATGAGAGGTTAAGAAGTATTTTACCCAGGGTCTCACAGATCGTAAGTATCTGAGGCAGAATTCTACCTAATTCTACTTAATAGTGCTCTATTACCTATACCACTTAGCTGCCTGTCTAATTTTTCTCAGTCTTTTTTGCTGGTTCATCATTATATATGATGCATCTTAACTGTGTGCTCTATACTGAACTCTCTCACTTGGTAACATCATCAAAAAGTTCTGGGCTAGTCCTGACTTAGGCCTAGCCCTTGGTACTTTATGTTTCAAACTAGAATGAAATGACACTCATAGGTCATTCAACAGTCAACAAAAATCACAGCTGAAAGATATTCAAGGATGGGCATCAAGGACACTCCAAGCTGATTCAGTAGAACAAATCTCCCTTGCCTGAGATGGCCATAACTCCTTATGACAATTTTGTGCTCCGGCAACCAGGAAGTGATGTCAACAGGAACTATGCCCATGGGGCTGTAAAATTATGCATACCCTTTGACCTAGTAATACCACTACCTGATCTGTATCCCAAAAAGGTTTTGTTTTTTTTAAAAAAGGAAAAGGACTTATATGTACAAAAATATTTATAGTAGCTCTTTATTATGGTGGCAAAGAATTAGCAATTGAGGGGATGCCCCAGTTGGGGAAAGACTGAGCAAATTGTAGTTTATGAATGTAATTATGATTGTAATGGAGAGACTTATGCAAAGTGAAGTGAGCAGAACCAAGAGAACATTGTACACTGTAACAGCTGTATTACACGATGATCAACTGTGAATGACTTAGCTACTTTCAGCAACATGACAATCTAAGACAATTCACAAGGACTTATGGTTAAAAATGTTATCTGCCTCCAAAGGAAAAACTAGTGGTATCTGAATGCAGACAGAAATGTAAATTTTTTTTGCTTTACTTTTTTCCTAGTCTAGGCTTTCTTTCTTTCTTTTAATTTTAATGTTTATTTATTTTTAGTTTTCAACATTCATTTCCACAAAATTTTGAGTTCCAAATTTACCCCCATCTCTCCCCTCCCCCCACCCCATAACACCTTGCCTTCTGATTACCCCTTCCCTCAATATGCCCTCCTTTCTATCACACTCTTCCCTTCCCTTATCCCCATCTTCTCTCTTTTCTTGTAGGACAAGGTAGATTTCTATACCCCATTACCTGTATTTCTTATTTCCCAACTGAGAAAATAGAAAACAATTCTCAACTTTCATTTCTAATATTTTGAGTTCCAACTTCTCTCCCTTCCTCCCTCCCCACCCATCCCCACTGAGAAGGCAGGCAATTCGATATAGGCTATACATGTATAGTTATTCAAAAGACTTCCATAATTGTCATGTTGTGTAAAACTATCTATATTTCCCTCCATCCTATCCTGCCCTTATTTTATTCTTTCTTTTGACCTTGTCCCTCCCCAAAAGTGTTTACTTTTAATTACTCCTCCTCCTATTTGCCCTCCCTTCTATGATCCCCCTCACCCCACTTATCCCCTTCTCCCTTACTTTCCTGTAGCGTAAGATAGATTTTCATACCAAATTGAGTGAGCATGTTATTCCCTTCTTAAGCCAAATGTGAAGAGAGTAAGCTTCATTTTTCCTTCTCTCCTCCTCCCTTTTCTCCTCCACTGAAAAAGCTTTTTCTTGCTTCTTTTATGAGAGATCATTTGCCCCATTCCATTTCTCCCTTTCCCCTCCAATATATTCCTTTCTCATTCCTTAACTTAATTTTTTTAGATATCATCCCTTCTTATTCAACTCACCCTGTACCCTATCTCTCTCTCTCTCTCTCTCTCTCTCTCTCTCTCTCTCTCTCTCTCTCTCTATGTGTGTGTGTATAATCCCTCCAACAACCCAAATATTGAGAAAAGTCTCAAGAGTTATAAATATTATCTTTCTATGTAGGAATGTAAACAGTTCAACTTTAGAAAGTTCTTTATGATTTCTCCTTCCTGTTTACCTTTTCATGCTTCTCTTGATTCTTGTATTTGGAAGTCAGATTTTCCATTTAGTTCTGGTCTTTTCAACAAGAATACTTGAAAGTCCTCCATTTCTTTGAATGACTATTTTTTCCCCTGAAGTATTATACTCAGTTTTGCTGGGTAAGTGATTCGTGGTTTTAGTCCTAGTTCCTTTGACTTCTGGAATATCATATTCCAACACTTTCAGTCCCTTAATGGGGAAACTGCTAGATTTTGTGTTATCCTGATTATATTTCCACAATATTTGAATTGTTTCTTTCTAGTTGCTTGCAATATTTTTTCCTTGACTTGGGAACTCTGGATTTTGCCTACAATATTCCCAGGAGTTTCTCTTTTCATATCTCTTTCAGGAGGTGCTCAGTGGATTCTTTCAATATTTATTTTGCCCTCAGGTTCTAGAATATTAGGGCAGTTTTCCTGGAGCAGCTGTTGACTCACTTTTCATGATTTTCTTGTATAGCTCTCATTTCTCTTTCCAATTTTTCCTCCACCTCTATTACTTGATTTTCAAAATCCTTTCTGAGCTCTTCCATGACCTGAGACCATGGCATATTTATTTTGGAGGTTTTAGATGCAGAAGCCTTGACTTCCTCTGACAGTATGCATTGTTCTTCCTCCTCTGAAAGGATGGAAGAAAATACCTGTTCACCAAGAAAGTAACCTTCTATAGTCTTATTTTTTTCCCTTTTTTGGCCATTTTCCCAGTCAGTTACTTGACTTTTGAGTCCTTTGTCAAGAGGAGGGTATACTCTGGGGACCTGTAAGTTCTCAGTTGCTCCAAAGTGGCACAATCAAGGGAGAGGAGTTCACTCCTCTCCTAGCCTGCACACTGGACTGGGAGCAACCAAAAACTTTTCTGTCCAGAATCTGGGAGTAGAATTCCCTCTCCACAACTGCCTCCAGCTCCACCATATCAGTGCTCCTCCTCACCCCAGGGCTGTGCTCTGGGCAGAGCTTCTGATCAGCAGCTTACTGCCCCCAGGGGCTTTAGGGGGAGGGCTCCAAAAATGGATGGTGCTGCAAAGGCTGCTGCTGGTAGTCCAAACCATTTTCTTTTCTCCTGGGTGAAGGAGCTTTCTCACTGACCTTTGAAGGTGTCTGTGGCATTTTGGGGTTGAGCAATCTGGGAACTGCTGTTTCCAGGGGCTCCCTGAAGCCTATTCTGGGTCCTGTCCCTGCAGTACTTCACAGTCCATGCCCCGGTGTGACAGACCTTTCCTGTCAGCCTTTCAGGCTGTCCTGGGCTAGAAATCTCTTTCACTCTGTCGTCTTTTGGCTTTAGCTGCTGTAGAATTTGTTTAAAGTCATTTTTTACAGGCATTTTTTGGGTTATGTTGGGGAGCTTCTACAGGTCCATCTTTCTACTCCTCCATCTTGACTCTGCCCTCTGTGCTTCCTTTCACAACATGACTAATATGGAAATATGTTTTGCATGACTGCACGTATATAACCCAAATCAAATTGCTTGCCTTCTCAATGAAGGAAGAGAAGTAGAAGGAAGAGAATTTGGAACAAAAAATTTTCAAAACTGAATGTTAAAAAAACTATTTTATATGTAATTGGAAAAATAAAATATTTAAAAAGAAATATATATATTCTTAATATATATACTCTTATTCATATATATATATATATGGAGACTTGGTTTTTATCAATAACTTCCTTGAGGTAAAAGCCTAGTAGAATAAGTAATAGAACTTCTAGGTTACCATTTGCACAATTCCAAATTGCAAAATGATATTACTGATTCACAGCTCCTCCAGCAATGCATTAATGTGCCTACCTTTCCACGGTGCTACCAACATTGACTATTCCTATTTTTTTTGCTGTCTTTGACAATTTGCAGGATGTAAGGTAAAGTCTCAGGATTGTTTTGATTTCCATTCCTCTTAGTATTAGTCACTTGTATACTTCTATATAGTTGCAAGATCCTTGAAGACAAGGACTCTTTCATCTTGTTTTCATATCCTTTGAACCTAGCAGTGCCTGGCACATAGTAGGCACTCAGTAAATGCTTGTTGATTTATTGCAAGCCTTAAGATTCACTTCTCTTTTCATAGCACCAACTGGTAGTAATTTGCCTATAGTCTTCTAGCATCACCCACCACTTTAAACAATAAAATACTAAAGGCTATAGAAGATTGTGTAAATAAGTAAAAATAAAATAAAATAAAATAGAAAAGTCATTTCTTCTATTTCTCCACCACTTTAAGCTATCAGTATAAAATCCATTGCCAGTCCAGCTCAAGTTGTATCGTTCAAATCTGAGCTCTCATGAGAGCTATTATAAATCTTCTTCTAAAGGAATAATATCTTAACAGGTTCTGTCTTTTAGGGTAGAAAGGAATGGCCATTTATATACTTGGCTTTTGACCATGGTTCAGTAAAAACACAAAAGGAACATTCAGAAATCTTGCTGGTACCCTGTAGCCCCTGGTAACTAACTGGCTCTCTGGAGTCTAACAGATAAAATGCCAACTATCTCTAGACAGAGAATGAATGGTTTCTATGTATTTGGAAAGAACATGACTGACCTTTTAACAGAGAACTCATTGTTTGATTCACAGGTTGCTTCATCTATCTGGAGTGAGATCTTGTGATTTCAAGGGTGAAATTGGAGAAAAGGAAAGCAGAGTTGCAATTATAAGTGTCCAAGGTAAGAAACAGTCAAACTACATAATATTCCTTCTCATCATTTGTGTGGTACTAGAGAATCCATACCAGCTGATGGAATAAACAAATTGATTTGCTGCCTAAGTTCAGACTTATTCTATAGTTAAGAGCTTAATTTCTAACTTTAAAAAAAAAGAAACGTATAAAACTTTGATTTTTTTTGCAGTCTTTAGAACACATCTCACATGTACTCTCACATGGATATTCCAATTACATATTGCATACTATAGAACTATACTGACACTTAAATTCTTTGACTGAGCTGGGTCTCACCCCTGAACCCTATACTGATTTTGCCTTTTTTTTATATCCTTAGTGCTTATTTAGTACAGTACATAGCACATAGTAGGCACTTAGCTTGTGGATTGATTGATAGTGTGGATGCTCTCTCCATAGGGGCACATCATATCCCTTCCATATATTCTCATCCAGTCCTTCCTGTAAAATCCAAGACTTCCTGTAAAATCTTCTGGAAATACATACACACATATTATATATGTACATATATATATATCTCACATCCTAGATGTTTGCCTTTACTTATATTGCTATCCCAGAGATTCCAACATAGTCAGTTTATTTACTCTTATTCTTAATATCTTACCAGTCTATGCACTTTTTTAGATCATAAAAGTCTTTAATGATATTTAGGCAATTTGCCTTGTACAATTCACCATTGTTAAAATGTGACAGCCTACCTATCCTTTCCTAAATCTTTCTATAGCTAGAAGAATCATCTGCAATTTTGACTCATAGCGTTACAGTGATAAAAAATGGATTTGGGAACTACTGTCAAGAATTCATATGTTGTTGACAGTTCATTAAATCTGGAAGGTGTGGAATAGGGAAGCATTAGGGAAGATGACTTAGAAGTGTTGAGCCTGTTGCTAGGAGGTTAGTTGAGTCATCAACAGGAATAAGGAAGTTGAGAGGACAGCTGGGTTTGAGGGGAAGATGGAACATATGCACAAATCCTTCCTGCCAGGGCAGTACATCCTCAGGATTACCGCTTTTGCTGCGGAAATCTGTCTGTGCTTAGACCCTAGAAATTCAGTTGACCTAAGAAATGCGTTGACTAGGCTTCTACTTTTTAAAGTCTTATTTGGTTGGGGTGATAACTGATTTAAGAGGGAGTAGGGGAAATATTTTGGGGATATCATTGCATAGGCTAATATCTCAGAGAAGGCAACATTATATAGTGGAGTCAAAGAGACCTGGAGTCAAATCTCCATTCTATCATTTTCCGGTTTTGACCTTGGGCAAATCACTTTATATCTCAGTTTTAGTTCCCTCTTCTGTAAAATAGGCATAATAATACTTGCAATAGCTAAGTCACAGGGCTTTTGTAGGAAGCATTTTGCAAACCTTAAAGTACTTAATAACAACAAAAATAACAACTTCAAGCTTTGCAAAGTACTTTATATATATATATATATATATATATATATATATATATATATATATATCTGTGTGTGTGTGTGTATGTGTATTATCATATTAAAGTTTCACAACAATCCTGTGAGGAAAAGGCTATTATTATTTTACAATGAGATCATTCAGGCTGACTGATTGCCCGAGGATCACATCCCTCAGATTTTTTTTCCTAGCACTTTGTCTAGGTCAGGGATTCTATACTTTTTTTGCATGTCATGGATCCCTTTGTCCTTTTGGTGAAGTCCATAGACCTCTTCTAAGAATGATTTTTTAAGTACATAAAATGAAATGTATAGCGTCCAAAAGGAAATCAGATATATTAAAATAAAAAAATCTACTAAAAATAAGTTCATGGGCCTCTAGTTTAAGAATCTCTCATCTAAATAGATTTTTTTTCCTTCATCTTGACCACATTTTATCTTACACTTAAGTACTCGAATGTCCTAAATGGTAACAGGGTGGTCATTTGTTCCAGGACCATTTTTATCTGAACTCCATCGAACAAAGATGAGAGAAATTTAATAATAATCAATAATTAGTATTTGTCGAATGCCCTAACTAGTGAATTCTTCAGATGACCTACTGTCCCTAAGTAGCTCCTAGCCAGATCTCACGTTAGCCCTAGATGTCTTCCTGCTAACCCATGACCCTCTCCCCTTTGCTGTTCTGGAATCATGGCAACATCAGTATTGCCATTGTTAACAATAATTAACGACGACAAAGTGCTTTACATGCAATATCTCATTTCATCCTCACATCAGCCCCATTGAGGTAGATGTCATTATTACATCCATTTTACAGCTGAGGAAATTGAGGCTGAGAGGTTAAAGTGACTTGCCTAGACTCATACAGTTTGTGTCTAAGACAGGATTAAAACTCAGAATATGAATTGTTATTGGGAAGGCTATGTCATTTTACTCCCCTTTGCTTCTGATCAGCTCACCATTCCTATAACTTAGCAAAGAAAAACACATTTCCCTGGCTAACGTTCCCTACATCTTTCCCATGAAAACCCAAGTTCTTGAGGTCAAGGATGATCTTCATTTTTGTATCAGTCTTTCTAAAGAATAACACATATTGGGCATATAGTAAGTGCTTAAATGTATTCATTTAATTGAACCTATTCTCCAGCTAGAGCACATCTACTTAATTATGTTTATACTTTGAAGTTAAAACCCACCCATCAAATGCAGTCTGTTCTGTCATTTTGAAGGAACTGCATCAATTCACTCATGGAGACTGAACTGTTTGAATGAAAGGTGAGAACTTAAGGCTCAAGGCTGTCAAGGTCCCAATCTAATTGACTGGGACAGCTATGAAAAGCAAGGAAAAAAGGGCTGACTAGCTTTAGTCTTTTCATAAAACAGTCCTCAAACCTTCATCTCTGAAACCTCTCCTCTGTGGGTTTGGAGGTGCAGGTACCCCTGGATTTTCAAAGGCTAAGCTCATGGGAGTACAAGTGATAGGTTTGGAGGGAAAGATGAAAAGATTTCAAATTCAGGCAGGGAAGCGTCAGCCTTATCAAGGGTGGCCAGGCTCAGCACCAGATGGTTGCATATGAAGTGATGGATACTTTGGCTGCAAGGACTCAAGCACATCATCTCCTGTGGCAGGAGAAGGGCAGCAATCAGAAATGGTGGAGGGAATGGCTACAGTGACAAAATCATGAATCCTTGGAGTATTGACTATTGAAACCTTAGCAATATCACAGAATCAGCAAATTTGGGACATATTCTTTTACATAGCTGGGGGTTAGAGTAGGGAGAACGTCTAGAAAATAGCCTCCTTCACCTAAGGCCCTCCTGACCAGTACAAGGTTTAAGACAATCTAATTCCTCTTATTTGAAAACATTAATGGCTCACGAAAAGGTGGGAGTCTATTTTTAATGGTTGGAGAGACTTCAAAAGCCTTTGTTTTTTCAAGTTCAAGGTCTGCCACACACTAAGGAAAATTGGAATGTGGGTACGTGTGGACCTACAGTTTGGGCCTGCATGAATGTCCTTGGAGAACTGCATTCTTTCATACAAAAGGACTCAAAGGCAGTATACCATGTGCAGAGTCATTTGTTTTGTTTGAATTTAATGAGAAATGGACTCACATAATATCTTGGGTTTAAGGGAGCTCCTTTCTTTTAATGCTATCCAAGCAGCTCACATTCATTATCAAGGAAAAGCCTGTAATAAATTTTAAAGCACACACAGGGAAGAAATGCTGTTTGAAACATATACACCCCACAAGGCCTAGCATCTGGAGCATTTGGCATATTTTGTGGCAGTATTATTTCCTTAAGTTACCCCCTGATGTCTAGGACTGAGGTAGGAGGGAAAAATAATTACCGATCTTATATTTTATAAGACAAATAAATCCAAATTATAAGCAGATGAAATGACTTGCCCAAGATTATTACTATATTCTAAGTTAGTGTTGGAATCAAGAATAAAAAAATGGCTTAATACCTGCCTGTTCCAGCCTTCTGGATCTTCTGAAGAAGATGCCTTTAGTGCTTAGGGTCTTTTAAAGGAAATAACAACAGAAATCAAAGATATTCTGTGAATGGTGATCATAAAGCATTAATTGTCATGCTTCCCAATTAGGACATAGACCCCAAAAAATAATCACCAAAATTCACCAGTGGGCACAGGGATGTATTTTCCCCTCCACTACTTGCCCCATCCCCCTCCCAATCCATTCTTTCTACAAGCCAGAATAATTTTTTTGCTGTCATACTTCTGTTCAAAAATCTTGTCTTCTTATTGCCTCCCATATAAAGTTTATGCTCCTCTGCTTGTCATTCAATGCCTTCCATAATCTGGTGCTTTCCTACTTTTCTTGCCTGATCTAATATTATTTTCCAGCATATCCTCTAAACCCAGTCAAACTAGTCTAGGGTGTCTCCCAAACTTTATATGTGCCTCCCCACAAACTTTGACCATTTATCAATTGGGGAATGACTTGGATTCTTATAAATTTTACTCAGTACTCTATGTATTTGAGAAATGAGGCCTTGATCAGATATACTTGCTGCAAAAATTGTTTCCCACCTTTCTGCTTTCCTTCTAATTTTGGCTGCATTGGTTTTGTTTGTGAAAACTTTTAAATTTAATATAATTAAAATCACCCATTTTACATCTCATAATGCTATCTATCTCTTGTTTGGTCCTAAATTCTTCCTTTATCCATAGATCTGACAGGTAAACTATTCCATGCTCTCCTAATTTGCTTGTGGTTTCACCTTTTATGTTTAAATCATAGAATCAATTTGATTTTATCTTGCTATATGGTATGAGATGTTGGTCTATATCTACTTTCTGCCAAATTCTTTTCCAGTTTTCTCAGCAGTTTTTGTCAAATCGTGAGTTCTTGTCCCCAAAGCTTGGATCTTTGGGTTTACCAAATACTAGATTACTGTGGTCATTTACAATTGTGTATCTATTCTGGGAAACACCACTCTTTTTATTAGCCAGTAACCAGACTGTTTTGATAATTACCACTCCATAATATAGTTTGAGATGTGGTAAAACTAGATCATCTTCCCTCACTTTTTTTTTTCATTAATTCCCTTGACATTCTTGACTTTTTGTCCTTCCAGATGAATTTTGCTATTATTTTTTCTACCTCTATAAGATAATTTTTGGTAGTTTAATTGGCATAACACTGGATAAATAAATAAATTAACTTGTGTAAAATTTTCATTTTTATTATATTGGTTTGGGCTACCTATGAGCAATTGATATTTCTCCAATTGTCTAGATCTAACTTTATTTGTGTGAAAAGTTTTGTAGTTGTTTTCATAGAGTTCCTGTGTTTATCATGGCAGGTAGACACAAATATTTTATATCATCTTCAGTTATTTTTTTAAATAGAATTTCTGTTGATGAACTTTGCTGGTAACATATGGAAATGTTGATGAGTTATATGAGTTTATTTTATATCTAGCAACTTTGCTAAAGTTGTTAATTATTTCAGCCAGTTTTTTAGTTGATTCTCTAGGATTCTCTATGTATACCATTATGTCATCTACAAAGAAAAAGTTTTTTCTCATTGCCTGTTCTAGTTCTTTCAATTTCTTTTTCTTCTCTTATTACTGTAGCTAGCATTTCTAATACAATACAGAATAATAATGGGTGCCCTTACTTCTCCCCTGATCTTATTGGGAGGGCTTATCCCCATTACCGATAATGCTTGCTGATGGTTTTAGATAGATACTACTTACTATTTTATTTATTCCTATGCTTTCCAGTGTTTTTAATAGGAATGGGTATTGTATTTTGCAAAAAATCTTTCCTGAATTTATTGAGATAATCATATGATTTCTGTTGTTGCTGTTATTGATATGGTCAATTATACTGATGGTTTTCCTAATATTGAACCAGTTCTGCATTCCTGCTATAAATCCCACTTGGTAATAGTGAATGATTTTTGATATATTGCTGTAATCTTTTTGCTAATATTAATTTTATTTTAAAAATTTGCATCAATATTCATTAGGGAAATTGATCTATAGTCTTCTTTGCTTTCACACTTCCTGGTTTAGGTATCAGGACCATATTTGTGTTATAAAAGGAATTTGGTAGAACTCCTTCTTTCACCTATTTTTCCAAATTAATTAATTAATTAATTAGCTGGAATTAATTGTTCTTTCAATGTTTGCCAGAACTCACTTGTGAATCCATCTGGCCCTGAGGTTTTTTTCTTAGGGAATTCATTGATGACTTGTTCCATTTCTTTTTCTAAGATTGGGTTATTTAAGCATTCTATTTCCTCTTTCATAAATCTGGGCAATTTATATTTTTGTAAATATTCTTTCATTTCACTTAGATTGTCAGATTTATTGGCATCGAATTGGGCAAAATAATTCTTAATAATTGCTTTAATTTCCTCTTCATTAGTGGTTAATTCAGCTTTTTCATTTTTGAGTCTATTAATTTGGTTTTCTTCCATTTAAAAAAAAAATTATCCAGTGATTTATCTATTTCAGTAGGGTTTTTCATAAAACCAGCTCCTAGTTTTATTTATTAGTTCAAGGGTTTTGTTATTTTCAAATTAATTTCTCCTTTGATTTTCAGGATTTCCAATTTGATGTTTAATTGGTGATTAAAATTTATTTTCTATTCTTTTTTAGTTGCATGCCCAATTCGTTAATCTTCTCTTTCTCTATTTTATTGATATAAGCATTTAAAGATATAAATTTTCCCTAAGTACTGCTTTGGCTGCATCCCATAAACTTTAGTAGGTTCTCTCTTGTTCTCTTTAGTGAAATTATTGTTTCTATGATTTGTTCTTTGACCTACTCATTCTTTAGAATTAGATTATTTAATCTCCAATTAAGTTTTATTCTACCTTTCCATGACCCTTTATAGAATGTAATTGCATTATGATATGAAAAGGATACATTTAATATTTCTGCTTTTCTGAATTTTATTGTGAGGTTTTTATGCTCTGATACATGATCAATTTTTGTGTAGGTTCCATGAACTGCCAAGAAAAAGGTATATGCCTTTCTATTCAGATTCAATTTTCTCCAGAGGTCTAGCGTATCTAACTTTTCTAAAATTTTATTCATCTCTGTAAGGTCTTTTTAACTTTTTTTTTGTTTGATTTATCTAGTTCTGAGAGGGAAAAAACTGAGATTCCACCCCCACTAGTATAATTTTACTTTCTACTTCTTCCAGTAACTCATTTAACTTCTTTAAAAATTTAGATGCCATACCATTTGGTGAATATATGTTTAGTATTGATATTACTTCACTGTCTATGATACCTTTAAGCAAGGTGTAGTTTCCTTGTTTATCTCTTTTAAGTAGATCTTTTTTGGCTTTTTCTTTGTCTGAGATTATGATTGCTATTCCTGCTTTTTTTTTTTTTTAACTTTAGCTGAAGCATAGTAGATTCCACTCCAGCCCCTTCTTTTACTTTGTCTGTCTTTCTGCTTCAAATGTGTTTCCTGTAAACAACATATTGTTAGATTCTGGTTGTTAATCTACTCTGCTCTCTGCTTCCATTTTATGGATGAGTCCATCCCATTCACATTCATGGTCATGGTTACTAATAACTGCGCACTTCCCTCCATCCTATTTTTCCTCTGTTTATCCTCTCTCTCTCCTTTCATCCAGTTCCTCCTCAGCAGCATTTTGCTTCTAACCAATGGTTCACCCTCCCATCAGGTCCCCCTGCCTAATGATCACTCTCCTCTCCTACCTCCCTAGAGCATAACATAAATTTCTAACTTAATTGAGTGTTTATTACTCCCTCTTTGAGTCAATTCTGATAATAAGGCTTAAGCAAAGCCCACCACCCTCCATCTTTCTCTCCATTGTAGTAGGTCTTTCATGCCCCTTCAGTCTGGTAATGATTTATTCCCTGAGTCTTCTACTGAACTCCTTCTGAGTTCAAGAAATATTTGTAGAACAATACAAGGGTGTGCTTGCAAATGTTTAACAACTGATTTGGGGGAGGCATGGAGAGTATATACACACTTTTAAGTTTAATCTGCATTATTAATACTTTTTTAAAGTCTAGACAATCCATATAATAATAAATGAAGTCTTAATGAATAGCAATTGTCATCTTCTGGAAAGGTAAATGCTCCAACAACCCAGTAAAATTGTCTCAGGGGATGGGCTAAAGTGGGTGGAGGGTAACTGATAGACCTCAAACCTTTCAGTGAGTTAGGGGTATGTTTACCCCAAGCATGTCAAGGTTTACCCTGGTGGAATGGGTGAATGAGAACAATTTGTTCCAATGGTCATGAAAGTGCTTAGAGCTTA
Organism: Potorous gilbertii; assembly: GCA_028658325.1. NCBI lineage: Eukaryota > Metazoa > Chordata > Mammalia > Diprotodontia > Potoroidae > Potorous > Potorous gilbertii. The sequence goes on from CM053769.1 coordinate 29,527,241, forward strand.
GTCGGATATTGAAGAAGCCAAGTTATCCACTATATTCTGGGCCATCACCAGTTGCCCTGACATTTGTCTTAATCACTGGAGTTTGATGACTCTGGAAGATAGAGCGAGGCTGGCTATATATTATGCAACTCTGCCTCACTTAAATCTAATTCATGCACGTCAAGACATCACCCATTAATGTCATCAGTCTTCTTTGAAAAATGAGGGATGAACAACAGAAATGTTCATATTGGAAAATTAATAATGAAAGCCAGTTAGAGCTGGCTCCAGCACACCCCTGGTTACGGATCAGCCACAACTACACATGCAACTGGCCTATGTTAACCACAGGAGTACCCTCCCATAAGAAGTAGGATGATAAACACTTTACTTGTTGCTAACTGGGGCATATGTCTCTCTCTTCCCAAGTCTGCCTCTGTTTCTTTTGGGCAAATTAGAAATCATAGATTTAGAGCTGGCAGGGACCTAAGAGATTCCTTCCCCGACTTGTTTTTCCAGATGAAAACGGAGGTTAAGCTATTTGCTCCCTGTCTCTTACTAGCAAGTAGGAAGGGTCAAATTTGAACTCAAATCAACTTCAAAAGTGGTATGTACAGGCTCTTTATATCAAAGAGCTCAAACAGCTTGAGTAAGAAAAGTGTAACTTCTCACCAACCAAGGTCCCTAAACAAAGAACAACTTTGAAGTTTACTCTTCAATTGTTAGCTGTCATCATTTGTTTGAACTTAGGCCTGCTCCACCCCCTCACTGTTTGTTACCAGGAGATAAGTAGTAGATTTCTCAAATATCTGTGTCCTTGTCCTTGAGAACAAACACAGTTTCACTGATTATTTTTAACCTATCTTTGCACATTGAACACAATGACCGTTCTTTCTCACCAAAGCACAGGTTCCTACTGCAACTAACAATTAGCTTGCACACTAGAATGAGAGATAGGTAGAACCGGGAAGGAATTTAGAGATTATCTACTCCACCCTACCATAGTATTTTACAGATGAAGAAACTTCTGAAGAAGTGAAAGGACTTCTCCAAAGTGCATAGTTCCATCAGAAACATTTATTAAGCTCTGTACTTATGTACATATGTACATGTAACTGTGTAACAGACACTAGGGATACAAAGAAAGGCAAAACACTTTCCTTGCTCTCAAGAACTCAGTCTGATGGGGGAGACCACATGAGAACCATGTACACATAAGATGCATAAAGGATAAACTGGAGGGAGCTTTAGAGTTTGAACCCACTGCCTCTGGACTCTGCATTCAGGATTCCCACACAATTAGCCAGTGCTCTTTGCTGACATAACTAGGTATTTAACCATAACATAAATAGATACCTGGCTGCTATGGCTGGCTATTCAACAATACCTTTGATTTGCGTAGTAATTTATAGTTTACCAGAAACTTTTACATACGTTCATATGGGATTCTCACAATAACCTTGTGAGATAAAGCAAGCATTATTCCATATGATCAAATGAGCTAATGTGCATAAAATCACTTGAAAAATGTAAATCATGAGTCCAGAACCTTTCTTGCGGCATGAGCCCTTTGGCAGTCCGGGGAAGCTCACAGACGCCTCCGAATAGAAGCAAATGCACAGGGCCACGTGAGGAGGCCAGCTATGGGGAACGCACGGATCAAGTGTTTTCCAAAAACAAGTTTGCGGCCACCCCGGGCTCTCAGCCGCTTTGGTTTAGTGCAGAACGAGAGCCGAGCTGAGCCCGCAGATAACCGGGGCGGAGGGGTGAAGGGAGGAGGGAGGAGGGAGGGGAGGGAGGAGGGAGGGGAAGGAGGAGGAGGGAAGGGGGGAGGAGGAGGGAGAGAGGAAGCAGAAGGGAGGAAGGAGGAGGGAGGAGGAGGAGGGAGGAGGGAGGGGAAGGAGGGAAGGGGGGAGGAGGAGGAGGGAGAGAGGAAGCAGAAGGGAGGAGGGAGGAGGGAGAGAGGAAAACAGAAGGGAGAAGGGGGAGGAGAGAGGAGGGTGGAGGGAGGAGGGAGGAGGGAGGAGGGAGGAGGGGCCCAGGGCAGCCTCGAGACGGGGCGGGGTGGGAACGGCTCCGCCGCGGAGCTCCCCCTGCCCGCCCCCCTCCCCTCTCGTCCCGGACCCAGCTCTTTCCCCAGCCCCGCTGCACACGCGCGAGCCGGGATCAGGTTTGCGAGAGCGGCCAAGGCAGAAGGGGAATAGCCGGGCGGTGATGGCGGTGTTGGACCGGCCCCGGAGGGAGTGGCCGTTTTGGGGTGACCCTCCTCGTCATGCTGGAGCTTATGCATTTCATGGGCATCATCTACACACGTCCAACAGCCATGTAGCAAACTCCCTGGCATCCCGCTTCTGCAGCCATTGGAAGGCGTGGATCCTAACTTAACAATTTAGAGACATTCTTGGCTAGGATGCTCCCATCCTTCGTGTACCAGGTCGTGATGATCCAGCTGCTTGGCAGATACCCAAATGTGGATGCTAGCCTGTTTGTTTATAGGGGGAAAGAAGGGTGGAACTAATACTAAAATTAATGATTTAATACCAGAATACAAAGTTGTGAAATATGACCTTCTATGGATTTGTGATAGTGAAATCAAAACAATTCCAAACATACTTAACGACATGGTTAATCAAATGACGGAAGAAGTGGGCTTTGTCCACGGTCTGTCCTGTGTGGCAGACAGGCAGGGCTTTGCTGCACAACATTAGGACATTTTGGAACTTTGGAATCCAAGGTCTAAAGTTACTGGGTTCAAATGTGTGACAGGAATTTGTGTTTGATGAGGAAGGATGTGGTTGATCAAGCTGGAGGGCTTACAGCTTTTGCCTAATGCCTTGCTGAAGATTGTTTTAAGGGCCAAAGCTATAGCTGACCAGAGTGGGAGGTTTGCCATGGTAACTCAAGTTGCAAAGTAAAATTCTGGATCCTATTCAGTTTGTCAGTTTCAATCCAGAAAGATCTGGTGGACCAGAGTGTGAATCAGTATGCCGCCAACAACAATAATTTGTGAACCAATTTCTGAATACTTTGTTGCCAATTTAATCATTGGATGGGCTGCTCACGATGTATTCCAATAGGATACCATGGTGTTTTTCATGTACCATTGCCTGGCCTGGTTTATATTTGATTATATTCAACTCAGGGGTGTTCAGGGTGGAGCTCTATGCTTTTCAAAACTTGATTATGCAGTAGCTTGGTTCATTTGAGAATCCATGACCAACATTTTCCTTTCAAGATTGTGGGACCCATGACAAACAAGTTTCTACAGGTTACACTGTAGAGACATGGAAGAGGAAATCCTTGACATATCACCATAGCTTTGTGAAAATAAAAAGAAAAAAGGAGAGGTATAAATTATATAAAGCATTTATGTAAATACTTTGGAAATCCACCATCAATAGTTTTGTTATTTGTATGTTTTTAAATTTAATTTGCATGGCACTTGCATCTGTGAAAAAAAAAAAATACATGTGTCAAACTGGTGCCTTGTTTTGTACAAATAGAGAATCAAGAGCATTGGTTCCAGGACCCCTAAAAAAAGAAAGGAGCATATAATTGTTCTGCAGCAAATATTGACGGTATCCTTCAGCAAAGAAAGTTTCAGATTTGGCAATAGAATAGTCTGGTAAATTTATGGGGTGAAATCATCTTTGTCCCACTGGTTAGCCAAGGACTAGAGAGTAATTTTATGACCATATGGAGTGTCTAATATCATTGTACAATAGTTCAAAGCGAGGGACTAGTGGAGAAACTTTTTCATGTTTTATGACTACCTTTTGTAGTTGCTGTAGAGCCAAATATAAGTTGTATTAGGTAACTAGGTCTTGCAAAAACAAACAAGAAAAAACTTTAAAAGAAGAGCTGGGGCAGTCTTGTATTTTTATGTATATGTGAGAGGTTTTTTTTTATCTCACTGCAACGAACATGAAGTGGACTGGGTTTTTTTTTTTCAAGAATTCCTTTATTTACTAGAAAGTTTGACATGAGGGCCCTTAAACTATGAAAAGTATTTGTGCTGTGCTCTTTCAGATTCTAGGTAAAAATCACATACTTGAAAAGGAAGTGAATGAAAAGCACTTGAAAATTATTTTTTCCTTGAATAAGCCATTATGGTCAGTTCAATTCTACATAAATTTAAGGCGCTCCTATTACCTGCAAGGTGCAGTCGTTTTTTAAAAACATTATTATTAATATGGAAATAATGTAAATATTGTGGAGAGCATCACAACAGAATTGGGGTCCAAATTTAATTTAATAAACTATCCAACCCATGTCTAGAATAGACTTTACCACATTTTATATTTTAAATCATTGTCTTGAGTTTTTTTGTTGAAAATAATAATTTTTTTAATGCAGTCACAAAAAAGTTTGCCAGATACTAGGTTAAGAATTCCAATCTTCATTTTATATAAATGTCAACTACTGTGTTTATTATCAAAAGAAAACTGAGACTTGAATAGGTGTGGGTGACTTGCCCAAGATCACACGGCTGGCTAGGGGTTTGTCATTAGAAAAATATCTCCTCTCTGATTCATGTGGCGGGTAACTGGTGCCAAATACATATTTACCACAACACAGAAATTATAGAGGTTGAAAACTAGGTTTTACTATTATGTTCAAGCATATGTTCAGGACTCAGAGAAAACCTGAACTATTAGGAGTCTCAGAAACCCTCTTGTAGGCAAAATTATGTAAGTGACAGAGAAATAATTCTTTTAAATATTGCAGTTTTGTACATTCCTCTTTGACCATAAAGGTTAAAGAGAAGATAGATGCATAATCTCATACTTCCTTTACTGTTGTAAAGGTGGAAGTCATAATTTCATATATCTCCTGAAGACATAAATCTCATCAAACTCCATATGTAAACTAAGGTTATAGATTAAATTACATTTTTGAGGAGTAACAAATAGGCTGATTGAGGAGGAGGATTTACATATCACCAAGGTAGTCAAGGACAATTGAGATTCTTCCTTATCTAAGGAAAGCTCTAAGTAAATTTTCACATTCTATGTGGTGGGTTTTGGCCAGGTGAAGTTAATATTAATTTACTAGTTAAATAACAGACTTTTGGTTAGTCATAATTTACAGAAGGCATCACCCTAAGTCCCAAATAATGAAAGAAATTTAAAAAATTCCCAACAGATGTTCTTAGTAACCTGGGGGTCTATGAATTTTAAAAAAATAACTATATTTCACTATAACTGGTTTCCTTTGTCATCTTTGACAATATTTACTATAAAATTTTGGAATAATCTCTTTGTTCTCTCTGAAGCAAACTCAGAGAGTGCCTCTTCCTATGTCAACAAAAGGCAGGGCTGACTTAACATTCCTTAAGAGACCTAAGACACTATCTTGAATACTGGGACATTTTCCATATCTTAATATTTTGTGGACATATACTATGTTATGGTGTGTTAATGGTGAAGAAAACAGACATCTTGGGTCGTAATTGCTACTTGAAACTTTGTCAAACTGTTATCTTATTGTATTTACAATCTATGCAATTAAGAAATTCCTTTCTAATGGTCTAGTTAATCACTTATGGAGACCATAAATCTAAAGGACACAGAACACCTTCTTTGTCCTAAAACAGATTTAAGACTGGCTGTTTTTGGTATCTGGTAGCTTTTTAATATCTAGCTCTGTGAAATTCATGTACTGTTACATTAAGGGGAATTTAGAAATAATTAACAATAAAATGTATGCATTTAGCCTGTTGCCTCTACTTTAACCAGACTTTCAGGTCAACATCTTATATTCTACTTTATGCATTTGAAAACATCGTTGTGAGAAGGGAGCCATGGAATTCACTCAGACTGCCAAAGCTGTCCTTGATAATACAAAACCAGGATTTTCTAATCTCGCCTTGAACTAGAAGGGACCAGGTTGGAATCCACTTTTTCTTCTTGTTTTCCCAATCATCATCATCCTCCTATTATGCTCAGACTACTTTCCCTAAAAAGGTACAATTAAGAGGCCAATTGCACCTTTGAAAGACCAGGCCTTCCTGCCTTTCTAAACTGAAAGGAAGGAGTTGATAGAATTCTGAATGATGTTGTAATAGTTTCATCGTTGCTTTCCCCACTCTGGGTTTGATTTTGTTTTGTTTTTGCCCCCAACTATCAGCAACCAGCCTTGCCTTGGCCATGACTACCCTCCATCTAACCCCATGGCCTTGCATTCCCCAGACACATCACAGGGTGAGTCTGAGGGAGCGCCTCCAGCTACTTTCTTCTGCCTACCTCTCCTCTACTTATTTCTGCCCAAGTAGAGAATCTGCATATCCCTGTAGACCCCTTGACTGTGATCTCAAAAATAAACAGGAAGCACTCGTTTCCTACACCAGCCCCACAAACCGTTTCTAGCTGTGTGGTTTCACAAGAACATAGGAGGAGCCTTGGTTTAGGGCGTTATCTGTACCATTAACTCTTTGGCCCAGTACAATCGAGTAAGTTCTCTCAGCCTGTTTTTTCACCTATAAAATGGGATAAAAGTACCTGTCCCACAGAGTGCACAAGGCCAAAGTGAAACTATACTTTATAAACTGAAAAGAGCTATAATACATACATGCGGTATTTATTTGGTCTCTGAGCAGGGGAGGGCCTGATTGACAATAAATTATTCCTCATCCCTTTCCCCTCCTCGCTTCTTGGTTTATTCTTCTATCTGCCTCCAGTGATCTCTCCCTAATTTTGTTTTGCAATAGTCTGGACATGATTTCATTGGCACAGGAAAATCTCAGGTGAGGAAATCCCCTCTGCCAATGAAGGCTGGCAGCTTCTCCACAAATTATTGCCTTCGAGAGTTGTCTAGATCACTCTGGGAGGTTCAGATGCTTGCCCAAGGTCACATAGCCAGTACATGTTAGGCAGTATATGAACTCAGGTCTTCCTAGCTTTAAGGCCAGCTCCCTATCCACTATGATATACTAGGATCAAAGGGGCATTGAGTGGGAGCTGAAGGGATTGGAGGGATCAACTAGTACAACCACTTCATTTCACAGATGAGGAACTGAGGACCAGAGAAGTCAAGTTAGCTGTGCAAAGTGACATAGAAACAGAGCCAGGGTTTGACCCCAGACCCTCCAACTCCAGCACTAAAAAGTAAAAGGAACATGATCAAAATATATCAAAACAACTATTCCCCAGACTGCTCCCAAAAGCTTCTCTCAGTCTAGACTGCCCATAATCACTTTATAGGGACAACCTAAAAGTGCATAGTCCAGTAGCCTGTACTCAGCTACTCCCACTCAGAGGTACAAGTGTCTCCAATACAGGTTTAGTGAATGTCCCCTAGTTTCCTATCAGCCTAAATATTCTCCCAGAAGATCTCAGTCAAGTCATTTGGGGAAGTAGAAGGCACCTGCCTAAAGCTGTGTTTCATTCACAATTCTATCACTGGCAGCAACCTGGACTCCTGCTTTTTGATTGTTTGTTGAAGTAATTGCTTATCACCTGGATTTTATCAGACTGTCTCTTTGTTAATGGTTCATCTCTAATAGAGGCAGCATAATGAAGGACAGGCCAGGTGTATAGAAACCCTTCCAGCCACCCCATGGCCTACTTTTGTGGCATCCCCTTCAACAAGCTATTATTAAACTCCTATTATAGACTAGCTATTGGGCAGATGAGAACAAATACTAGCCCGTTCTTGTGCTCAAGGAGCTTGTATGACATGTTCAGAGAGGTAAATACAAAATATTAAAATAAATGCAAAGTAATGGGTGGGGAGGGCCTCTGATAATAGGAAATCAGTAAAGACAACTTGTTCAGCTCTAGTTGAGCCCTGAAGGGAACATAGGATCTCAGAAGGGAAAGGAGCAAGCATTTCAGACATGGAAGAAGCCTATGCAAATGTGCATAGGCAGGAAATAGTGAAAAAGCAAGTAAATCAGTTTTACTGGAACACAAAGTACTTGAGGAAAGATTAGTTTGTGATCAGCCTGGAGGAATTATCTGGAGCCAGGTTGTAAAAGATTTTAAATGCCAAGCACAGAGGTTCCTTTTTTATCCATGAGGTAATAGGGAGCCATTGAATCTTCTTGATCAGAGAAATGACATTATTAGACCTGTACTTTAAGAAAAATCCAATCTACCATGCCTTACATAATTTTCTTCTCAGTCTTTTTCATTCTGCTTATATCTCCCCTAAGTAGCTGAAATACAGCCACTCCTTCTGCCTCCTCTGCTCCTTCAGAAGAAAACAAAGTGGAGCAAGGGTGCTTCATCCATTTACCTGGCTTTCTAGATCCACAGTATCTAGCCAAACTCTCCTCCTCTTCTCCTTTTCCACTCCCTTCACTATCTCCTTGCACCCTCCAAAAAAGGACTGTCCAGCAGCATTCCCAAGATCACATAGTAACAGAATTAAGATATGAACTCCTGATTTCTGGACCAATGCTTTTTGTTTCTGGTCTTTCTCTACAAAGGAGAATGACTTTTACCTTGGAAGTAAAAGAACAAAAATGACTCACAGGGAAATGATACCTGAGATAAATAAGGAGGCAGTAAGAGGTAACCTAACTGCTCTTGTGAAATTCAAGTCACTTGGCTCCAATGAGTTCTGTCTCCCTACTTAGTCAAAGAGCTGGCAGGTGGGATTTCTGAGCCATTTTGCCAGCAATACTGGAAAGATCATAAAAAACAAAAGATTCTCCTCATAATTAGATAAGGGAAATGTTTTTCCAATTTTTTTTAAATTAAGAAGAACAGTTGACAAACTACAGGTCAGTGAACTTGACCTCATTTTTCTGGGACATTTGAAAATAGGTCCTTAAAGTGCTGGTGAGTGGTCACCTAGGAAGGGAAGTAGCAAAAGCCATCATGGCTTTATCAAGGACAGGTCATACTACACTAACTTCATTTCCTTTTTTTTTTTTTGATAGGATTGACTACTAAAATAGTAGATGAGGTCCCTGATATGAATACAGGTTTACTAGATTTTAGCAGAGTTTTTATAAGGTCATGTTCAGTCTTGTGTAAAAGATATAAATTAGATGATAATTAAATCTAGAAAGTGGGACAGCTGGGCAGTACTGTGGATAGAGTGCTAGGCGTGGAGTCAGGAAGACTTATCTTCATGATTCAAATCCAGCCTGACACTTACTAGCTGTGTGTCCCTGAGAAAGTCACTTAACCCTGTTTGCCTCAGTTTCCTCATTTGTAAAATGAGCTAGAGAAGGAAATGGCAAACCACTCCATTGTCTTTGCCAAGAAAACCCCAATGGGGTCACAAAGAGTCAGACATGACTGAAATGACTCACCAGCAACAAAAATCTAGAGAGCAGGAATGCTGAAGAAAGAATAGATACATATATGAAGAGGAGACAAATATTCAAGAAAGGACCCAGCAATAAAATCTATAGCTTCAGGTATCTTATTCAAAAGTATAAAATATTGGAAACAAGTAAAGTGAACTAGAGAGTCTAATTCCAGGATTTAATTATGACCTCATACAGAGACTTGGTGGGATAAGACCCATGAGTAGAAAATTACTCTGAGAAAGGATACTTTACTCAAAGGTAATAGACTAAAGGGGTTAGAGTAGCATTGCATGTTAAAGACATTTGCATCTAAAGAAATCCAAGGCAAAGGGTATTTCCATGAAGTTCAAGTTTGTCGTGAGGCATCTGCCGTAGATAGAACACCTAAACAGAAGGGGAAGGTGAATGAGGCAGCTGATTAGTGTATGTATTCAAAAGATATGGACAGTTATAAAAAGAATTGCAAAATATTAATAAATATAAAAGACTGCATCTTAAATTCAGGTATCTTAAACTCAACATACCCAGAATTGAACTCATTATTTCTCTACCCAAACCTTTCCCCTTTCCAAACGTCCATACTACTATCAAAGATGCCACCATCCTTCCAGATATCCAGGTTTGCAACCTAGATGTCATCCTTCATTCCTTGCTCTCTCTCAGCGAGGAATATCCAATATCTTCTTCCATATCCAATCTTCTGCCAAAGTTTGTTAATTCCACCTCCACCACATCACTCCTATATGCCTCTCTTATCTGCCCCCATCTGACTACAAGCTCCTCAGACTGTTTTTTGCCTTTCTGTACATCCTGCTGTGCTTAGCACAGTGCCTGGCATTTAATACATAAAGTAAATGCTTAATAAATGTTGTTGACTGACTGACTCCAGATCACTAATAAGAGGAATGCAAATCAAAACAATTCTGATGTTTTATCTCATACATGGTAAATTTACAAAGACAATTAAAGGTAAAAATAATTGCTATTTGAAGGCTGTGGAAATAAAGGCACACCAAATACACTGTTGATACTCTTTGAATTGGTCCTACCATTTTGGAAAGAAATTGGGAATCATGATTTTTTTAAAAGGGACTATAATATCTCTGCATTTAGGTGGTGCCTTGGATAGAATGCCAGCCTGGAGTCAGGCAGAGTTCAAATCTGGCCTCAGACACTTACCAGCTGTGTGACTCTCAGCATGTCACTTAACCCGGCTTCCCTCAGTTTTCCTTCTGTAAAATGAGCTGGAGAAGGAAATTGCAAACCACTCCAGTATCTTTGCCAAGAAAACCTCAGGGTCACAAAGAGTGGAACACAACTGAAAAATGACTGAACAGCAACAAAATCTGAACAAGTCATGATGCATAATAAATATAATGGAATATTAATATGCTACTCTTGCCAATTACAGGCAATTATGAAAGGAAGATTCAGAGAAGCATGGGAAGAAGCAGCTTGGCATAGGGGATAGAGAGCTGACATCCAAGTCAAGAAAAGTTGGGTTCATATCTTGCAGTATTATTTGGAGGAAGTTACTTAATCTGTTAGCTCCTAGGATAATTCTTTAAATACATGGAAATTGCAATTTACATTGACAGGAGAATGATATCAATTCAATTTTTTTAATGGAAGAGGGTTTATGAACTGATGCAAAGTGAAGTAGAATCAGGGAGACAAGGAACACATTGATCACAACTATTCCAATGGGAAAAAAATTTTAAAACTGAAACTGAACTGTTTGTAGTTACAATGAGCAGTTATGTCCCAGAGAAAAGATGAATATACCTCCCTCCCTTCTTTGTAGATGTTGAGGGCTTTGGACTGTTGCTATATTGGTTAGTTTTGCTTTTCTACTTTTTTCTTTTTTAATCTTTGTTAATAAGGGATAGCTTACTGGAGGATAGAGGAGGCAATTGGGGAAGAGGGTGTGGTTGTCAATTAAAGATATCAAAACAAAAGATAAATTTTGTTTTTTAAAAGAACAGATCATTCCATAACCTCATTTTCTTTTCTGATTAGATCGAAAGGCTGGTAGATCAATGGAATGCTCATGTTCTTGTGGACAAGATAGAGAGATATGGGCTAGATGACAACACAGTTAAAGGGAGCCCATCCTGGGGGAAAACCTGAATCCAAAGAATGTCCATCAGTAACGATGTCATCTTGGAAGGAAGTCTTGAGGAATCTATGCTTGTCTCTGTACTATTTAATATTTTTATCAGTGACTTGTAAAAAGGCCTATTATGTGACATCCTTCTCATAGTTATAGGTAACACAAAGCTAAAAGATACAAGTAACACAGGGGATAATAGAATTAGGAATCAAAAACATCTCTGCATGCTCTAACATTGGTCCAAATTGAATGAAATGAAATATAATAAGGATGAATGTAAAGAATTTCATCTGGTTTAAAAAAAATCATCTTCATAAGGACAAGATAAAGAAGACATGGTTAGGCAATGATCCATCTCAAAAAAAGATCTGGGAGTTTTTGCATCATTGAATTAGTGTGATATGACAACCAAGAAAGTTAATTCAATCTTACTTGATAGAACAGCAATCGATGTCCAGAACAAGGGAGGTGATGGTCCCATTGTGCTCTGCCCTAGTCAGACCACAGATTGTGGAATATTGTCTTCAATTCTAAGTACTCTATTTTAGGAAAAACATTAATGAGTTACAGAATAGCCAGAGGATGGTGACCAGGACAGTGAAAAACTTTGAGATTATGCCATATGAAGACTGGTTGAAGAAATTAACCATGCTCAGCCTGAAGAGAAGACTTGGTGAGGACAAGTACTATATTTCAAGAAAAGAAAGAGAAATTGGGATTATTCTACTTGGTTTAAGAGGTCAAATGTTCGAGTAACAGGTAGAATCTGCATAAGGACCTTTAAAAGCCTGGATAAACCTAACCAGTCATGAGATGCTGGGCACCGAAGGCATATGAAGATTCTGAAACAGGGAAATGAGGAGCATATTCTACTTCTAGGGGAGAACCAGGACAAATGCATAAAGACAGGAAATAGAATGCTAAAGACAGAGAACATTTAACTAGAATGTAGAGTGCATGAATAGGAATAACATGAAGTAGGGCTGGAAAGGTGGATTGGAACAAGTTTGCAAAGAACCTTAAATATCAGACTTAGAAGTTGTTCATTTTTTCTTTGTAGCAATGGAGAGCCATTGGAGAGATGAGTAGAGGAATGATATGGTCAGCTTATTTTGTCTGTTAGGAGAAGTATGGATTAGAAAGGACAGACCGGAGTCAGGAAGACCAGTGAAGATGCTGTAATAATCCACAGGAGAAGCAGAAAGGTCCTGAATATTGTGGCAGCAAGACGAAAGAGAAGGGGATGGATGCAGGAGATATGATGAACATAGCATTGATAAGACTTGATGGTGGATGGGAAGGTGTGAGATGAAGGAGCAGAAAAAGTCAAATGTGACTCTAATGTTTCAAACCTGGACAAAGGGAAAGATATTAATATCTTTCACAGAAATACAGGTGTTCAGAGGAAAGGCAATTTTAGGGTGAGGATGTTAAGTTTTGTGTTGGATACATGGAATTTGACACATCGGTGGATGCATACAGATCTAAAAGGTGACATGAGAACAAACTCACATCATTTCTGGGCAACAATAATTCATACTGCACAGAATGAGGCACCAGACCTATGATTTCATTGGTGTAGAGGAGAGATGTCAAACATGGACTAGGGGCTGCAGATGGCCCATAGCACTGGAGTGCAGCCTGAACTAGATTAAAATGTAATTGGGAAATATTTGGCAAATTAAATAAAAATGCAATAGAACTTCGATAATATCACATTTTAACACTCTCAGGGATCCTTATGTTTAATACCCCTGCCCATTTCTATTTGATTTTGACCCTATTGGGAGAAGAAACTGCCATATGAGAAAAATCCCACTACCAATACAGACTTAAACCCAGGCAGGCCTTCCATTCATTACCCCTCTGCCTCTAATATTTCCTCTCAACAACCCTGTGAGATAGCATAATTACAGATTAGGAAATTGAGGCCCAGCAGTTGGCCATTGGTGACTTCTCACACAAGTGTTGGAGTCAAGATTCAATTCTAGATTTGTCTGATTCCCAGGGTAGAGCTGCTTCCACGATTGTCACATGGTTAAGTCACTTTCCCTTTCTGGGACTATTTCTCTAAAAGTAAAAATGAGGAAGTTAAACTTCAGGAAGTATAAAGATTCCGTCCATTTCTAATCACTCTTCAAAACATACTTTCAGACACTCTTTCCCAGTTCAGACGTTGGTTTTCTCATATAGTTCAAGTGAAGCCTTGATGACCCAGACTGTCTTGCTTTCACTAGAATAGCTAATAACTAATTGAACACTTAATGCTGGCCAAGAGTCTGTTACCTGCAGGCTTGCTCACCCACTGATCTCAGATAACAAGCCAAGAATAGTAGTAATTCATGCCAGTAAAGCAACCTTAGAATACAAAGGAAAGTTTTTTCTATACAAAAAAAGGATTCATTCATTTGTGGACCCTTGTGGGTACCCTTTTGAGTACCGTTTCCTAGCAATTTTCATGGCCACTAGAGGGAAGTCAAGTAACATGCCACCATCTGTCTTCATTTAGGATCATTGGATTTAGGGCTGAAATCGGGAGCCTTGAAGATCATAGGATAATAGATTTAGAGATGGAAGGGACCTCAGAAGTCATCCAGTCAGAACCCCTCAGCTCCAGTCAGACAAGTTTACCTTCTGCCCTGCACCCAGGGATATACAGGTAAATGTTTAACTGGCATTGTGGGGGGGGGGGGGGAAATGTACATGTGACACAAGTTAAATCTGCATGATCAACATTTTCTCATCACTTGATCAAGTCTAAACAACCAACAAAGCAAGAAATCAAACCCTGATTGGTACCACTGGCTGACTTCTGAGGTATAAATACTTTCATAGAAAATTTAACTATCAGCTCTCTCTCTCTCTCTCTTTCTCTCTCTCTCTCAAACTCTTGCTTCCTCCCCTTCTATCCTCCTTCCTCTTTACTTCTGGTGCTTTTCCAATTGCATGGACTGTCCTCCAAAACATAAGTTCAAAAGAAGACCTCCCTGTTCTTCCTAATCCCTTCTGGTAATGACCATCTCCCAAAAGAGTGATGTCAAACTCAGATAGAAAAGGGGCCACTAGTCTGTACATAAGGATCTCTGCTGTTGAATATTAGTTTTAAAATGTAATGTTCTCTATATTTTATTGTATTTTTATTTGTTCTGTTAAATATTTCCCAATAACATTTTAATTTGGTTTACGCCACACCAGGCAATGTTGCAGGCTGCACATGTGACCCATGAGATATGTGTTTGACACCTCTGTTACAAAGAATCTCATATTACTTTTCCAATACATTTATCACATAATATGATATGTGCAGTTATCAGTATCTGAGCCTTATCCCTTTACTAGACTGGTACAGATTCAGTTTGAGTAGTCGCATGACCTTTTAGATTTTAAGTATATGTACTATGTGAGATGGCTAACTGAAAAGTGCCCCAGGTGTATAATACTATAATGGGGAAGGAGCTAAGGCAGCAGTAACCCCATTTCCTCATTGTGTCCTCATTGAAAGAATGTACCAATGAATATTATTTTTCCTTTTTATGGAAGTTTACTTTGAATTTTGGCCTTTTGGACACCAACTACAAGCTGTCTTGGTGTGCTAATAAATGTCTTGGTTTTATTTCCTGAGTTTGCCTTAATGATCATGGTGGGGCTTGAATCAAGATTTCTTTTAACAAGGGCAGAGACTTTGCCTTATTTATACTTGGACTAATGAATTCAAGGGAGCTGGGTAAAATCAGGCAGCAGGTAATAAATAGTCCAGTTTTGCTGACACAGAATGCAAAGGACCTTAACATAATGTGGTGGGAAAAGGTAGAGTGGAACTATATTTCCTCTGAATTTTTACAGAACACATGTTCTAGACACTTTCCAAAGGAGGTGATATAGCAGAATCTAGAACATTCGAGGACTTCATTGACAACTGATCATCACTTGAACACTTCTACTTACAGGGAACCCACTAGCCAGCCCTTCCCCCAACTTTCACCTACCACTTGAGGACTGACTTTCCTTATAATTCGCCACTTTTGCCCCCTGCAAGCATAGGAAAAAAAATGTAGTTTCTCTTCTATCTTTCCAATGTTTGGAACTAGCTATCATGGCTCCCCAACCCCGGTGCTCCTGTGTTTTTTCTTTGTCAGACTAAATATTTCCATTTCCTTCAACTATTGTCATATGATATAATTTGCCCCATTCCTCCTTACCTGGACTTTGTCAATGTTTCCATTTAATTTTGTACAAAGAAATGAAATGACAATAGTGGTGAAAGAGGTGTTGAATGTAGAATTGATTTTCTACCTCAGAAATTACAACTGATAAGTCACGGAATCTTTCTGAGTCTCTGTCCTCTCATATGTCATCAGGAAAACTAATATTTGTAGTCAGGGCAAATAGGTGCCAAAGTAGATGGGGCTTGAGACATGGCATCAGAAAGATCTGAATTTGAATCCTGCCTCAGACACCAGTTGTGTGATTCTGAGCAAGTCACTTAACCTCTATTTGCCTCAGTTTCATCATCTGTAAAATGGACATAATAACAGTACCTACTTCACTGAGGATAAAGCAAGATAGTATTTGTAAAGTGCTTTGCAAACTTTAAAATGTTATAAAAATGAATGCTACCTACTGTTAGTATTACTACCAATACCTATTCCACAAGGCTGAACCTTAAAGGTGCAAAGAGATATGAGCTATTATTAAATATATGTGTGTATGATATTTCTTATAATACCACTCAGACTATAATCCTAGAAATATAGCATTCAGAACAAGGCAGGTAATAGTTGCATCATGCTATGTACTGGGAACAATGATAAGCTGGGGCATTTAAATCTCTTTACAGCCTGGTCCCTTTTTACCTTTCCAGGTTTCTTACCCATTACTCCAGTCCACGAACACCTCTGCAGGCCAGCCAATTTGCTGTTTCTCACTGTACTCCAATTATGTGCCATCTCATGGTTGCCTTCCATGCATGGAATGTGTACCCTTCATCTTTTAGAATGCTTGACCTTCTTCAAGACTCAGTTTGTCCAGAGAGCATTTCCCAGTCATTGTAGCTCCTAGTGCATTCTCCTTTAAGGTGACTGTCCATCTACTCTGCATAGATAGTGCCTTGTGTCTTCCTAATTATGCATACATTGTCTCTTCCATGAGCAAAGACTTCTGGGAGTCAGGGACTGTTTTGGCTTTTGCTTGGTATCTCAGGTGTTTAGCACAATACCTGAAAAGCTCTTAATATGTGCTTGTGCATGAACTGATTAACAGAAGTCCTGCTCCAGTGCCTTATCTTGATATGGTGGTGACCCTGGGTTGTGCCAGCAGAGGACAGGCTCTGGCAAGTTCTGCCAAGCTGGAGAGATGCCACATATAGTAGATCCCATAACATGCCCTTCTGATAACATTCTGCTGCTTGTAGCAGGTTTTACCTGGTATTTAATAGGCAATGGGTAGTACCAAAAGGTAGAATAAAGACACAGGATGTAATCCCTTTCAATGTTTTGTTATCTGGAGAATTAAGCCCTGTCAAACAAAAACAGACCAGCTTAATCAGATTCAAATCATTGTAAACTATATGTTTATGTAGTGAAACTTACCTTTCTCTACATACTGCTTCTTTTGTGGTTTGATTCAGTGAATATAGCAAATCCCCTTTCAGTTTTATGTTACTATTCTCTTTTCCTAGTACTAAGGTGTTTCATTACATGCAAGACTTCTTCTGCTTTATCATAACATTGGGGAGCTTGGTTTCTGAAAACTTTGCCACAAGCTTGGACAGATTTT
Organism: Potorous gilbertii; assembly: GCA_028658325.1. Classification (NCBI taxonomy): domain Eukaryota; kingdom Metazoa; phylum Chordata; class Mammalia; order Diprotodontia; family Potoroidae; genus Potorous; species Potorous gilbertii. Next base: position 29,544,373 of record CM053769.1, read on the forward strand.
ATCACACTGGAAAGGTTGTTTATTCCTGGCAGCAGACTGTTTACTATCTCAGGAGCGGCCCGGGCTGGCCATGAAATGATGAACTATTTGGGCAGGACAACTGGGGAAACAAAAAAAAACAGGAAGTGTCCTTCAGTCCCATGTGACCCTCTTTTTTGTAGCACAGTGGAGAGAGTACTAAGCTTGGAATCAAGAATTTGAGTTTGAAACTTGCCTTCATCACTTACCAGTTTTATGACCTTCAGCAAAATGGTAAAATGCTAATAAGAGCACCCGCCTAACTGAGCTGTTGTGAGAAATGAATGGGCTAGCATCTGTAAGGTAACATGCACTGGTAGAATGGTGGGAAAGGGAGAGGTAAATGATAAGAATTACACAGTTTTAAGGTTGTAAATATTAATTGTTGGCCTGCTAAATCAGGAGCTCTTAATGACAAGGGTCCCTTGGGCAATATGGTAATGCCTATGGATCTTTCCTTAGAAGAATGTTTTCGGATAACTGAAAGAAATGCTGAATTTCAGTTAGAAGTTAGTGAAAATAAAGACGTAATCTTTTTCCCCATTCAAGTTTGTTGACTTCAGGTTAAAAACCCCTGCTCTAAAGAGAAAGAACTTATTTGTACAAAAATATTTATAACAGCTCTTTTTGTGGTAGCAAATTGGAAATTGAAGAGATGCCCATCAATTGGGGAATGGCTAAACAAGTTGTGGTATATGATTGTAATGGAAACTGCTGTACTGTAAGGATTGATTAGCAGGTGGATTTCAGAAAAATCTGGAAAAATTTATATGAACTGATGCAAAGTGAAGTGAAAAGAACCAGGAGAACTTTGTACACAGTAGTAGCAGTATTATAGGATAGCCAACTGTGAATGACTTAGCTATTCTCAGCAATACAATGATCTAAGACAATTCCAAAAGACTCATGATAAAAAATGCTATCCACCCCTAAAGAAAAAACTGATGGAGTCTGAATATAGATCAAAACACAGTATTTTTCACTTTCTGTATTTGGTCATGGTTTTTCCCCCTTTGGGTCTGTCTTGTAATATTGTAATATGTGTAGCGTGTTTGAACAGGTATAAAATATCAGATTGCTTACTGTTTCAGGGAAGTGGAAGGTAAAAAAGGGAGAACTTTGGAATGCAATTTTAAAAAAATCAATGTTAAAAATTGCCTTTACATGTAACTGGGGGGAAATAAAATGTTATTTTAAAAATACCCTGTTCTTTTGCCCAGTGACCTGAAATTCAACATACTATGGGTAGCACTGACTGGACTCATTTAAATTTTGCCTGGGAAAACTGGAGGGCACAGAAACAGGAGAAAAAAAAATATAGCCAAGGCTAGGAACTGGAAAGTTTGCTTGGAAAAAAAGGATCATGAAGGAAGACTGAATCGCAGGCTTTAATTCTAATAATTTTTGTTTCTATACTATTTTCAGTACTTTCTTTATATCAACCCTTTGAGCAAGACAGAACAAGTATCATGGCATCCATTTGACAGATAAGAAAATTTATCTGTCACCGCAGTGCCTCTCATGAGTCACTAGAAATAAAATGGGGACCAGCTTCTCTCCTACTGAAGGTGGCTTCATACTGGAGTAGAAGGCACCTTAGAGAGTATTAGGTCTTGCCAACCCTGTGAGCAAATGGACAGTGTGGGATTTTCAGGAAAGAAGGTGATACATAGCATAATTCATCACAGACTACCATTGCAACCTGTCCATTTATGATCTAGCCCACAATTCTCCATCTTTTCCTTAAGAAAAATCTTTACTACTTTGTCAAATGTTTTGATATAATCTAAGCAAACTCTACATAGCATTTTACAACTTTGGTAACCCTGTGGAAAAAGGAAATAAGATTAGTCTGCTATAAGCGATTCTTTATGAAGCTAAGCTGGTTCTCTGCGATTACCACTTCCTTGACTAGATATTGACTAACCATCTCTTTAGTAACATATTCTAGAATTGGACTAGGAATCCAAATCAAACTAACTGCTTTATAGTTTGCAGTTGATTCTGTTTTCTTCCATTTTTGTTTTTGTAAATCAATGTAACACATGTCCTTTTCCAGTTCTTAGCTCCTCTTCTACATCATCTTTCAAATAACATAGATGGTGGCTCAGTAAACCCATCTGTCAATTTTCAGTACCTATCAATACAGTTCACCTGGGCCAGGTGACTTAAATTTATCGTGGGTGGCTAGATGGTCTCTTGTCATTTCCTCAGTTATCCTGAATATCAACTACCAATTTACCTTTTTGTTTTAATTCTAAAAAATGTTCTCTCAGGCAGAGAAAAGAGAAGCAAAATAAGATTTAAGAAGCTCTGTCTTCTATATCTTCACAGTTATCAACATCCTATGTCCTCTGAGCTATGGTCCTATCCCATGTTTGATCTTCTTTCTCTATAACAAAGAGATTCTTTGCTGAGCTTAGCATTCCCCATTAGTTTCAATTTATTCAGAGCTTTCTCACTCTAGACACTATTCTCACTGTAGTGTACCATGCTTTTTGTAGATGCCCTCCATTACCCACCCTTGTTTTCATCATTTGTATATGTCTTTGATGAATTCTCCATGTATCTACATTACTCTTTTCAGACAACTCCCCCTTTTCTGCCCCATTGATCATAGTTCTTTTGCTATCTTCAGAATTTTACTCTTGAAAGTTTTCCACCTCTCCTGGACTGACTTTCCCCACTAGAATTTTAATCCATAGGCACCTATCTATTTTTCCTATGAACCTTTTATTCATGGACTTGTTCCAGGACCCATGACAGCATTATATAAGGCAGTGGTTAGTTGGTGCCATGTTTTTATGTAGGTGTTGCCCCAATAATTTTCTCTATTCCCACCCTACCAAAGACTTTTACAGGCAGGAATCAAATTATTCTGGTCAAACTGGAATTTCATCAATCTGTTATGGTCCACTTACTAAAGAGAAGTAGTGTCTTAAAAAGATAGTATAGCTTCTCTCTCATCCTGATGAAGAGGCTCTGAAAAGAGACAAGATGTGTATAGGGACATAAGAGTAACCCAAGTTGTTGTGTGAGTAATTCAAATGAGGAGCAAGAGAGCAGGAGGAAGTATATGCTGCTGCTATAACCCCTACCACTCACTATCTTGATCAGAAGGCTAAAACCATGCTGAAACCACCTGTGGCTTAGATGAGAGAGAATGTTCCAGTCATCTGAGAATGATACTGATGCTCTCTTTCTCTCTGCATCTCTGTCTCTCCCCCAGGCTTCAGGAAATGTGAGTTCTTATTCCAGAGCTTATCTCATCTTTAAAGTTACTTTAATGATTTCTGTCTAATTAGTGTGAATGCTAGCTACATAAAGTTTGACCAATCATAATGGCTTCTGATATGTGTATTTCATTATTTGTGAATCAGGAGCCACAAAAGAGAAAGGAGGAAGTGAAGACAATGTATACAGAAAAAAGTCAAAGGAACAGAGGATATATCTCTATTTGAATTATCAGGATTTAATTTCAGTTGGGACTTCTGTGAGACCTATATGAGAAAGTCTTATTGATTATTATGTTTTGGTTGTTGTTTAGTTGTGTCTAACTCTTCATGACCCCATCTGGGGTTTTCTTGGAAGAGATATTGGAGAGGTTTACCATTGATCCAGCTCACTTATGAAGATGAAGAACTTAGGCAAACAGGGTTAAGTGACTTGCCCAAGGTCATGCAGTTAGTGACTGTCTGAGGCTATATTTGAATTCATGAAGATGAGTCTTCTTGATTCCAAGCCCCATGCTCTATCCACTGTATCACCTAGCTGCCATTACATTTTTTTTTTTTAGCAATTTAGAACAATTTGTAAAAATCCCAAAGTGGGATAAAGAAATGGATCTGATCTTCTTCCTCAGTGGAAGATAGGCTAAAAAATAACTTTTGGCTACATGGTGGGGTCTGGGCTTTCTTCTCCATTATTCCCTCCATGCATGCTCAAAGAAGTTCCTGTCTAGAGGTAGAGTTGACAGAAGCCATTAGACAATAGCTTATACTTGGGACAGAGAAAAATGGCTGGAAAAGATTGGTGGTACTTCATTCCAAAGGTGGGAGCCAGAGGAAAAGGAATAAGATTCCTAACCCTCCCTTCTACAACAGTTCAAAAGAAGATTTCTCTGCCTTATTCAAACATCCCTTAGAGATATGTTGCTATTCAGGAATTATGAATGAACCCCTGGAGTGGGAGGAGAAAAGAAATGGTATTCACCAGAAGGTAGTCTGTAACTTTTCCTTTGCTGACTAGACTTGGACATGATTTCTTTTTTCTGTTCTTTACGTATCTTTAATGTTTATTGTTAACTCAATGCTTTCCAGGGAAGTAAAAGTCCCAAACAGATAGAAACAAGTCACATGTAGATCTTTTGAGGCCCCCCAAATTACAGAGTTAATATTGAGATACTTTCAAGATTGACTGAAGTTCTTAAGAGCCCAGAGTTGCAATTCTGAGCCATGGATTGCATGTGTCAAGGAGGTCAAAGAAAGGGGAAAAATGAAATTTATATATAAATCACTGAATCTCATTTTAGATATTCTTAACATTGTTCACTAAACCTTTTCCTTATACTGCCTTTAGCCATGGCAAAATCTAAGCCAATTTCAGTTTTCCCTCTTCTTCCATTCCTTTCATAGAATTTCACAAATCTTTTTAGACAGGGAAAAAGAAAGAAGACAAGATGATAGAATGGAAGAGTTGACAGGAAACTCATTTAATCTAATCAATACATGAACATGACTGTCTTCTTTAAAAAATATAAGTGGTCATACAACCTTTACTGGAAAATCTCTAGTGAGGAGGAATATATTACCTATTGGGGCAACAAATTTCACTCTGAGATAGATCTAGTTGGAAGTTTTGATTTTCACAACAACTTCCCTGCATTTTCAATTCATTGCTGCTCACTCTGCCCTCTGAAGCTAAATAGAACAAGTTCAGTATCTCTTCCACCACAAGAGCCTGCAAATACTTGAAGAAGCAATGACATAAGACCTGATAATTAGCTTTTAAGCAATCAGTTATAGCTTATATTTGTGGAATGCTTTAAATTTAACAAAATTATTTTCCCGACAAGAATCCTTCCTAGCTTTATCAACATTTCATAGACACCAAGGTATCAAGAAACAAAATAGGGGTTTGGATTCAGTTGTTTGGCTCCATTGTTTTCTTAGACTAGCCTAATGTTCACTAATATACAAAAAAGACCCTTCACCTCTCTACTTTGGGCAGTTCTCTGGCTCTCTGACTCCCATGCTTGAAATATTCTACCTCCTCTGCACTGACTGTTGAACTCTTTGGCTTCAAGTACCAACTGAAATGCCACCTTCTACAGAAAAGTTTCCCCATCCTCTAATTTCCTTTGTTAATTATTTCCTATTTATTCTATATGTAGCTTGCTTTGTATATATATATTTTTTGCATGTTATTTCACCCATTAGATAGTAAGCTCCTTGAAGGCAAGGACTGTCATTTGCCTCTGTATGCCCAATGCTTGGCACAATGCCTAAAACATGGTAGACTTAATAAATGCTTATTGATTAATACAGTTAATTGAAAAATATTTAATATCATTAAGCAGGAAGGAGTCTCTTTTCTTTGGACTAGTCTTCATTAGAAATATGAAAGTTTAAGGAAGCTTAAAAACAAATGATCCTATTTGATTAAAACAAAGGCTAACAACAAAATCCAGCCTCCTAGACATAACAATCATCTTTTCAACTTTCAAAGGCGCCACCCTCTTCCGGGGGAGTTGCTAGAAGAAATAGTGGGCGGGGATATTTCCTTGTTTAGTACTTTTAAGAAGTTAGAGACCCACATGATTAAGGCAGACAAAAATTGGGTTGCACCCAACATTATGAAGAATAGTTTGTTTATTTTATTATCAGTATAAATCAATTATGCAACTCATGGAGGGAGGAGTAGCTAGGGTTTGGAGACAGGAATAATTGGGGTTAGGGTGGAGGGCTGGGAATATCTTTAAAAGTTTTCCTACAAGTCTGATGAACTTGAAAAAACCCCAGAAACTTCTCTTATAAACAAACATAAGGCAAACAGGTTTTCTCTTAACAGATGTTCTTTTTTGGAAGATCCAGTCTGAACTAGTTGGATTCTACTTTATCTGTTACTAGCAACAACAGCAGACCTAAATGACGTTGGTTGTTAAGGTTTCTCTGTATTTCAGAGGACTAGATTAAACCTGCAATATACCCTTTGGTCTAGGATTACTACCCTTAGAACACTGGGCAGATACAGTTGGAAGATTACTTGAAAGGATCCTCTCAAATGGAATTTGTTGTTTGTTTTTCTAAGACAGATGTTTCATCAAGATAAATCTATCTTTCCTTAACTTCACAGGGGGCATAAATTTAGAACTGGAAGGGAGCCTCATTGGTCATTTAGGCCAATCCTTTCATTTAACAAATGAGAAATTCGAAGACCACACATATTAACTGACTTGTCCAAGGTCACATAATAAAGTGGCAGAGCTGGCATTTGAACTCAGGTCTTTTGCTTGCAATAATCATGCCACTTAGCTTTGTAAACCACAACACTGTAGAAATGGAAGTTACTAATAGAAGAAGCACAAAGTTCTAAGAAGTCACTTTGTTGCTTTAATGTCATTATTTTGGTTGAAACTGTAACCACAGCAGTGTTCTTTAAAATATTTAATTATTGACATACTTTGTTTTTATGTCACTCTCCTTTCTGAATATATCTTTCCACCTCTCTTTTGCAGAGTGCCTTTCCTTTTACCAAAGAATTAAAAACAAGAGAAAAGGGAGGAGGAAGGCAGCAGTTCAGCAAAATTAACCAACACATTAACTGAGTCTGACAGCACATTGCATGCCTATAGCCCCCCAGCACTGCAGAAAAGGGAGAGGGAAGAAGGTACATTTTAAAATCTCTTCTCAAAGCTTGGCCATTATAATTATTCAGCATTCAGTTTTGCTATTTTCATTGCTACAGTTGTTGCATATATATGTTTTTTGGTTCTGTTTACTTCATGTCATATAAATCTTGCATGCTTTTCTGAATTTTTCATAATCATTCTTTCTTAAGGCACAGTAATATTCCATTATATTCATGCAGCATAATTTATTTAACTATTCCCCAATAATTAAAAATCTACTTTGTTTCCATTTCTTTGCTATCACAAAAAACTCCTCATGAATATTTTGGGATATATAGAACCTGACTGTCTTTAACTTCCTTGGGGTATTGACATTGTTGAGATCTCTAGATCAAAAGACATAAACATTTTATCTCTGCTCCCCCCATTTTTTTTTAAAGCAAAACTGCTAATTACTTTCTAGAATGCCTGGACAAATTCATGGCTCTACCAACAATGGATTACTGTGATTGTAATTTTGTGGTCCCTCTAACACTGCCCATTTCAATGTTTTGTCAAAATTGCCAATTTTCTGCATGTGAGATGAAAATTCAGAGTTATTTTGAAATGTAAAAAAAAAAGATTATTTAATGATACATCTTTGATTGGGAATTGTGCTATTTAGATACCCTTTCTTCTGCATTTAAATTATAGGATTTAGAGCTAGAAACCATCTTAGAGAGCTCATCTGTCAACAGACCAACCAATCAATCAATTGTTCAGTATTTACCAACGGTCAGAATTTATTTAGTAGGTGAACAATTGGTGAAATTCACACTTAAAGAAAGTCAGTTTGGCAGCTGTGTGCATGATGGATAAGCTAGGGGAGACGAGAGTCAGAGAGAATTAGGAAGTCATGACAATTTAGGCAGTGGGTTATTAGAATCTAAATGGAGCATGTGGTTTTGTGAAGAGAGAAAGAGCTGGTTGTGAGAGTTCTTGTGGAGACACAAAAGACTAACTGAATTGATGGAAGGAGCTGAGAATACTGAGGTGTTCAGTTTGAGAGATTAGAAGTCCCCTGGAGCCCTTTGACAGAAATAAGGTAGGTTGGTAAAGGGTGAGTTTTGGGGAAAAGATAATAAATTCTGTTTTGGATGTGTTGAGTTTGAAATGGATGCCTATGAGAGATCCAGTTTGAAATGACTAATAGGCAATTGACGATGTGGCACTGGAGCTAAAGAGAAAGACTGCAACTACAGTTACTGTTTCATAATGAAGTCACCAAGAGAGAAAAAAGAAGAGTCCTGGGGGACACCTACAATTAGGGATAGTGATATGGATGATGATTCAGCAAAGGAGATTGAACTGGACTGGTCAGATAGCTAAGGGAGAACCAGCAGACTAGTGTGGTAGAACTCCAGAGAGGAGAGGGTGGTATACAGTGTTTAATCTAGCAGAGAGGTCACGAAGGATGAAGCCTAAAAAAGATCACTAGAACTAGCAATAAGAGGCCATTAGTTAGAGGGGAAACTGGGACACTAATACACTGTTGGAGTTGTGAACCGATCCAGTCATTCTGAACAGCAATTTAAAACTATGCCCAAAGGGCCATAAAACTGCATTTTGATCCAGCAATACCACTGTTAAGTCTGCGTCCCAAAGAGATTTAAAAAAGAGGGGAAGAACAAAAATATTGAACAAAATATTGAAAATATTGAACAAAAATATTTATAGTAGCTCTTTCTGTGAAAGCTAAGAATTGGAAATTGAGGGGATGCCCATCAATTGGGGAATGGCTAAACAAGTTGTAGAAATGATTGTGGTTTAACACTATTGTGTTATAATAAATAACAAGGGAGATAGTTTCAGAAAAACCTGGAAAGGCTTTCATAAACTGATACAAAGTAAAGTGAGCAGAACCAGGAAAACATTGTAGACAGTAACAATATTGTAGGGATGTTCACCTGTGAAAGATTTATCTATTCTCTGCAGTACAATAATCCAAGACAGGGTTGAGAAACCTATTGAAATGGATGGAGTAAGTAATTCACAGGCAAGAGTCAATTGGGAATTTCGAGAGCATCTTTATTAGCCAGGCTGGTGGCTGCCTCATGGAAAAACCCAGAGGAGACAGCCTCCAACTAAGGTGGGTGTGTGGATTTTAAGCATTTCGGCACTTCTTGGTACAACCTTGCGGTTTCTACAACAAACGTTTCTCACAGAACAGTTCTGACAGGAGAGGCCCATTGCTGCTAGGCAAGGGGGCCCAACAGAAAGTAATTGCCAGGAAAGGGGCCCAATCAGAGAATGGTTGTCAGGAAGAGGGGTGCCTAACAGAAAGAGGTTGCCTGGCAAAGGGAGTCTAACAGGGACAGTTCTGACAGTGGGGCACAAGTTGTTGCCAGGCGTGGGGGCCCAACAGAAAATGGCTATTAGCAACTCAACAGATATTTCACAACTCAGGGGGGAATAATGTTTTGACAGGGGCCCAACAGAATGCTGCTGCTAGGCAAGGTTATCCAACCCTGCCCAGCAACCTAACAGATATCTCTCAACCCAGGGGCTCCAGGGAGGAATAATGTCCACTTCACCTGTGGCCTTGAGGCCACATGTGCATTTAGTCAAAGGGCTACACTTGAGAACCTAGAAGTTGAAGGAAACCTAAATGGTTTCCTTCCTCCTTCCTCTCTCCTTCTTTCCTTCCTTCCTCTTCTCACCTGATTCTCCTATATGCATTCTGCCTTTTGCAAGAGGCAACACTATCTCTTTGATGGTTCCCTGTCTTATGTAGACAAGTATGGGGTATATTTGTCCATAAATACCAATTTGCAATGACTAGATATAGATAGAGATACACACATGTATATACATACACACAGACATATGTATACACAATATACATATGTTTATATAAATATATACAATGTATATAATCATGAAACTATGTAATGGGGAAACTTAGCCAATAAAAGCCTAATCCATAGAAATGAGGGAACCTAAGTTCGATTGTGCTACTTACTATCTGCGTGATCTTAAGCACATAATTTCTCTGGGTCTCAGTTTCTTTATTTGTAAAATAAAGATGGATCTCTAATATTCATTACAGCTCTAAGTGCTATGAATAGCTTCTTTCCTTGTTCTGTTATTAGATAGTAAAAATGTAGAGAAATAAATAGATTGCTTTAACTTTATCAAAATTCTAAACTTCCTACAGTTCTATTCATTGGAACCAAGCATTCTCTTAACTTGTGTTATTGGCCACACTGTCCTGTAAGTAATGAAGAATATGCTTGGGAGTGTGATTTTTTGTAACAGCATCTCTTTTGGGCATTTTTTATTGCTAATCAATTTCTAATACATTTATTCTGTTTAGAATATTAATAATATTATAATGTGAGATAGTGGAAAGACCTGAGAATTTAGATAGGTTCACATATCAGCTATACTTTTGTTCTACCCATTTATACTCATGATGGCAAGCAAGTCAGTTCCCCTTTCTTGGCTTCAGTTTCCCCATCTATGAAATAAAGAGGTTAGAACAGATGATTTGTGGCGCCTTGAACCACTAAATTCAATTATCAAAAGGAAATATTGCCATTGCTATAGACATTTGTAAACTCCTTATAATCATGAAGTTGGAGTATAGCAGGTTTCTGCCTAATATCTGTCTCCATCATAGGAGAGCTGTGAATACAATTAAAATAGCATAACAAAATTTCTGAGTTAAGAAAGTACTTCAGAAGTCTCAACTTACCCATATCTAAGTAACAATTCTCTTTCCACTTTCTGGATAAATGGTCATCCAGCCTTTGCCTAAAGACCTCCAGCAGAATCCACTATCCTCTAAGGTGGTCCATTCTACTTTGGGATAGCTCTAATTGTTAGGAAGTTTTACTTTATAGCAACCTTAAGTTGCCTCTTTCCATTTCTCCTCATCTAGTTCTGACCTCTGAAGCCCAACAGAAGAGAGCTAATCCTATTTCCAAAGGACAGCTTTTTAATTGCTTGAAGATAGTTAAGCATCTGAAGTCCCATGCTAAGTCTTGTCTGTTCCAGCCTAAGCCTCCACAGTTTTTTCAGCATATCCTCATATGGCATGATATCAAAGTCCTTCCAATCTGGTCATCCTTCTTTCCATACTAATGAGCTGGATGACCTCCAGTTTATCAATGCACTTTATAAAATGTAGCACCTAGAACTGAACACACTATTCTAGATATGGCCTGATCTGGCAGTCTCAGTAGATTAGAACCTCTTTATTCCTGCACACTGGGTCTCTCTTAATATAGTAATTAGAACCTCCATTTTCATAGGCAAATTGCTAGATAGCTATGCTTTTCATCCATAGAAGTATTCTATGAAGCTGATTTTTTTAAAGTCAAGTTCAAATTTAAAATTTTATACTTAATCGTACCTCATTAGAATCAGATGAACGTTCTAGTTTGTCAGGATCTTTTTAGATCCTGACTTTGATCCTGACAACCTCATAGCTATGCTTCCTAGCCCTGCACCATCTGATAAGCTTTATCTAAGTTATTATAGAAGCAATTTCTGTGGTAAAGAGGCCAGCCATGACCACCAGCCACCAACCAACTGCCCCACACAACACCGGTAAGCCAAGCAAATTGCCCAGAGGGAGATATAGGAAGAAATAAACCAACTTAACCACCATATCCCTCAAACCCTGATGGATACAGTCCAGTATCCCAAAACCAAGAGTACTGATTCCTGCCTGGTACCCTCATCCATCATCTTGGGAAGTAACTCCTGTGGGAAATGAGCCTAACCACTGCCTTTGCAGGTGCCACAACTACTAACAACCCCTAAAAGGCAGTTCTTGCCATCAAAAGTCTTTGGCACTGTTGGTTCCACATCAGATAATGATATGATTTTATCAGTGACAATTACATTAGAGAAGAGGCATCAAAATCTGCTTTGCTGCTGTACCCTAAGATCCATGGGACTTTTCCATCTAACTTGCAGCTGAAGTCTTCTATATATGTTGTCTGCCCCATCAGAATATGAACTCCTTAGGAGCAGAGATTATTTTACTTTTCTATTAGTATCCCCAGCAATTAGCACAGTGATTTGTCCTAATAAAGCACAAGAACTTAATTACCCTTAACATCTACTGGATGATAGACTACAAACAAACTTCTTGATTCTTCTAATTCCTAGCCTCCTATTCAGTAAAATGAGATTAATGATGTTGTATATAAAGTATTCTGCAAACCCTGAAGCACCATTTCTATATATTTACTATTCTGTCCTTCACACTTCCTTTCTCCCTGACTAGTCTTGGGCATAACTAACCTGAAAGATCTGCTCTGGATGAAACTGTGCTGTGAAGGGTGAACTTATCTGATTAAATTTTGTAATGTTCTTAGTATTACTGAATTTAAAAATCTTTTAAAAATGAACTCAAAGTCCCAGCTAAAATCACATTTTCTACAAGAAACCTCTCCTGATCTCCCTTAACTCTAGTGCATTCTCTGCATTAATTACTTCCAATTATAGTTTATTTTTACATAATTGTTTTCATTTTGTCTTCACCATTAGACTGTGAGTTCCTTGAGAGATGGCACAGTATTTTATCATTCTTTGTATCCCCAATGCTTAGCACAGCACCTGGCATGTAGTAGGCCCTTAATAAATGTTTACTGACTTGCTGTTAACTGATTTGACAAACATTAAAACAATGAACATTTCAATATACAAAGAAGAGCATAAAAGACAACTGCATGTAGAATTGTGAACTCTATCATAGTTGTTAGCAAAATGTATATTTTTGAACATAGTAGTAGCAAAATTTTATTGTCCTGTCTTTTTCTGCTCTCTTGCATGTATTTATTTAAATGTTTTACTGCCACTCCCTTTTTTCTTCTTCTGTTGGGTTCAAGTTAAGTCTCTGATATATGCTATCTTTATGACCCTCTCGGTGTCCCAAGAAACTCTATGACTGTAAATTGCAGAGAAGTTACCCATCAGTATTGGTAGAGGGACTTCCTCTTCCAGAGTTCCCTGCATCAAGCAAACCAAAGATCATGTCCAGGAAAAAAAAAAGTGATTATTAGTACCATTTACCAACTCCTTGCCTCATAATTTCCCCCTTTACTTTAGAAGCCCTCTTTTAGAATAAGTGTAGATAAGCAAAACGAATCCACACGTTGGATGTCTGAAAATATGTGTGAGATTCTGTTTCTCTAGTCAATCACTTCTCTGCCAGGATATGGGAAGCATGATTCATCATCAGTTGTCTGGAGTATGATTAGTTATTGCATTGACCAGAGTTTTTAAGTCTTTCAAAATTGTTTTCTTTTACTTTACCATAATCATCTTGGTACTTGTTCTCCTGTTTCTTTTTTCTTCTGTACCTGTTAATACAAGTCTTTTCAGGTTTCTCTGAATCCATCCTTCAGCTCCTATGATTAAACATCTCTCCTGTTGCCCTCTTAGCCCTCATGGATCCTTAAACGTTATCCTCTAGACTGGTTTGCTATGTTGTAATCCCCGTTCTCAGGGCTTTGGAAGGATACAATGTTTCCACAGTGTGAATTCATGGAATCAGGTTTTGACCAGTGAGGAACTTCAGAAGTCATCTATCATTGGAGGCAGATTTTTAGAATGATAGCACTGACAGGATCCACAGTATATCTTCTGTCCAGCCCTTTGCCTTCAGACATTACTCAAATGTGTCCACTTGCTGATCCCTGTTCTTTTGGTGAGATGTTGGTCAATCCATATTACACTGACAAGAAGCCACATGCCATAAAATCATAGGATTAAAAACTGTAAGTAACCTCAGAAATTATGTAGTCCAAACTCATTTTAAAGGTGTTAAAATAAGATATGAAGAGATAATGTGACTAACCCCAAGTCACACAGGTAGCAAACAATGGACAACTGATTCAGATAGGACCTTTAATGGCAAAATCAGTCTCTTCCTATTATACTCTGCTTCCTTTTGGAAGGAGTATCTGGCTTGCAAATATCTAGTGTATCTCATACAGATGAAATAGTTGTTTATTTTTTCCCTTGGGGTATTAAGGAAAACCAGCGGCTGTAGTTTTGGGTTACAAGGACTCTATAGTCAGAAGAAAGTCAATTGAATCAGTAAATGAAAAGCCTTCCAGAGGTCAGGCTCCAAGAGGTATTTAGGATATCACAGAATAAACCTATAGATTTAGAACTGGGTCTGAGGTAAGAATTATTATTGATAATGTCACATGTCTGTCCTCATTGATCTGACTCTGCTAATGTATTTTTAATCTTTTTCTTTTTTAAAGTTTACTGGACTTAAAAATACAGAAAACTGCTGATTCATTCTCTCCATGGTCTGATTTGTTATCTGAACCTGAAACCCAGTTTATAAATAAAGATAAATTATACTGCAGGAACAGAATGTATGATCCTCAAACAAGTCCCTTGAAATTGGCAAACTCTTGCATTCTTTTCCTTTAGTAGGAGAATTTCCTTTCAAGAAAAAAAAAAAGGAATGAAAGTCTAAATCAATGTTAAGACCAAGCAAGAATATACTGAGCCATTATTTTCTTGGATAATAGGGTATATTTTAAAAGACGGTACTATGTGTAAGAACAAAATCATTTGACAGACGTTAAATTGATGATTTTTAAAATTGTTCAGTGATATAGAATCATGACATTTAGATTTAGAGATCATCTAGTCCAACCACATCCTTTTACATATGAGAAAACTGAAGCCCAGAGTAATTTGTAGTTACTTAAACTTGTGGTTACTTATAGTTACTTAAACTCTCCTCTCCTAGGCTTCAGTTTCCTCATCTGTGAAAGGATACGGTTGGACTAGATGATCTCTAAATCTAAATGTCATGATTCTATATCACTGAACAATTTTTAAAAATCCATTTAATTCCTGTCAAATGACTTAAAAAAATGGCTCAATATACTCTCCCTTGGTCATGACATTGATTTGGACTTTCATTACTTCTTTTTTCTTGAAAGGAAATTCTCCTTCTATAGGAAAAGAATGCAAGAGTTTGCCAATTTCAAGGGACTTGTTTGAAGACTATACATTCTGTTCCTGCAGTGTAATTTATTTTTATTTATAAACTGGTTCCAGGTTCAGATAACAAAATGGAATACAGAGAGAATGAGTCAGCAGTTTATATAATACTAAGTTTTTGATTTCAGTAAATTTTAAAAAAAGGATTAAAAATATATTACTAGAATCAAATCAGTTGCAGTCAAAGTTGGAAAAGCTCTATACAGTCAGTTAAAACAAGATCTGAAGCTGACTGTGGTTCAGATCATGAGTTTGCTATTGCAAAATTCAGACTTAAATTGAATAAAGTAGAGGAAACCATCACATGATATAGGCATGACCTAAACAACATCCCTTAGGAATATGAAGTAGAGCTGATGAATAGATTTAAGAGATTAGATCTTGTAAACAGAATGCCTGAAGAACTATGGGCAGAGGTTTGCAATATTATATAGGAAATAGCAACAAAAAATATTCCCAAGAAAAAGAAGAGCAGGAAAGCAAAGTGGCTGTCTGCTGAGACTTTACAAACACCTGAGGAAAGAAGGAAAGCAAAAGGGCAAAGGAGAAAGAGATACACAATTGAATGGAGAATTCCAGAAAATAGCAAGGAGAGATAATGTTTTCTTAAATAATCAATGCAAAGAAATAGAAGAAAACAATAGAATGGGAAAGACAAGAGATCTCTTCAAGAAAATCAGAGATATCTAGAAAATGGTTCATGTATAAACCGGCATGATAAAAGGCAAAAATTGTAGGGATTTAACAGAGGCAGAAGAGATTAAGAAGAGGTGGTAAAATACTTAAAAAGGAACTATACGAGAACAATCTTAATATCACCAATAACCATAATGGTGTGGTTACTGATTTAGAGCCAGACATAGTAAATAAATTCAAATGGACCTTAGGAAGCATTGTTAACAATAATGCTAGTGGAGGTGATGGACTTCCAGCTGAGCTATTTAGAATCCTAAAAGATGATGCTGTTTAAGTGTTCCACTAAATATGCTAGCAAATTTAAAAAACTCAACAGTGACCATTGGATTGGAAAAGATCTGTTTATATCCCAGTTCTAAAAAGGACAATGCCAATGAAGGCTCAAATTACCCAACCATTGTCCTCATCTCACACATGAACCAGGTTATACTGAAGACTCTGCAAGCTAGGTTTCAGCAATATGTGAACCAAGAGTTACCAGAACAGCAGGCTGGTTTTTGAAGAAGCAGATGAAGTACAGACCAATTTGCCAACATTTATTGGAGTATGATGAAAACATCATACCCAGATGTATGACCAGAAAAACCAGGAAAAAAAAATCTACTTCTGCTTTGTTGACTACATTGAAACCTTTAACTGTATGGATCACACTAAAATATGGCAAGTCCTCAGAGGTGGGAGTAAGAGATCATCTTACTTGCCTCTTGAGCAACCTGTATTCAGGTCAAGAAGCAACAGTTAGGATAGAACATGGAACAAATGATTGGTGGAAGATTAGAAAAGGAATAAAGAAGGCTGTCTATTGTCACTTTATTTATTTGACTTATATGCAGAATACATCATATAAAATCCAAACTGGAAGAATCAAAAACTGGAATTAAGGTTGCTGAGAGAAATATCAACAATCTCAGATATGTAGACAATGTCACTGATGGCAGAAAGTGAGGAGGAGAGAAAAGAGAAAGCCTCTTGATGAGGGTAAGAGAAGAGAGTGTAAAAGCTGGTTTGAAGCTTAACATCAAAAAAAATCTAAGATCATGGCGATTGATCCCATCATTTCTTTTCAAATAGAAAGTGTAGAGCTCAAAGATCACTGTAGATGGTGACTGCAGCCATGAAATTAAAGAACACTTGCTCCTTGGAAAGAAAGCTAAGCAAATCTGGACAGCATACTAAAAAGCAGAGACATCAACTTGCTGACAAACATCTGTATAGTCAAAGATATGGTTTTCCCAATAGCAATGTATAGCTGTGCAAGTTGAACTCTTGGTACTGCAGAATAGACACTTTCAAATTGTAGTTCTGGATAAGACTTTTGAGAGTCCCTTGGACAAAAAGGAGACCAGATCAGTCAATAGTTAAAAAAATTAATTCAGGAAGGTCAAATTTAAAGCTTAAATACTTTGGCCATGTGATGAGAAGACAGAACTCACTGGAAAAGACCCTTATGTTGGGAAAGACTAAAGCAAAAAAGGCAAGGAGATGGCAAAGGATGAGATGGATAGATAGTTTCATGGAAACAATGAACCTGAACTTCAGGAGATAGTAGAGGATAGAAGGGCCTGGAGTGCCAAGATCCATAGGAGTCAGACATGACTGAACAACTGAACAACAGCTGTCACACAGTTGGAAAGTAGCATAGTCAGGATTTGAACTCATGTCCTCTGACCTGAGTTCCTTGAATTTATTATTCCATTTCTTATCTTTGTGACTTTGCATAGTTTATGTGCCATGCCTGAAATGCTTATTCATTCTTTTTTGACTTCTGCCTCTGAATCTTCAGCTTCCTTTAAGGCTCAGGTAAGGGGCCACCTCCTCTGGGAAGCCTTCCTTGATTTCCCCTGTGGTTAGTGCTCTCTCTCGCTTTCTTTCTCTCTCATTTCTTTGCCCCTGTGTACATGCTGTATGCTCCACACCCCACAAGGTAAGATCCTTGGGGCAGGAGCTCTTTTGATTTTAACTTTGTATCCCCACTTTCTAGGATAATGCCTTGAACATAATAGGTGTGTAATAAATGACTTGACTTATTAATTGGAATAATTCCTAACTTAGTTCTCTTTAATTATCTCCTTCAGAAACCTGGACCAAGAACTGGCTTTTTGATGCTAAGTTTCTGTTGGCACATTTCCATGCTGGAATCAGTTTGTAAAATGTTCTCCTAAACAATCTTCTTGCTAATTAACTCTAAGTATGCCAGCTTGTCCTCTTCCCCCACCTCTCCACATTTAGCTCCTTTCTACCAGACTTCACATCCTTGCATTTCTTGAAAGGAAAACTGAGTTCTAAATTAGGCTGCCCATTTGAGATAGGGAAAGTAAGGGTACATAACTTGTATGCCAGTGACTCAAGTCCTGCAGTCACTATCTTTACAAGATCAGAAGACAAATAGTTATGTGTAAATCTTTAACAATCAGATGTAAAAGTTCCATTCCAGACAACTGTGTAGAAAGTTAAATTTCTCACTGGGAGAAATTGAGTCATCCAGCTAGACCTGTTTGTTCAGTAGTCCAACCAGTTGTAGGGGGGAGGTTGAAGAATAGGGGAAGACACGTGTGGATGCATCAAGGGATGTGAGGGTGGTATGCTGCTAATTTGTTCCACCAACTTTCTAATGAGAAGGGTTTCTTGAGTACAAAAGTGTTAGGAAGGAAAAGTAGTGACTCACCCCAAATTTATGTTCCTCAGGAGTTCTTAACCTGGTGTCTGTGAACTTGCTTTAAAAAAATGATGGCTCTATTTCAGTATAATTGGCTTCCTTTGTAATCCTATGTATTTTATTTTGTGTATTTAAAAACATTATTCTGAGAAGGGGTCCATAGGCTTTACCAGCCTTGCCAAAGTGGTCAAGGGCACACAAAAAGGTTAAGAATTCCTGGGCTG
>CM053769.1:29563341-29617713 GCA_028658325.1 Potorous gilbertii
ACTTGATTTTCAAAATCCTTTTTGAGCTCTTCCATGGCCTGAGTGCATTGAATATTTATTTTGGATGTTTGGGATACAGAAGCCTTGACTTCTGTGCCTTTTCCTGATGGTAAACATTGTTCTTCCTCGTCTGAAAGGATGGGAGGAGATATCTGTTCACCAAAACAGTAACCTTCTATGGTCTTATTTTTTTCCCCTTTTTGGGGCATTTTCCCAACCAGTTACTTGACTTTTGGGTCTTTTGTCAAGAGTAGGGTATACTCTGGAAATCTGTGAGATCTCAGTTCCTCCAATGTGGCACAATCAAGCGTGTACTGCTCTGGATGCAGAGAGGGATTTTTGTGTCCAGATTCTTAGCAGATACCTCTCCACAGCCACCTGGCCTCCAGTTCCCAAGTCAGCACTGGGTGCTGATTTTCAGATAAGCTGGATGGGCAGGGCCACCATTCAGTGTGAGACAAAGACCAGCTCGGCCAGGGCCTCCACCCAGGGCTGAGGTAGGACTCAGTTCTTCAATGCCCCCAGGGGTTTTTACACTCCAACAATGGAGCTTCCGCAGGGGCCCAGGCTGCTGCCTGCTGCCAGAGCTATGGAAAGGCCCTTCTCTCCCTGGCCAGCTGATAAAACCCTGTCACTGACCTTTTTTGTCTGTGGGCTGAGGGATCTAAGGACCTGCTTCTGCAACTGGAGATTCCACCCTTGTCGTCCTCCCAGAGTCTTGTCCTGCCGAGGCCAAGGCTGGGCTGGGCTCTGCGCTCTGCTCCGTATCCGGCGCAACGTACGTTTCTGTGGGCCTTTCAGGTCACCGTGGGCTGGAAATCTCCTCCACTTGGTTGTTCTCCACTTCTGCTGCTCCAAAATTTGTTGAGAGTCCCTCTCTACAGGTATTTTATGGGCTGTGGGGAGGACCCTGCATAAGTGTGTCTTTCTGGTTCGCCATCTTGGCTCTGCCCCCCCAACTAATTTTTCATAGGCTTTTGAAAGCACTAGTCAGATTAGAGAGGACACAACACAGGTGTTTTAAATACACTTTAAGTAGTAAAGTTTTCAAATTATCAATGGTAATTTCCCACAATTTATTATTGAAGAACTTTTACTAACATACTACTATTATGTAGTCTAGTAACCATAGTAGCCAAAGAAGCTTTAGAAATATTTTTGTTATTCTTGGAACTCCTTAACCATTGGTGTGTCATAAATCTCTAATTCAGAATTTCTGCTGATAAAATAGAAATAGTGCCAGTCTTTTGTTATAATGAATTAAGTAAGCATTTGGCAGGTTAAAGTTCTTATGGAATTTAGTGGCTAAAGTAGTAGTCTCCCTGATTATATAGAGCAATAGGCTTGGGACTTTATATATGTAGATAAATTTGAATAAATGAAAACTGTAGTAAATCACCACTTAGTAAAATGTGAAAACATGACCTTGTGGATGCCAGAAATTAAATTTCCAAAGACAGAGGTAATAATTTTTTTTAAAGAGTAAGTTCACATATGGCAAAGATTATCTATAAAAATCTGTATGAGCTTTATCACAGTGTAATATCTGAGCTATAAAAAAGTGAAAATTTGACTTTAAATATAGAGTAAGGAAGTATTTTTTAATTTCCTTTTAGCTCTAAAGAAATGTATTGTTTACTTAGAAGATGTTGCATCTGCCCCTCCTGTTGTTCAGATGTTTATCTTAGCTGTCAGTTTCTTTTTTCTGTCATTTCAGAAGCCAGTGGTTAAAAAGTAGTACTGCCTCAGAGAGAAATACATTTGTAACTTAGTGTTGAGGAAGATATCTCCAACATTTCAGTTCTTTCATCCTGCCACATAGCTTCCCATAAAAAAGAGTTTTTGACCGCATTATCCCCTCCTTAACTTCTGTAAAGCATTGTTGGGTATGGTGATAAAAAAGAGGTTATTAGAAACAAGAATAAATAGAAAGCCAAGAAATACAAGTGACACATAGGAAGGGAAGGGAAGCACTACAAAATACAAATATTTCTAAGGTAGAATAATTTCTTAGTAGGATACCTCCATTGTCATTTGCAGGGAATAGATTTTTAGAAGTGCTCTTGAGGGTAAAAAGTATTTATTTTCTACACAAAATATCTGAAGCCTCTTAATCTTTCCAAATATTTTCTTATTTTCAGCAGTCATTCAATTCTATTCACATTTGGGAAAAAGTATAACACTATTCTTACCTTTTACAGGGAACTGTATGTCTTGGCTTCTTCGTGTGTTGGGTATACCAGGGGATTCTGAAGGGTTGTCTCAGGGCAAATATTTAAAGCCTCTTGTGTGAAGAGTCAAAGATCATTGTATGTTAGAAATGGGTAGGACCTTAGCAAAGATCTGTACCAGAACTCTAGTTTTACTGGTAACGAAACCGATATCTGGAATAGTAAAGTTACTTGTTCAAGGTTACATGACTGGATAGGTTTCCCTTGTCAATTACATGTATATATGTTATACCTAGTGGGTAGTCGTTAATAAATTATTGATGGGAATTAAAATACATAAAGCCTGTGTGGGCCAGAAAGACTCCTTGGGTGCCAGTACTTAAGAGATATGCTAGATTATTGCAGTAAATATAGCATTACTGAAATAAAGAACAAGTTGTAAAACTTACATGTTATTTTATCTTGCCTCTTAGTATTGACAATCCAAGGAATCTATTGTCTTGAAGTTTTTTTTCTGCTATGTCATTGAGAGGTTGCCTGATAGTACATTAGATGGAGAACAGAGCGATGCGATGCATAGCTGGTCTCGTGGTTTTTGTTTAGTTGTTTGTTTTTATATCTGTATAAACCTAGAGAGGAGAGGAGGGTCAGCATCTTGCTACTTTGTGTATTTTACTTATTACCGTTTCTCTCTTGTTAGATATTCAGTCTTAAATGTTCCATTTGTTTTCATTTAGAGAAGCCTAGAAAAGCGGCACGATAAAAGTAGGAACTTGACTTTTTCAATTTCCTGGCTGAATATTAAATTTAACTATCCACAATGTTTATTAAACTTACTTTATTACTCATATATCTTAAATTATTTGCAAAGCACCATGTCAGATAAGATCACAAGTTGGAGCCTCGTAGCATTTTTTCATCTCAAACTTATGGGTTGTATTCCATAAATTTTTTTTTGAAATTGTAATTTGGAATGCATTTTTAAAATGTTGTTATAAAAAAACTGTTATAAATGATGGTTACAGAGCTGGTGTGGTGATGCATGCCTGAAATCCTAGCTACTGAGGCTACAAGGCTGGTAGATCTCTTGAGCTTAAGAATTCTGACCTACTGTGAGTTAAACCAATTAGATATCTATACTTAGTTTGGTAACAATGTGATGAGCCCCTGGGAACCAGAGACCACCATTTTTCAAAGTAGTAACTTTTCCTAAAAAGGAGTGTGAAGAACCAGGTCAGAAATGTAGTAGTTAGAGCTCCCAGGCCTATCAGGTTATGAATTGGGACTATATATAGCCCCTGAATTTTCAACCTGGGTAGGTTAGGGAGACTTAGCCTTTTAAAAAAATGGCAATTAGCATTCTGAGTATAATGCATAAAAATCTGTTAAACCTTCTTGAGCAAAAAACATAATACAGTATTGTTTCACTTATATCTAACTGCCATTTGTTGATAGCATTATTTTTTTTTTTGATAGCATTATTTTTTGTAGGAAAATTGCACTCAGAAATGCTCAGTAGGATGTTAGGAATTCCTTTCTCTTTTCCATTCCTCCCCCTATCCTCTCAGTGGTGGTTTCCCTGGTAGGGTAATTGAGAACAATTTTAGTGGGCAGAAATAAGTGATCCTGGGCATCTCAGCTTGATTTGTATAAGAGGAAGTGTTTGTAAATAATTTTCTCCCATTCTGACTTGGCCATCAAAAACGGTTGTCCTTTTGGGGATTTGGGGCATTGAACTGGGACTCCTTGGCACCCTGTTTATACATACAGGTCATTCACAAGTTGTGTTTGTCCACTGGGGACTATCAGTGGTAATTCTGTACCTCTCAGCATTCCAGTTCTGATGTTATACCATAGCTTAAGAAAAGCACCATGAAGCTGATTAAATGCTTCCATAAATTGGGTCTGGTAAGCTCAGTGTTTCTCTTCCTAACCAAGTTTTTTATTTTCTGTGAAGTTCAGTAGTCTTCTCTCTCATTTTGTGGAAGATAATGCTGGCTGGATGTTGTTCATTGTATTCTGATGTTTCCTTGCAGGTCCTGAAAATCCTTGGTTGGTCCAAGCATATGTTTTAGCAGCAAAGCACCCTTTTGCCTCAGTGGTTGCTCAGGAGGTTTTTCAAAGTGGAATTATTCCTTCAGATACAGACTTTCGTATCTACAGGGATTTTGGCAGCATTCCAGGTATGTTATGTTATTAACGATTTTGTGTAAATGTTATATTAAAAGAATACGAAATTTCAGTAGTTCCTCATAACCTCTTAAATAATTGTTCTTTCTTTCGTCTTTGGCAGGCTTCTGCATGACGGCATGCAAACTTTTGGTAATAGCTAGCACTTAACATTAGGATTTAAGATTTACAAAGTGTTTTACAAATATTGCCTCATTTTATCCTTAGAGCAATCCTGTGAGATAGGTGCTATTAATATCTCCATTTTGTAGTTCAGGAAGCAGGCTCAAAATTTTAACTTAAGCCTTTGTAGCCTGTGATAGTAAATTCTTGTGCCATATTTCTGTAGGCTGCCAGATTTGCCACATTGAATCCAATCACAATTGGGGTTGGAAGTGATCTTAGAGGTTATCAAGTCCAGCCCTTTGTGTTTGTTCTTTGTTCTTTGAGGGGGTCACATCTCCAAGTAACAGTGGCACCTATCATTGAGCCTCTAAGACTGACACTTAATCTAGTATCTTGCTTTATGTCCTTGGGAGGGCAAAATAGTCTTAGTATGAATGAAAATTTCCTGAAGCTCTAATTTATTTTATTTTTGTCTTTAGCTTTTCATTAATTAAAACTACGGCATTTTTTAAAAAATCATTTTTCTTCTCTGAGGAAGTTTAGAGGAAAACCTCAGAGATCATCTGGCCTTTAAAATTTATATATGTTAAATGATAATGGTTTGTTTAAGTGTACCTTGATGAAAGAGGTTCCTCAAAGCTATTTGTAAAATCAGTTATTTTAAGTGAATTAGACTTCCCATTAACATTATTTTGTAGAGGATTAAGGGTAAAAAAAATGGAAAATTGAACTGAAAATGCCTTCTTTACTTCCATGTTGTTTTATTTCTGTAACAAAATAGTGGGAAATTAGGGAGCATTCAGACATATATTATTGTCAAGAAATGAGATTGGGATCATAAGGTCATAGGATTTAGAACCAGAAGAGGACCTTGGAGACAAATGAATTGGGTCCCAGACGGGTGAAGCGATTTGCTCAAGGCTGCCCAGGTGGCACATAGGGGCAGCTGATGACACAGGGAATAGAGCTCTGGGCTGGAGTCAGGAAGATCTGAGTTCAAATCTGATCGTTTACAAGGCACTTTCAAGCTGTGTGATTCTGGGATAAACCAAAATAGTTACTTTGCCTCTTTTTTCTCATTTTCTTCATCTGTAAAGACAGCACCTGCTTCTCAGGATTGTTGTGAGGGTCAAAAGAGATAATGGTTGTAAAGCATTTAGTGCAGCGCCTGGTACTCTGTGAGTGTTACTGTTGTTATTTTACATGGGTCCAGGATGCAGATCTAAGTCCTGTGACTCCAAATCTGGGGACTTTCTCCCATATTGTGCTTCTTGCTGGAGAGTTCATTCTGTGATAGTGCCTAACTAGAGGATGGAGGTTGGAGGATGGATGCCGGGTACTCCAAAGCCCTCATCTTTGTATCACATAAGTTTATCTTCTCTTGGTAAACTACTGGATGGTCACTCTTGTGCTTAGATGATGTCTATAGCTCCTTTTAGAATTGATTGTCTAATCATAAAAATGTGCATGTTTAGGCTTTTACTAATATTTCCTGAGAAATTTTTATACTTCAGTATAGGAATTATAGTCATAACCACTCTCTTGTGATTAGATCACAGACTCCAGATTTCCTTATATATAAAATAGTATAGTAGTACAAATCATCTACCTGATTAACCAGATTGTTGAGATTTTAATCATTATAAAATACTCATCAGTAGCATCAGCCCTTCAGGCATTATGGTCTAGTGTGTGCGAGGCATTGTGCTGAGTGGTAGAGGCGTATAGACAAAAATGAGAAGTATTTGCTGTCTGGAGTTACAAGATGTTAACAGTGATAGGTAGCAACTTTCTGTAGTATTTTAAGGTTTGCAAAATGGTTTACAGACAACAAACATTATCTGATTTGATCCTCACATCAGTGCTAGGAGACAGCTGCTGCTATCATTTCCATTTTACATTTGAGGAAACTGAGGCAGGCAGATTATAAGTGACTTGCCCAGGGTCACATAGTATGTGTCTGAGACTGGTTTTGAACTTGGGTCTTCCTGATTCAAGGTCCAACATTATCCACTGCATCTAATACACGTAAGTCTAGACAAAATGAAGTAATTTTGGACGTGAGAGAGTTAGGTGGGTGAGAGGATTAAGGTTTCTGGTTCTTGGGCTGAGTTTTAAAGAAAAATAGGATTTCCAAGAAGGTGAGGTAAAGAGAGAGTGAATTTCAGGATAGACAATATAGACAAAGACCTAGAGATGGGATATGGAGTATCACACGTGAGGAGCAGTAGGGCAGCCAAGAGTGGTTAGACAGGTCAGAGGGAGAACTAAGAGGGGTGATGTTGAAAAGAAATCAAACTGTTTTCAATCCTTTCATAGTTTTACATTTCAAATGAGTAAAAGTAAATCAGTCTCACAATATGTCAAGGTAATTATATTTTTTTTTTTTTTGAGTCAGGCAGCCCGGTATCTTTTGCTTACTTTAGCTAATTTCTGTCTACTCCAAATGAGAAATCTATTGGGTTATGATATGAATGATAGCTAGTTCTGCAAGGGTCCTTGAAATTTTGTTTATTTCTTCTGTGCCTAAATGAGCAGGCCCTTATACAGAGAGTTTGACACTTGATTTTTAGTTCTGGCCAGGAAGGTGCGGTGCGGTTTTGGGGGACCAAAAAAAAGCATATGTGAAATGAATGGATATAAGGGGGCAGTTCTTTAGAAGTTTAACTTTTATGTACTTAATAAAAATACTATTAACCTGTGTTTATTTTATGGTTTCCTGTTCATTTTTTAGGAATAGACTTGGCTTTTATTGAGAATGGCTACATTTATCATACCAAGTATGATACATCAGACAGAATACTCACTGATTCAATTCAGAGAGCAGGTTAGTATTAGATTTTTACAAGCAATACATGTAGATATAGTTGTTTTCCAAAGTTGTTTCCCTTATTGGAGTAGTTTCTTCTGAAGTCACTATGTATGTACTTCTTGAACTCAAATGTATCTAATGAGACCATAGGTTCTTTGCTTCTAAGACCATTGTTAATGCTGATTTCTACTCCCAAAACTATCACCTATCTTTTAGATTCTGGGTTAGTATTGCCCATTATGTCTCTTAGGAACTCTATTTTTTATGACTTAGAATCTTTGTAATTTTTTTCAGCTTTTACTTAAAATTTTATCATACTAAAATATGTTTGTTTTCTATGTTACTAATAATGTCGCATGCATAGTCCATCTGGACTTAAGTTTAGGGAGCTGACTAAACAGGAATCATGCTAGGTGAAAACAAATATTTCCCAGTATGCACTTTTTATCTACACAGGTAGTTTCCTCTACTCACTAACCAGGCATGTTCCACCTCTGTTGTTTTTTTGGAATGCAGAATGTATTTTCTTCTAGAAAGAACTTTATCAATGGTGACTAGGTGCTTGGGCAGCCTAGAAAAGCCTAACCCTGTAATGTAGCTGAAGGTCATACAAATGATACTATTTCAACTCTACCTAACCATGAATGAGAAAGCTTATTGTTTGAGAAAATATTCTGAGTTATTGCTGATAGGTATAAGAATGTCATTTCACCTGGGAGCCACAGGTCAGGCCTTCTAATGGGGTTTGTAGGAGCTGTTCTTGAATACCGGTTTTTATACATTTGTGTAAGAGAAAGAGCTTCGTTTGCCCAAGAGGATTTGAACCTTCTTCAATGACTTTGTTTTCTGAACTAGTAAATAAAGGATAGTCTGTTCCAGTGGGAATACAGGGGTACCTTTATATTGTTTTTATGTTTTGCTTTTTTTCCTAACAATTAAAAACCTTAAAAAGATTGTGTAAAACAGTTTTATTCCATTTATGCCCTAAGGAGGGAGAGGAGAGACACATTTAGGTCACTTAGTGACTTGATCTTTCCTTTTAGATGGAGTTAGGAGCTAAAGTGTTCGAACAGTAGTGAGGAATAATGATGATGATAGCCAGCATTTGCATAATGCTTTAACGTGTTATATACCTTATCTCTTTTGATCCTTAGAACAGCCTCATGAAATAGGTATTTTTACAGGTGAGGACATTGAGGCTTAGAGAGGTCAAGTGACATGCTCCAGGTCCCACAGCAAAAGTGTCCGAGGCAGGATTTCACTTCAGGTGTTCCTGACTCTTAGTGCAGTGTTCCCTCTACCATGCCCCATGGCTGCCCATCATAGTATGAGCTTTATCTAGGCATTCTAGGCAGCTCTGCTGGTATGGGATAGTAACAGACATAACTGTTCTCCAAAAGCCAGGGAAGTTGATTTCCTTGGGGGTCACCAGGGAATTGGACTCTCCTAAGATAAGATTGGATGGTGCATTGTGAAGTACAGGTCCTAGCTAGGTTATACTAGACATTGTAAGGGAAGGGCCACATGATTGCCTAAGAGTTAGGAGGTCATTCAGATATACCAAGGTAGCCAGTGGAAGTTGGATATTACAACAGATGAGCAATTCTATCACTTGGTGAACCCAAGTGAGGTGGACACAGTCAGTGTATATTTTTTGCAGCATCCACTTTGGCTGAACTGTGGTAGTGGACTGCTGTGACAGATTTCATGGGAGGTGTTACTTTGGAGGGAAGGGAGTGACCAGTGAATGCAGTAAAGATGCAAGGAGGATGAGCATGGAAAACCACTTGATGTGTCGCTGGTCTTCTTTTTAACACCCAGCATACAGAATCATCCATAAAATTGATGATGGGTGAACTATTCTTTTATAGCTTTAAATGATATAACTTGGCTAGATGGAGGTCATGGAAATTTTTTGAAGCTGTAGTTCAGGAGACTGGCAGAAATGAAATAAAGGGCAGAATTAATGGACAGGAAATGGAAGCAGGGGACTTAGATAATATATTTCTGGAAATGTCTGTGAAAAGAAAAAAGAAAAATAGGAAGAATATGAAGAGAAATACTTTTTTTTTTAACTTAAAACATAATTGAAGATCAGTTGACTCCCATAGCTTAATTATTTCTGTGTTGAAGTATGTATAGAGTAATTGTATATAGTACATTAAAATGATGGGCTGTTTATGTCTGCTTTTTCCTGTAGGTGACAACATTTTAGCTGTGCTTAAATATTTAGCTACATCTGATAGGCTGGCTTCTTCCTTTGAGTATCGACATGGAAATATGGTCTTTTTTGATGTGCTTGGCTTGTTTGTCATAGCCTATCCAGCTCGTGTTGGATCAATAATTAACTACATGGTAGTAGTATCTGTTGTCCTATATTTGGGCAAAAAATTCTTGAAGCCCAAACAGAAGGGTAAGTCTGTATCTTCACTATAAAAAGAGGGCAATAGAATTTTTGAGGCAAGTCTTTATCTTTGCATTAAGTTATGGGAAAACTGCATATTGTATGTGATCCTGAGAAAGACTCCCACAAGTAGTCTATTATTCTATACCCCTGTAGAGCATCTCATAGCTCTCAAATTTGTTGTCTTTTAGTCTGAGTGAGATAGAAATTTATACACCAAGTCAAGAAGTGAGGGTTGCATAATGGTTAGGGTATTGGCCTTGGAAATAAGGAGACTTAGTTTCAATCTCGCCTGTGATCCTAGGATTTTGGGCCCTGCGATCAAATCTGTGAACCTAGGAAAGTTAGTTAGCTTCTTAATGGCTTAGGTGACTCCCAAGCTGAGAAGGATGGATGGATGGATGGATGGATGGATGGATGGATGGATGGATAGATGCATCATTGGAAATTTTCTAAATTGACAAAATCACAGTTTCATATATTCCTATATGTCCTTAGTATTGTACGTAAACATCCACCACCCATATAATATGCACATGTGCGTATGTTTGTGTAGGATGTATGCGTATATATATATACGTATATACGTGTGTGTGTGTGTGTATATATATATGTATACACATATATTTATGTATACATTTTTTTTACACACATAGACATTAATTAAAGGCAGCTATGAGGCATAATGGATAGAGTGCTGGGCCTGGAATCAGAGAGAGCTGAGTTAAAATTTGGCTTTAGATATTTACTAAGTAGCTGTATGACCCAAGGCAAGTCACTTAATCTTCCTTTGCCTTAATTTCCTCAAATGTTAAATGGGAATAACTGCATACCTCATGGGGTTGTTGTGAGGATCAGTGAGATAATATTTGTAAAGTGTTTATTGTAAAGTGCTTAGCATGGTGCCTGGCACATTGGTGGTTTTATAGAAATGCTTATTCCTTTTTCTCTCCCTAGATAGATGGATAGATAGATATGTGTGTACACGTATCATTATAATATTAGATAGATGATCTATGTAATCATTAGATATTAAATATTAGATATTGATATTGACCAGATGTTGAATCTAATGTTTTAATATTCATATAATAGAAATATATATTATCTATCTGATATATTGTATATTAGATATGTAATATAGTTACATATAAAAATGTATAATAATACATAAGCTATATAATATACATACATATATCTATTTGGTGGGAAAGTAGAAGGAAGTAGCCATTTGCATATAGCCTGCTTTGTGCTAGGCTCTGTGTTAAGCACTTTACAATAAACACTGTACAGGCAATATCTTGTTGTTCCTTGTAACAACCCTAAACCATTATTATCATTTAACAGTTGAAGAACCTGCGGCAAAGGGAGGATAAGTGACTTGCCTAGGATCATACAGCTAGTAAATGTCTGAATCCATATTTGAACTCGGGTCTTGCCGATTCCAGGCTCAGCCCTCTATCTCACTGTGCTCCATAGCTGCTTTTAATTAACAACTGTGCATCATACACTTTAGACATGTGTACATGTATCTTTTGACTTAGTTTCATGTCGAGTAAGTCTTTTATCATAGAAACAAGCAGATATTGAAGATATATTCAGAAGAGACTCCAGAGGCTATCTAGATTTATTCCACAAATACAGGATATACATAAACAATTGTGGGCTGACTTATTTAAATGCCTAGCATAATCACACTATTTCATAGGTACCCAATAAACATTAGTTGGTTAATTATTCTCAGTTATCTTTAGAGAAAGTTTTAATAGCTTGAATTGCTTATACTAGTGTTTAATAAATGTCATCAGTAAATCATTTCATTATTTATGACATTGAAGATATTTACTCTTAACGTTTACTGCAGTAATTTTACCAGTTGGTTATATAGTGAGTTTGCTAAAGTTTGTAATCTAAACTTTTATTTTTCTTTTCTTTAGCTGCTAACTACACAAAGGATTTCTTCTGTGGGCTTGGCATCACACTGATAAGTTGGTTTACCAGCTTAGTTACTGTTCTTATTATAGCGGTGTTTATTTCTCTCATTGGGCAGTCTCTTTCATGGTATAACCACTTCTACGTCTCAGTCTGTCTATATGGGACTGCAGCTGTGGCTAAGATAACACTTGTGCATACGCTTGCAAAAAGATTCTATTATGTGGTAAGTGCTGGAGTTATTTATTAGTTCACTTTCTTCTACAAGTGAAGAAAATATGAAATCATAACTATGGTGATGGAGAAGGAGTAAACCTAAAAATTTCATTTGACAAATACTGCCTTAGATGTCTTTTTGTTGCTATGCCAAAAGTGTTTCCTAAATCAGGGCTTATGTTAAATAAGTTAGGGAGCTTGTAGTATGCTGAACTGCATTACAGTATTTGGTATTCCCATCAGTAAGGCTTTGTTAGCACAGGCTTTTTCCACCTGTTATTTATGTCCTCCTGTTTGTATATATAACTCATTCCCCATCAGCCTTTCCTTGTTAGCCTTCTCTTTTATGTAATCAAGAAAAGATGTTTTCTTTATCTGATTGTTATCAGTAGAATAGAAATGTTGCCAAACATTTTTCATATTTGGTTAGAGGTACACAGTGAAACATTTTTAGAACAGTTGTCTTAGAATAAGGTTCAAGTTACATTTTTTCAAAAAGTTTTTGGTTTTATTGCATGAATATTTAAAAAAACAACAATCCAATAATGAAGAATCCTTGCCCTGAAGGAGGTGAACTTATTTAAATCAGCCATTTAGCCAGAAGAATATAGGTCGAAAAATACTAGAGCTGAGTATTTGACATATGTACTGTTTCATGTGCCTTTGCTCTCTGTAGATTCCAAGCAATTGAAGGAAACATTTAGCAGTAATTAGATTCCAAAAATTGGCATTACTGCTAGTTTTCTTTTTTTTTAAATCTTATTTTTGTTTGGGGTAGAATTTGAGTATACTTTTTAGGGTAAAACTGGGCAGGCTACTTAATATTTTTTTCAGGATGCTTCAAACAAATTGGGAATCAGAGTATAGGTTAAGCTGTTATCTAAGAAGAGAATTGCTCAGAAGTTCAAGTCATGAAGTTTTGTTTACTCGATCCATTCAGCTCTCTGTCCAAGCCAACTTCAGAGAGGTTTTATGCTCTGTCTTGTCATGGTGCTTACGTTACTGTTTCTAAATTCTTTGTAAAGTCAGAGAGATCTTTGAAACTTTTCACTTTTAGTCAGTTAAAATTCTAAGTAAATCATCTTTCCTGAGAACTCTTCTATCTCAGAGTCTATCAGTTTTTCTTTTAAAAACTTTTTAACAGATGAGTTTTGTGTTACATCTGTGACTTTTTTCTTTTTTATACCTTGTGACTTTTCTCTGTTCATTAATTTGTAAAGATACTTGTTTGCTATTGAAAATAATATCAGTTAAAAGGTTGATAACTCATACAACTGAATTGCTTCCTATTTTCTTTTCCTTTTGCCTTTGTGTTAACTTCATTAATGCTTTTGAATTTTCCCTTTATAAGCTTTTATCATGCTGTGAGTTTGTAGAAGAGGCAAGCTCATTGTTTGTACATTCTGGGTCTTTAGAGGCAGCAGAACGTTCTGCTATCTCTCATATAGACAATTTCCTATAAGAGAATCCTCTGTACACTATTAGAATTAGTAGTATTAACTTGAAAATTTTTAAATATAGCTTAATTCTTTAAAAAAGAGCTTGGAAGTTGAATCTATAACTTGAGCCAAATTTTAAATTTGAAAAATTTTCAAAAGTTTATCTAATCTTGGTTATATGCTTACTCTCAAAGAACTTAAAACTGAATGGAACTTTAAAACTATCTCATCTAGCCTCATCATTTCATCAGTGAAGGAACTCCCAGGGAGATTGGGGATTTGTCTAAGCCCACCCAGGAAGTAAGTAGGAGATCCAGAATTTGAAAACAGATCTTCCTACACAGTGAGAGAAAGTAGGGAGTCATGATCTGTGATTGCTCAGCTCTCTGTTCTTCTTGAGTTTGCTGAAGTGTTGCCCCTCTGGCAGTCATTTCTGGTTGACATGTACACTAAGAGTTTTCTCAAGAGCTGTATTCAACTTTATTACTGAGTGAGAAGGGCCCCAGTGGTATTGATGTAAAGTGTTATATTTTCAAAATATGTGTATACAGATTGTGTACA
This sequence comes from Potorous gilbertii, assembly GCA_028658325.1. NCBI lineage: Eukaryota > Metazoa > Chordata > Mammalia > Diprotodontia > Potoroidae > Potorous > Potorous gilbertii. The sequence continues at coordinate 29,577,172 of CM053769.1, forward strand.
TTCATTCTCAGAAATTTCATTGTTACTTATAAAATTATTTTTTGACTTTTTCCTGTTCCTTTTATTCCTATCTGTTTTTATTGGTCTGGATTCCCTATTCAGGAATGTGTGACAGAGATAGCCACAGAGTTAAGGAGAAAGTGAAGGGAGGTGGTGAGGGCTTCAGAAGTGCTTGTGTTTGGTCACGGTTTGGATGATTACTTCAATGTACGTTTCACCTGTGATTTAGATTTGGTGAAGATGAAGTTAGAAATCAGTATGCAAATTGGATGGAATTAATTTATGGTGAAGTACAGGGCCGTGTCTTTTGAACTTCTAGAATGGAAATCTGTCTTAGTTTATTTCCTTCAGTGTGAACTCCTTTATGTTTGGGGCTGTGTGTGTGTTTGTTCTCACACATAAATGATATAGTGCCTTGTATATAGTAGGTGCCTAACAAGTACTTGTTGAATTGAATTATTGAATTGACTGCCAACTTTTAGACCCCTGAAATAAAGAAAGGGGAGACTAATTGAAACTTCTAGGGGAATAGAATGCCTGTGGTGTTAGTAATTAGTTGTCATTTTCATGTGATGTCAGATCTATTTTGGGAGCGGGATCTGCTGAACCCAGGGTACATATTGTAGTGATTGTTGGAGCAATACTTTTATCTGAGTTGTCTTCGTGTCTAGAAGAATTGTGCTCTTCTACTCCCTTCCATTCCTCTTTTACCTTCCTGTTGGGGTGGTAGGAGGAGCCTAGTACGGTGTGAAGTAGGCGGAGCCCATGTGAGCTTTCTATTCTGAAGAGCTAGATGGAAAGGGAAACAATAAAGGTGTTAATTTTTTTAGTGAGACCCAGGCACCCATTTTAAAGGTATATTATTACTATTCTACTAGTGGTGCTGCTCCGACTCCAAGTCCCTCTTTGTGGAGGGGAGGATCCTGTGAGGGCCTGTGTAGTCAGACACAGATACTACATTGTCAGATGTAGTCTACATGTTTGTTTTAATTTTTTTTTCTTTTTAGTAAGGAAGGGTTCAGTTCTAAGGTGGTGAGAGGCAGTTGAAAGATATGTATGTATGTATGTATGTATATATATATATATATATATATATATATATGTAAGTATTATAGTTAGTAAAAACAAAAGACGTTAAAAAAAAATAGATTAGCATGGAGGCAGTGTGATCTAAGGGGCTCAGAGTTGAGAGACCTTTGTTCAGTCCCTGTCCCTGATAATTTATTAACTGTATCTCCCTAAGTAAATCATTTAATCTCTCTGCCTCAGTTACCTCATCTGTAAAATGTGTAGAACTTAAAGCATTATATAAATGTGAACTATTTATTTAGAATAGTTAATTAGCTGCAGAAGAAGCATGGCTTTAGGTGGAATAATGTTTTTAGGGTTCCATAGGAGAACGTCATAACAACCCATCAGCTCAGTAGTGTTTCAGTAGGGTTTAGTTGTAAGGTATTCCTGGTACTGCAGAACAGTAATAATTAGGAACTCTTTGCCAGGTTATGCTGTCTAGGAGAAGCTGCTTTGTTAGTGTTAACTTAAAAAGATACTGAAGTGATTACATTAAATTGAAAAAGCAAACTTTGTTAGTGTTAACTTAAAAAGATACTGAAGTGATTACATTAAATTGAAAAAGCAAACTGTCCAATGAAAATTTCTGTTTTTCTTTCAGCACACAAGTGACCAACACCTGGGACAGGTGTTTTTTGACATCTCACTCTTTGTGCACTGTGCTTCTCTTCTTTTGCTCACTTCCCAAGGCCTGTGTTCTGCATTTATTAGTGCTATCTGGGTGGTCTTTCCGCTGCTCACAAAGCTGCTTGTCAATAAGGAATTCAAGCGAAATGGTAAGAAATTTTTTCATTCAGTTGTAGGGGTGAAATTTCCCTTAATTATAAATTAACTCCAGATAGGTTTCTTGGGCTTCTTTTCTCACCTTGATCTGTGCTGTGTAGGTTGTTTGTGTTCTAAGTGCCACCTGTTTTATTACAGTAGTTCTCTAGGTTAGTGTTGTTAGGAGACAGTCCCATCTATTTGCCTATTTCTTATTCTTTTAGACTTTTGCAATAATCTAAGTAAAAAGTGATAAAAGTATACCTGTGGTTCCAGCAGATATAGGTGAGTGACTTCTACCATTAAAAGTTGAAATACCGAATCTTAGACATGATTAGGCTCATCTAGCTTTGAGGATGATCTTTCTAGAATAATACCTCTTATCCCTTCCACAGGGGAGTCTGTTTTTTCTTTAGCAAAGGACATGGTAATTACCACCGGCTAGTTGTCTTCCCCTCTACTTTTCCCTTCAAAATGGGGAAGGTCAGTATGGCATAAGAAGACACTTGTCAGGACTTGGTGAATAAGTAACTCACTGTCTCTTACAGACTCTGGTAGTCTCCTTGATTTGACTCTGTTGGGAGTTTGTTGAATTTTCAGGACTTGCCTCCTGGACCCACATTCTGGCTGTTGCTGGGAGGTTCTGATTAGTGTGTCAGGCAATAGGCTCCTGATCATTTCCATGACCTCTCTGTTATCTTCACTTGAGTTTTTCTAAAACGTTAAAAATATTTAAACTTTAGGTACTTTGCCACTTTGTCTCTAGAGAACCACAGAGTGCGGATCCTAAGAGCAGGAGGATCCCCAGCCTTACCTGAAGTTAATGATCAGTGAGGTGAAGAGTCCTCCTTGAAGAAGAGCCCCCCTTGAAGGCTCCCATGCCATGTTCTTTCTTCTCAGCCCCTTCAGACTGATCACAAACAAAAACGTATCTAAAGAATGATCCAGAACTGTTGGGAAGTAGCTTCTGTGTGATGGTCTACTAGAATGTGCTCCTCAGCTTTTCTCCAGTTTAATCCAGTGTACATTTATTGAATAGCTTGCTGCTTACAAGAGGTTCAGCTAGATGACTAAAAGAAAACCAGTGCCTGGTCCTCATCATGCTTACATGCTTTTAGAGAGATACAAAATATGAACAGGTATTTTCTTTCCATGATAATTTAAAGAGAGTGGAGGAAATTAGAACACACTTCCCTTAGTAGGTGGATGGCACATGAACTGAGCCCTGGGAAGGAAGTCTCTTCCTTTTGTTGTTTTGGTCCTGACTCAGTGAAGCTGCTTTTGTCTACCCATACTCCTGTTGTACCTCTAGCGTCTTGCTCATCTTGGCTTCTGTCGCTTGGATTCTCCCTTCGGCTGACCTGGTCATTTCTGTCCTTTTAGACCTGGATGTACAGTTACCACTGTAACATCCTGCTAGAAATCTAAACTTTCTCTTCTGTACAGCTCTAATTCCTTGTCTTCAAGATTCAGTTCAGATGCCATCTTTTCTGTGAAGCCTTCCTTAATGCCATCCGCTTCATCCCTGCCCCCTCCCCGCATTGTAAATAATCCCTACCTCCTCTGCTTTTGTTGTCCTGTGCTTGTTTACCATGTTGGAGCCCTTCCCCCAGTAGAATGTGAGTTCTCTATTTCATCTGGCTTCAACAAACATGTGTATTACATACACACATATGTTTTATATATGCTACTATAGCGGAATTGTGTTGCCTTCTTAGGCCTCATTTAAAGTTTCACAAGGATGACAGTAACATTAAACATTCTCTCTCTGAATGTTTAAGTAACTAGTAAACTATCCTGTAATTGCTCTTCAGATTATGGTGATGATTGAAAATCTAGATCTGATTTCAGGACAGACTGTAAACTTTTTTTTCTTTCCTCTGTCTTAACAGGTGCCAAAGGAAGATTTATCATGATTTACCTTCTGGGCATGTTTATTCCTTATCTTTATGCACTGTACCTTATTTGGGCAGTGTTTGAAATGTTTACACCCATTTTAGGAAGAAGTGGTTCAGAAATCCCACCTGATGTTGTGTTGGCTTCCATTCTGGCGCTCTGTGCAATCATTCTGTCTTCCTATTTCGTAAGAAAAATTTTAGTTTTTGTTTACAATAGCAAATTTTGCCAAGTGCTAGTTTGTGGTAGATGTGGTAGTACCAGGTCAGGTTTATATTTTAGTGATTGGGGAGGATGTATTAAAGGGACAAATAGTGACATAAGTATAGTTGAATGAAAAGTCTGTGGGCCACGTAACCTAAGCAAAGTATCTAATTTTGACCCTGGTTTCTATTACAAATTCTTTCTAAATTGTCTTTGTTAAATTCTGCTTTGAGATTGTGAAAGCTTTTGCAGATGATAATTGAGTTCTGTTAGTGAAACTCACTTGGTATAGAACCTCTCTGAATGTTTGTTGATTTTTTTTTTTTTTTTTTTTTTTTTTTTTATGAATCTTTAGGTCACATATCACAGCTCCTGCAGGAGAAACAATAATTCATCATCTAGTAATAATTTAGTAGTAGTATCTTCTCTCAAGGTGAATTATTGATCCAAGTAATTAGTCAGTAAGCATTTATTAAAATGAAAGGGTTGAACTCTTTGACCTCTAAGATTGCTTCTGGTTCCAAATCTATGGTCCCATATGTATTACCTGATATCTTGTGGAACTCTTCTGCTTTTAGAAAAGAGAAATCAAACATGTTATGACTCATTAAGTTTTTTTAAGAGAGAAAAGTACCCCTGGGAAGACTTCCTATAATGAAATAGCTATGTAACTTCTTGATGTTGTAGATTATAATTATTTTATATATTCTAGCAATATCAAAGTTAGTTTCTTGTTAACAAAGAAACTAATCTGAATAATACCACTTGAAACCTACTACCTCCTTCAGTGATCTTTTCTTGAAATCCTTGTGGGTTTATTAAAATTATTTTCTCGAACCTAACTAAAATCTATTTAAGTAACATTAATTAAAACTTTAGGATTACCATAGTCAAAAGATTTATGTCTGAATCCGGATTCTGCTACTTGAATGTCTCTTAGTCTCACTTTTATTCTCTGTAAAATGCGGAGCATACTTGCAACTCTGATGATTGCTGTGAAGATTACCAGGAGATGAACACGTGAGCATTGCTTAAAACACTTCAGATATTCTAAGAACTGTGCTAAGTGTTGAGCATGCAGACAGGAAAACCCAGAGAACCCTTGCTCTGAAGGTATTTGCATTCTGATGGCAGAGACAACATACAAAGAAAGTTCAGCTTCAGGAATGATGGGAAGGGCCAGATTTCCTAGAAGTGCAATTCTAGGGTGTGACTAAGGTCCCAGGATTCTGAGCTTTATATCAGTCGATAAGGTGATAGTGCCAGGGGCCTGGAGGATCAAGGAGACAGTAGGAGAGTACAAGGTATGGCCTGATCATCCTCCTCACTAGAAGGAATTGGTGCAGGAAGAGGGGGAACCTGTGGCCTCAAGGCCGTGTGTGGTCCTGTAGGTCTTCAAGTGCAGCCCTTTGACTGAATCCAAACTTGACAGAACAAATCCTTTTATTAAGGGAGGGGACTTTTCTTTTGTTAAAGAGGATTTGTTTCCTCTGCTATGTCAGTGTTTGTTGGGTTCTCTAAAGGAGGTGGGCATGGTAAACCACAGATGAGCATGTTTTACATCTCAGAAAGCTGAAAGTGGAAACTATTAATTAAACTTGGGTTACTTGTTTTTAATTGTTTCTGCCATCCTATTCTTCCCTGGGCCATAGGTAATTCAGATGTCTGAATTGTGACAATAGATACTATAGAATGGTGAACCAGTCAAGAATGGGGTAGTGCTAGGCTACCTTAGTCAAAATTACCATCCTCTAGCTTAAAGGGGAAAAAATCAGTACCTCACAGGAGCATTATAGCTGGAGATAAGTTAGATTTTCATAGTTGTGAATAGAAGTTAGAGGAGAGAAATATTGGAAGGCTGGAATAACTAAGCACTTTTTCCCTTGCTTGTTATTTATATAGTTTATGTGTGGATAGAATCAGTAAGATTGGGTCTACTTAGGGTTCCTTACTATGTACTGGACATTGAAAAGTATTTGAACCTCTTCTGACAATATTTTTACCTTCAGCCTCTACTACCTCTGTGGCTTTGGGTGAGTCACTGAGGCAGTTAGACTAGGAATCTCCAAGGCCCTTTCCAGCCTCTGGAATGGTTGAGTGCCCTGCCTGAGGACACAAACCCAGGGCCTCCGCCCCACATCTCCTCGTCATTCAACAAGCATTTATTAAATGCCTACTCTGCCAGGCACAGTACTACAAAGTGTTCTTTCTACCACTGTGTGGCATCTACCTTCTAGGATTGACATTCCCTACATTTTATATAGTTCAGGAGGTTCTGGTAATGACATTTCTGCTTAGCGTGGAGTTCTCCAACAGCAGAGAGGGGCTGTTAGCAGTATAGTGCTTGGTTAGCTGTTACCCAGAGGGCAAAAGGCTGACTCTTCTGTGGGTCATTTAAACCCTTACAGCTCCAGTTTCCTTCCCTTGATACACATGAAGTTACAAATCAACTGGCCTACTTTTTATTTTTTTTTAAATTTCTCTTCCATATTGATAGCTTTAATAGTCATATGATCTTAAATGAGTCACTTCTCTGGCCTCATTTTCTGATTGTTCTTCTAAGGTCCTTTCAGTTCTTTCTCAATCTGATGGTAATGGTGATGATAGCTGACATTTACATAATGCTTTAAACTTTTTAGAGTCTTTTATACATATTTTTATCCTCCCAACTTTAGTGAAATGTGTATTACAGGCATTATTTATAGGCATATATACAGGCACAGTTCTACAGATTCAGAAATATGAGAGAAGTTAAGGGGCTTGCTTGTGGTCACATGGCCAGTAAGTGTCTAAAGTGGAATTTGTACCATGGTCTTCTTGACCCCAAGTTCAGCATTGTCTCTTAGGCCAGGATGATCTTCCAGATGTCAATTTAGAGCTAGTTTAAGCTTAGACATTGACAGAATGCCATAAAGCCATGTCATGTAGTCAGTATGTTTTAGGCTGTATTGAATTTAGAAGTTGTATATAGAAAATAAGCTCTTTGAGGGAAGTCTACAGTCTTACTTTACATCCCCATTGCTTCACACAGTAAATATTTACTGTTTATTGATGGATTGTTTTTAGAGACTTATTACCAGCCTTGAAGAGATTTAGAGATACTTCTCTTGTAATTTAATGCTGCTACTGCTGCTGTTTTCTTACTTGTCAGCATCATTGGATATCATTCTTTTTTGGTGCTGGGCCAAGGTAGTATTACAGTGTTATGTTAAAAGAGTGAAAGAGGTGCATAAGCATTTGAGAGCATACAGAAAATTCATCCCCTGTTTCATCTTCAATTCCTGCATGTAAAGTCAAGAAGCATTACGGCTGATGTGGTGGTGTGCACAGCTCTCTGCATAACAAAATCTGATCTGCTGGGATCCCTGAACAGAATCAGTATCCTCTTTGTGTCAAAGAAGTATTGGATAGTGCTGTGTACGAAACTCCTCGTGACTTTATTTTTGTTATGTGGTAGAAAAAGTCTACAGTATGATTCAAGTCAGGATGAGTGCTTTTCCCTGCATCTTTTAACCAATGTTATCTGCTTTTGTGTTTTGTACTTCAGATTACCTTCATCTATCTTGCCAAAAACACAAAGGTGACGATATTTGCTTTGGCTTCAGTATGTGCAGTTACATTCCTTCTTGTTTGCAGTGGTGTCTTCTTTCCATATAGTGCTGATCCTGCTAATCCAAAGCCCAAGAGAGTCTTTCTTCAGGTAAAAACGTGTGTATGCACATACACATACATATATATGTATATACACACACATATATATATACACACACATATACACATGTTTTAAAAAATCTTTTTATTTTAGTTAATACATAATTGCTATCAATATATTTACAAATTTTCTTATAATGAATTTAAAGTTGTATTTCTCTAGACTGACAACAAACCTGAACTCTCCTAATCTTTGGCAAAATCAGGCTATTTTGTTTAAAAAGAATGCTAATGAAATTTTCGAGTTGACTTCTATAGCATCACATGATAATGGAAACTGATGAATGACATGATCCTTGCACATTGTTTTGATAGTTGGAATCTACTACTCTGAGCTGCTGTAGAGTAATACTAGTACTTGATTAGGTTCAGCCGCCTTGTCGTCTTCTTGCCCTTACTGTTTTTTTATTAAATCAGTTTATTTGTTTTCAGTTTTCAACAATCACTTCCATAAGTCTTAAATTTTCTCCCCCTCCCTCCCCAAGATGGTATCCAGTCTTATATAGGTTCTACACATACATTCTTATTAAACACATTTTCACATTAGTTATGTTGTGTAAAAGAATTAAAATGAATGGGAGAAACCATGAGAAAAACCAAACCAGTACAAAACATCATGCAAGAAAAAATAGTCTGCTTCATTCTGCATTCCAGTTCCAAAGATTTTTCTCCGGGTGTGGATGGCATTTTGCCTGAAGAGTCTTCTGGGTATGTTTTTAAGTCCTTGCATTGCTGTGAAGGGCTAAGTCTATCAAAAACAGTCCTCGTCCACTGTGGCTGTTATTGTGTACAGTGTTCTCCTGATTCTGCTCATTTCTTTCCATTATTTTTGATAGAAGTGCTAACAGGTTGTTAAATGAAAGAGAAATAGAAAGGAATTAGCAATCTTGGATAATTCCTGGGTTGTTTAAATGGCCCCTCAATTATTGACAGTTATATACTTTATCTTGAAACAAAACAGGAGAGAAAAACTAAAAGTAGGAGGTTCCTGACTAGAGATAAATTGGCATAGGAAATTAGCTTGGGGAGCAAATGAATACATGTGATGTGAAGAAATCTTGTTTTATCACTACCACATTCAAGTACCATTTATGGGAGATTCAGTTTTGTTTCATTGACTCAAGTTATCCCAGTACTTAATTGTTTAGGGAGAACTGCATTTTTATTTTTAAAAGTTGCTTGCTGGTGTGATTCTTTATCCTTTTTTGTTTATTTTATATTAATCAGTGTTCTTAATTTTTCTCTGAAGCATTTAACTAGAACATTTCATGGCTTGGATGGAAGTATAGTGAAGAGAGACTCTGGAATATGGATTAATGGATTTGATTACACTGGAATGTCGTACATCACTCCTCATATCCCTGAGATCAATGACACCATCAGAGCCCCCTGTGAGGAGGCAGCTCCGCTCTGTGGTTTCCCTTGGTATCTTCCAGTGCACTTTTTAATCAGGTTGGTAGGAACATTGTTATTTTTAGGTCCCTTTGTGGATGGAGATTTTCTAATACCTGTTAGTGATTCAGTGTTCCATTATTAAGTACTTAACGCTGCTGAAGAATCATAAACCCTTTCTATTGTATTTATGTTATTTGGAATTCTGCTTGTTTTGTGGGATAAAGTTTCTTATTATGGTGGTTTAACTGAGGTTTGTCAACCTCAGTAATTCTCTCTTTGGAAATTTTGAAAAGAGTGGATTGACTCAGGAGCCTCTGTCCTGTGAGAAAGCAGTTGAGCAGGAAGCTTCAGTCTCATTTAGCTTGTTTAGGTATTTTAGAAAAATAAGAAAATTTTTTCTGGAAAGCCTTTGTGTTTTGGGAAAGAAAGCCTGGCCCAAGGCAAGAATTGACAGTGAAGTGGGTGGTATAGCAGGGATTGGAGCCTTTTTTATTAATCTGACTTTTGGTGATATATTTTTGACTATTAACTAATTCCCTTAGTCTTTCAGGAGGTGCTGCTTAGATTCTGTCCCCACAGAGAGAATTAACTGGTTGATATTTTGAAATCACAGTTTATTCCCATAAAAACTAGTACTTTAATATGTACTAGACATCTTCAGTGCTTCAGATGTTGTATTGAAAAAAGTATACGTTATTGCTTCTTCACTTGAGATTCCATAATATGTGAAAAACATTTCTAAAGCTCTCAATATGCTTTTTTTCAAATAAGGAAAAACTGGTATCTTCCTGCGCCAGAAGTTTCTCCCAGAAAGCCTGCTCAGTTTAAGCTTATATCCAAAGAGCAAACACCCTGGGAGTCTATGAAGTTAACATTTGAAGTAACAGGTAAGTAAGATTAATCTGCCTCTCTTTCTTTTACTTGGTGTTTTCCTAATTTAGTGTTATGATGAGTAAGTTTAGAAAGGTTTATAGTTTCTCCAAAAATAGTTGAGCCTGGTTAGGATCATCATACTTCAGGGTTAACATTTACTACCTTCATTTGAGGACTAGACTTAAATTCAGCCTTTCATTTGGCAGAAGTAGACTTGTTTTATTGATCTCATCCTCTTTTGCTGCTCTTCTCATGGCCTAAAACCAGTGTATGTTCTTCAGTCTCTTTTGTAGCTTTATTTACAGGGCGGGACCTAATAGGGAATATTTGTCATTCCTGTCATGTGGTGGCGTTGCTCTTTGAAGTAAGCAGAAATGCCAAATCATAGGTGATATCTTTCCATATCAGAACCGTAGCATGTTTGGGGGCTGTGCTGAGGCTTGTACATGCCAGTCCTCCCAGAAGCTGAAACTCACTCTCACTGACTGTTCTGAATTATATAAATATGAACTAAGTTTTTGGGGTGAGTCAAAAGATGTTTGGGACTTGAACACTCACGGATGGGCTTGAGCAGGAGAGTGCTGACTTTTTACCATTATAATTTTCCTTAATCAATTGAAATTATTCTTTTTATTACATAGGTCCTACTCACATGTCATTCTACGTCCGAACACATGAAGGGTCAACACTTTCCCGATGGTCTCTTGGCAATGGCACGCCAGTTACGAGTAAAGGAGGAGATTATTTTGTATTTTATTCTCATGGATTACAGGCTTCTCCCTGGCACTTCTGGATAGATGTGCAGGTGGGAAGAAGAAAATTGATTTTGATTTCCCAGTACTTTATACTTCAGAAATTTCTCTAACACTGAACTTGTTATTGAACTCAGTGGAGATAAAATGGAGTTCACATGAGTGGTAGTTCCAGAAGGAGGGCAGCTAGGTGGTGCAGTGGACAGAACACCAGTGCAGAAGTCAGGAGGATCTGAGTTTAAATCTCACCTCAGACACTTGCCACTCACTAGCTGTGTGACCTTGGGCAAGTCACTTAACCTCAGTTGCCTCATCCTGGGCCTTCTGCAGTCATCCTGAGGAATATCTGGTCAGTGGATTCAGATGGCTGTGGAGGAGAAGTGAGGCTGGTGACCTGCACAGCCCTTCCTCACTCAGCACATCAAGTGCAAGTCATGTGATCATTTCTCTGATGTCATGGTCTTCTTTGACAAATAAGGATGAACACACACATAGTTCCAGAAGGAAAGTGGTACCTCCTTGTGATTAGGCATGACCTTTACAGAATGTTTGCATCAGGGTGACTCTGTGAAATGGACTACTTGAACTGGAATTAATTTAAAGCAGAATCAAATCACCCACTACTTAACTTTGTACCTGTTACATACGTGTTAGGTGCTCTGGGTGACAGATTTTGTTTGAACTCTGACTTTGACCCAGGTTGAGGAGCTTCACGATAGTAAGTTTCTCCTCTGCCTTTTTGAGGGAACATAGCACAAGACAGACAGCAGCTTGGTTGTAGACTTTACCTTATTCATTTAAAGATTTATTTTAAAAATTATTTTTAAAACTCTTGCAGCACATCATTGAAAGTATTAATTTCTCCAAGAGAATAGATTTTTAAGTTGACTGCTGACACATGCTTGATAACAAAATTCTATTTTTCTTTTTATTCTGGCATGTAAACTGCCCATTTACTTGTTCTCTCACTCATCATCATTCTGCTTATTGGGCTCTTTGACCAGTAAGTAGCTCAAGGGGACAGATAATATGCATTTTATTTTCCCTAGTGCCTTGTATTTGAGCAGATTTAAATCGTGTTTAGAATGAAATGATAGTAATGAGGTCAAGATAAGAGGGACTAAGTGCTAAATGACATCTACCCCTTTCTTTCTGCCAGGTCTCGGAAGAACATCTTGAAGGAATGGTCACTGTGGCCATAGCTGCCCACTACTTTTCTGGAGAGGACAAGAGGTCTCCTCAGCTGGATGCCTTGAAGGACAGGTTCCCAGACTGGACATTTCCTTCTGGTTGGGTTTGCACCTACGACTTATATGTATTTTAATCTCTGTCATGGCTAGTGCTATACTCCATTACTGTGCGACATGGAATATTACCTAAGGAAGGTAGTTGGCCTGATTCAGCAGTTATTAAGATTCAGCAGTTATTATTAGGTGTGCTCTGTTGCTTTCAGTTGTGGTATAGAAGCTGAACTCAGAAATTGTGGGGAGCCCCTCTTGACAACTAATAGTTTTGCTTTTCCTTGCTTCAGCCAGAAGAGAGGCTGGGAAAAAGCTTCAGGCAGCAGAACCCCAGATGATATGTTGGGGTGTGGCCTTTTGATTTTTGAAAATGCCTGGAAGTGAAGCCCATGTGGGTATTGCCATTTGCAAGAATGTCTCATTTTATGTGACCTTTGAAAAAAGAAAAGGGAAAAAATACTTCTGTAAACTTTTCCCTCAGGATCATGTAGAAATTAAATGATTTCGAATTAGTGTTAATGGAGGGAAATAGCATTTCTGATTTAAAACCATTGAGCATTTTTTGTTGCTCAGTGAGTAGAACAGCATATGAAGTAGTGACTCCATTTAGGACTGGGCTGTGTAGGGGATTATATGATTGTGTGAAGGGTTGGAACAACAGGTGATCTCCCAAAGTCTCTCTCCAGCTCTAAAGAGCTATAATTCTTAAAGAAACTGAAGAGTGCCCATGCATTACTGCACTTGAACATTCACCAATATTGGGAATTGCATGCCAGTGTCTTGGATCAGCATTGTGTAACTTGGCCTTGGTGTTTTGAATGCCTTATATTCTCCTAGCAATCTGTGTACTTGTTCTTGAATATACCACTTTAGGGAATGGAGAAGCCAGATTTTCCTTTGGGTTCTCACAGGCCTTTCTTTTCAGAGTACTGATAACACTGGGTCCAGACAGAGACAGAAACAAGATGATCCTGACTTCCTGCGTCAGAGCACTGAGCTGCCCCTTTGGCCTTTTTTTTAAAATGTGGTTGAATATTTTATAAATATTTATTCTGATTTCTTTATTACTTTTAGTTATTTCTGCATCTTTTAGATATTTATTTATGCAGAAGACATTGCACTGGGTTCATGTCACATTCTATTGTATAATTATTTCTATAAACCATTCCTTTATTGTCTAGCATGACTGGTTTTCCTTGAGTTTGAAGATGTCTTTAGTGAGACTGGACACCTGAACCTACGGTGAAAATGGGAGAGTGCCCAGGAGTTTGGTATTTGATTAGTGATGTGCTTTCTCATTTTGAAAAAAATTTTTATACAGCTTCTAAGTAGCTCTCCAGCAGTAGAAATGCCTTGGGTGTGTGTACTGAGTCCATATAGCAGACAGCTTTTAAGCATATGGATAGTAAATTCTACTAGATTTGCTTCAATTAAAACTAAAAAAGAGGTCACACAGACATACTTATTGAGCTTCAACAAGTACACAGGACTACAGACTAAAAATTTATGTTTTATCAAGATAAAGTGGATGAGGCCCCAACAGATAAACGTCTAAGAAATGAGCATAGTGTATACATCCGATTGAAGTGGGTGTGGATGGAAAGGGTGGTCAGTTTTCACAAGCATAGGATACTTTGTTCTTAAAACTAAAGTGAGTCCTGTAGACTTCAGACAATGTGACTGCCTGAGTACTAGATGCCACAAGGCCTGGCTTTTTGCAGCATTGCTTTCTGGAGGCTTCGCTCTTTCTGAGACACCACACTTGCCATTCATAGCCCACTTCGATGGACTCAGGTCTGCGCCTGGCTACCGTTAGGCCTTTCGATGACAGTTCATTTCTGATTTTGTGGTTCTGAAGGTTTGAGGTGTTTCGGAACAGCTGGGGGGATAATCCTGTCCCACTGTTATGAAAGTGAGATGAATAGTACAGAAATAATCTAGAAATTGCTAAATAGGTGCAGATTATCTGTTCTTGTCCTTAACCTGAAATCTGTAACAAATGATTAGATTTATTATTAGGAATAGATATAAACTGTCCGAGGAAACAAAATTCTATCCCTCTGTTTTTCCTGGATAAGGATGGATGCTGCTGCTGTTCACTTGATGGTAATCATGATTTTTTTTTTTACTTTTTGGAATATTTGTCCCTTTGTTTAATTGGGTTGATCATCGAGAAGTTTGGCTGTCGTAGGAGTTGGGCTTTCCAGCTTGTTAGTACAGAGATGCCCACTAGTGTGTTAGAATGTTAATAAGATTCCATTGATGCATTCCATGCCAGAAATGTTCAAATAAATAAAACACTCAGAGCTATTTAATAAGCACATTGAGCTGTTCTTGTCAGATCAGGGGCATCTGGAATAAAAAAACCCATTCATATCTTTTAGAGCCTCTTGACAAGATCAGCGACTATACAGCGTTTTAGATGTAAGTAGCACAATGTTTGGGGAAAGTGTGAAGAAGGGTGACTTGGTTATTTCTGAATTTTACCTTGTGCCTCTGACTTTAAGAATGATTGTCACGTGCAGTTTCCTGTTGTCAGTTTCACAAATGTAAATAAGCATGCTGCGGACCCTTAAAATGTTCCCACTGAAGCAATAATTGTGTGCATATTGGAGGGGTGGATAGCCAGCTTGCCGACTCAGGAAGCCTTCGTAAAAACAAATATACAAATTGTGTCGTATGTACATGCGTGCACACACACACCAACTGTTGATCTGAGTTGCTTGGTTTGTTTTGGATTATTGAAGATTTACTTGCTGCCTTATGTTACTTAAACTTTTTAACATCCTGCTCTCTTTTTATAGGGAAACATGGTTCAGCCTCTGAAATTCTCTCTCCTCCCTCTTCCCCTTCCCCTCTGTTCAAGAGTTGCAAAAGTTTTTAAAAATCTGTTTTGTTTGTAAACTTGTAATTAAGATGTAATTGTGGTTGCTCTTTAAGGTGGATGATGTGACCAAAGAATATAACTTTTTAACTGGAATTGGGTATTATGGTAGGACTTCTACCTTTGATTGAAACTACATCTCAGTTTCATTGAAATTAGTCAAGTTATTTTGGAGTTGGTCGTTGCTCAGCTGCAGTGGATTGGAGGGGATTGCTACTGTTAAATCATCAACATTTTAAGTGCTAATCAATTTTTTTAAAATAAAAGGATAGTAAAAATGAGTTGAGCCTCAAGTAGTTAACCATGTTGTATTCCTTTTGTCTTATCCACTCTTGGTGTAGAAATCCTCCCTGCAAGACACAAAGACACACACACACACACACACACACACACACACATACACATGCACGCGCATGCATGCAAGCACACACACACACTTCCTCTCTTTCTCTCTTTTCGGTATCTGCTTGGCTTGCTTTGTATTTTGAAGGCTGTGATTTGTTAAAACCCTTGTCTTTGGAATGTCTGCCAGGCTGATATCCTAAAAAGTCATTTTGACTATATCCCTGTGCTTTTGAGGACAAAATAGGATGCCATCTATAACATTTTTCCTCTAAATCTTAAAAAAAAAAAAACTAAAACAAAAAAACCCCATTAAACTCAAAATTAATACCTGACTTCTGTTTCCAAACAGAATACAAAAAATATTTTATGTTCAGTGGGTACTCTCAAGAAGATGAGATTATTCATGGCCAGCCAATTTCATGCTTTTAGCCTTTAAGACTTTGGAACCACATGAAAAAATGTGAAAACTATGCTTTGTTGATCTTACGTGTTTGTAACATGTAACTGTGAGCTAGTTACCAATCTAAAAAGACTGATTGGTTTTAAAATAATCACATCTACAATCAAAATGATTTTGAGTTTGGCAGTGCTAGGACTCCTTGGGGGAAAATAAATATCATAAAGTGTTTGTGCTCATCTTGTAGTTTGTGTACACCCTCCATAGGAATTGTGTAGGTTAGGTAATGTTGGCTACTTGTTCATATTTTCTGAGAGTAAGGATGAGGGTAAGATTTAAAAAGATGTGGTACTACCTTCCTAGTAATTATATGAGATTAAATATTAAGTGCCTACAGTTCATATAATATGGTGCTTGGTATACAGTAATAGCATTATAACTTCATTTGATCCTCATAACAACCCTGTGAAATAGGTGCTGTTATTTTCCACATTTTACAGATGGGGACTTAGAGTCAGTGAAGTTAAATGATTTGTCTAAGGATTCACACAGCTAATAGATATCTAAGACAGGATTTGAATCCAGGTCTCCCTGACTCCAGGTGTAGTGCTTTATCCACTCTGCAGCTTGCTGTCCTCATACAAAAAAGAAAAGTAACAGTGGTGACCTTTGAGAACCTTATAGGCTAATGGAGTAAATTAATGCAAGTAAATACTGTGTTAGATTTGGTACATTGTAAGCTGGAGTATATTATTGCCAGCTTAAATTTCTTAAGTGCCCTAGAAAAATCTGAAGCTAGGGAGTGTTCATTTTTGTTTATGTTCTATGCTAGGCTATAGAATAGACCTTAGAGACCACCTTCTTGAGTCCATTTTATGAGTGAGACAGCCCCAGGGGTCAAGGTCATGCAGGGAGGTATGGGGTGGCAGAATTTGGAATTTGTACCTAGTCTTTAACTCTTGTTCAGTGTCTCCCCTATGGAGGTTTCATTGAAGAGGCAGAGGTGTTTAGTGCTGTGTTTGGCATGTAGTTGGCACCTGACATCTACTTGGTTGGTCTAATCTGGGCCTTGAGGGATTTGTGAGGAAAGGTAAGGACTAAGTGTCTGGTAGTGGGGATGATTCATAGTGAGGAAGAGAATAGTCCAGTTCAGTTGGAGCATGGTGTGCAAAGAAAGGGAGTACATGAAGTGAGGTTGGGAAGGTGTGCTAGAGGTGTTGTGAGACACACACACGCACATACACACACACACACACACACATGTGAGATTATTGTTAGAAACGGTATTCATGTAACCCCCAGCTCAGGACTTCTCAGTTTGAATGGTCCTTATTTCTCCTACATCATCTTTAGATTAAATATCTCAAGTAAATTCTTAGTAAGATTTTGAGTTGCTGGAAGGGAACTCAGGAATAATCTTATCCTAACAAGTGGTCATCAGGGCTTCATTACTTGAAGAGTTCCAGTGTCTGGGAACTCAATATCTTTAAGTTAGAAATTTTTTCCTTATTTTGCTTTTGTAATTTATATAATAAATGTATTATCTAATCTATATAGGTCCTATGTTTTGCTGCCTTCAGTCAAAACAATTATTTCCTCTTTTACGTGACATCTCTTCGAGTATTTGAAGATTAACCACTATCATTCTTAAATTTTTCTTATTTGGCTCAATGTCCCAGTTCCAATTTCAATAGATTTAGAACTGGATGGGGTGTTAGAGCAACCCGCTATTATTATAGGTTCTAAAATTTAATTATGGATAAGAGACTTAGCTGGATATATGCTGTAACAC
Source organism: Potorous gilbertii (assembly GCA_028658325.1). Classification (NCBI taxonomy): domain Eukaryota; kingdom Metazoa; phylum Chordata; class Mammalia; order Diprotodontia; family Potoroidae; genus Potorous; species Potorous gilbertii. The sequence goes on from CM053769.1 coordinate 29,594,495, forward strand.
TCTACATTTGTTGAAAAAGTTTATGATCCTCTCCCCCAGAAGGCCTTAAAGCTAGAAACATGAGTTTCATTTAATCTCGAGTAGCCAGTCTCCACTGGCACTGTTGTCCGTAGAAAAATAGTGAGAAGGCCAGAAGCATAGGATGTATTAATGGCCTCAGCATTTGAGTGTTTTGATAGCCTATACTTTATTTTTCTAATCTTTTAGCTGTTGCAGTTGTACAATTAAAAATTTGCATGATTTTATTGAGTACTGTTAGCAAATGCTAGTGCTGCTCCAGAAAAAAACATTCTGTTGCATTGACTAATACCCATTTTAGTGATGAATTAGCTCTACGGGGTACATTTGCAGTAAGTCCTGAATTGAAGCTTAGCGTACAAACTATTAGGATGCTTTTGCTTTTTTGTCGTTTGCTCTACTTTAGACATCTTGAGGGAGCACTCTAAGTACCTGGTAATGATGGTTTCTTTCATGTATTCTTTTAGAAAGAAACCAAGTCTTAAGTAACTTGCCCCAGGTAACACAGCATATCATAGGGAGAATCTCAATCTAGATTTTCCTGACTCCACAGCCAACAGACACTGCTGCTTCATTTTTAGCTATCAACTGTCAGATAAAATGAGGTATTCCTAGAATGATTTTATTTTTGCTTATGTACACGAATTAGAAAATACATATTGAAGAATTGTAATAAAGATTGAATCTGTCCCAAATATTTTCTTGCCTTTTTAGGTTGTTGTTTAGCAGTTAGAAGTGGACAAATGACAACATGTACATTTACCTTAAGATGTGGCTTAAACAGTGGATCTGTTTTCTGTACAATAAGTCAGTCAGAAGGATAATTTGAATTTTTTTTATTAAAGTATATATAACAAATTTATTACTGGAGAGAGAAAATAAACCTGTAAACTTTGCAGAATCTTTTCTTCAAGGCCTCCTAACTATAATCCATCAGAAATAAATTTTTCATCTTTTACTATGTAGAGATGTGGGACTTAAGTTATTATTGCACATTCCAAAAGACCACATGAGCTGAAAAGATCTATAAACTATAAGCTCATCGTTTCCCAGGGCATTAGGGAAGATCATTTCATGGAATAAGGATTGTAATTGCTTTCAGGGGTGTGTTGTGATGCCCCGCTCTTCCATCCCAGACTGTAAGTAGCAACTGAAGAATTTTCTAAAAATGTTTTAAATACTTACTTTGTCACTCACATGCAAGGTTCTGCCTGCTTATGAGGGTAGAGCAAAATACGAAAGGTGTTTAAAACTCAAAACTAGCACCACAGGACCCAAGTACCAGTAATCACTTAAATTCCACCCAGCCAGTTATTTTATTATTTGATATTATTGCACTTGTGATATAAAAAGTAAAGCAACAGCAAATTACCAAACTCTAAAATAATTTCAAATATATTTGATGACTTCAGCTGAAAGTATACTAGATGGTTGTCCTAAGCTTTCCCTTTAAGAGAAAACTACAAGAAAACCCAACCTTGCTAAATTTGCATTTGCTCTAAAAGCAAGCAAAGACTGTCCGCTCTATGTTTCTGAGGGTAAGAGTTCTGCTTATAACCACACTACATGAAGAGTGTCTTACTGGGTGGAAGGAATTTGGTCCACATCAATCAAATACGTTGTCATTACAAAAATAAATGTTTTTTTTTTATAAAATAATGTTGCATTCCTTTGTTCAAATTGCACAGTACAAACAAGCTACCTAAATTAATACTGTTGTAAGATATTTAGTATTACATACATTGTGGTAGAGATATAGTTGGCTGGGATGAAAGTACCATAAAGCAACTAAAAATTACGTAGACATGTTTCCATAGCATTAAATGAGAAGAAAAATTGTCTCTTTATCCGGAAATAACATTATAAAATGCTTGTAAATTGTAAAGTGACAGTGAAGCAAGCACTGTTTACATTACTGATGCTTATTAGTAGCTATGATACAGGATTGGCAAGTATATTTACAAAAGGAAAATCCCATTTTTAATCCATTTACAAAAACAATAAATAAGAACCTCCATGAGTTTGCATAAAGCCTCTCTTCATTGTCTGTTTTCATGATCCAGGTATCAGGCTCTGTCTCTTACGGCCATGTCCATTGTTGGAGAGAGACTGTTTAATCCAAGGCAGAGTGCCCTTCCTGCACGTCATGAGTGCAGTCATTACAGCCTTACAAACTACAATACAAAGCTTCAAGCAGAGAAGCAGCTCCACTGAGAGTATTTACAAAGAAGATTATTTACAAAGAGAAAGATACACTTTTTTAGTACAAAAGTTTTTGGTGGTATCTAACAGCATAATTCATGAACACCCTTTAGACCTCAGCTTGTCAGCCTACAACTAGGTAAGACAGGTATAAATCTTTTAAGAAGGAACTCGAGTTAGTTCCAGTTCTTGGGTTGAATATACCCAAGAATGGTTGAATTCAGACCATTTGTGGTTTCTCCATGAGCTCTGGCACGTAATCACTTGAGTATGGTCCTACACAAAGTGTTTTAGGTGGCCAACTTCACAGGCAGCTGATCCAATGGATAACCCTGAGTGGTTTTGGAAACAACCACTTACCAGAAGAGAGAGAAGGAGTTTGGGCTGATGGAGAACCACCCCTGTGGTATGTTAATGGTTCTAAACCTTTACAAATAAAACCAAATATTCTCATGTACATCTGTACAATAATCTTTATTACTCTGCAGCTTAAAAAACATTTTTATGAAAGAACATTCATTTGAAATCACATTGTTCATGGATTCAAACAAATTTCTTTGTGTGAGTTAAAAAGTAGTTTGAATAGATTTCTCCCCTTTCAATCAAATCTGACTTGTTCACAGTGTACTCAGGTGCACTCTGTTAATACTGCCCATGGTGACACAGAAGACCACTTCTGTTAGGAAACTGTACAGTCGTAGGTCCCATCCTGAAAAGGTTCTTCTTCCTGGGATCCAGCCATGGGGCCTTCAGTCCAGTTGGCAGCACTGTTGTTGCCAGCTTCACCTGGAGGGCTGCTGCTGTGGCAAGCAGAACTTCTGTTCTCCTCAGCTCTGGGGCTGGCAGTCTGTTCAGGAACCTTGTTTGCTGGCTGAAAGGCTGATTCAGGCTGGATTTGCTCTTCTGTGATGTCGCTTAGTCTCTGGAGTTGTGGCTTAATTACATTTAAAAATGGCTTGTATCCAGGGCTAACAGGAGAAAAGGGAATTCAATGAGCAAACCAACCAGGATGTATATAATACAGTGCCATAGTCTGAGGCTCCTAAATACAACTTCTAACCTTATTTCCTTTAGAGGAGTTTGGGTTTTTTTTTTTTTGTCTTTTGGACCACAGGACACGGAAAACACACACACACACACACAACACACACACATACACACCCATACACACTCTCTCTTTCTCTCTCTCTTACTTGAATTTCACATTCTATGCTTGTACTTCCTTTTCCACATTAGATTATAAGCTCCTTCAGAGAAAGGCCTGTTGTCTATCACATTTCTAGGATAGTCACTTGAACATACAGACTTTTAGAAAATGCCGAATTAATGTTAATTTTATTCATAAATAGTGGTTCTAGTTGATAAGTGGTCAAGGGATGTGAACAGGAAGTTTTTAGAAGAAATCAAAGCTAGCAGTACTTAAGTGAAAAAATACTCTAAATTAGCAATGATTAGAAAAATGAAGTTAAAACAACTCTGAGGCACCAGCTCATCCCTATCAAACTGGCTAACATCACAGAAAGGAGAATGACAAGTGCCGGATGTGGAAAAACAGGTACAAATAATGTACTGTTGATGGAGCTGTGAACGGTTTTCTAACCGTTCTGGAGAACAAGCTGGAACTATGCCCAAAGGGCAATAAAACTGCATACCTTTTGACCCTATGATACCATTACCAGGTCTGCATCACACAAAAAAAATAAAGAAAATAAAGAAAAGGGAAAAGAACTAGTTTGCACAGAAATACTTAAAGCAGCTCTTATTATGATTGGAAATTGAGATGTCCACCAACTGGGTGAATGTCTGAACAAACTGTGGAAATGACTGTGACTGAATACTGTTGTGTTAAGAAATAACAAGGGAGAAGGTTTCAGAAAAACCTAGAAAGACTTACATGAACTGATGCAAAGTGAAGTAAACAGAACCAGAATATTGTACAGAGTTACAGTACTGTCAGGATGACCAGCTGTGAGAGACTTCGTTAATCCCAGCATTACTATGATAGAAGATAGTTCCAAAGGATCCATAATGCAAAATGCTATCCACTTCCAGAGTCAGCACTGATGTAACTCTGAGTGCAGACTGAAGCATACTTTCTAACCTTTCTTTATATATTTTTCTCCCTTTTTAGTTTTTCTAATATGGCTAATACATAAATATGTTTTTGCATGACTTCACATGTATAATCCATATCAAACTGAAGGGAAGGAGAGAATTTAGAACGTAAAAATTTTTTAAAAAATGTTAATTTTTTTTGACACATAACTGGTATATATATTTAATAAAATCAAATTATATTTTAAAAAAGTAGTGGTTCTTATATCTTTCTTATGCCCCAGTTTTGCACACCTTGACTGCTAGTGGTAATGTTGATCAAAATTGTGAACATGTGATGGCTGTGAAATCTCTGTTGGAGTTCTCCCCATTTAAAAATGGAAGCTCTTAGTTTTAGTACCTTTCTGCAGAATATAATTATAGCTCTTTAGAGGTTCTCCATTAAAAAAAACAAAAGAAAAAAACACATTAACAAGCACTTCAATGTCGACATTTCCCCAGAAGATAGCAGTCTCTAAAGTTTCTCTAGTATGAAGATTTCTCATATAAGATCATGGAAATGCTAGATTAACTAAGAAAAACCAGAAAATAAAACTGTTTTTAGCTTTTACAATAAAAACCGAGAACTGTGCAAGAGATTTCATAGACAGGAAAGCTCAGTGGGAGTTGTCACTTACCAATCTGTAGAAGCCCATCTGTCTATAGCATGCAGCCCTGTTTTTATGTTGTGTAACATCTCTCCATCTACCTCTGAAGACTGTGTCAGACCAAACACCTGATTAATTATAGAAGGTTCTCGAAGAATAAGGCCTATAACAATGCACCAGTCCAGACATCCTGCCTCCATGAAGATATGCAGCAAATACCTGCACAAAATTAAAATAATCTGTATTAAAGTTGGGAGGGTCTGCCAACAGTGAAAAACAAATGACAGCAGAGAAAGAGCTGTCATCTGTCATGACTGATTAAAATTTTTCTCTGCTCTCAAGTAGAACAATGAGACTCACCGAAGCTGGACCTGGGATTTATGTGGCCCTTTACTGGCCAACTCCAGAGAGATGTGTTCTAGCTCTGATTGTGTTAAGCTTAGAGTAGAAAAGTTTTCATCCACCATCATCCAGTCACCATCCACCATAGAGCTGGTTTCAGTTAGGTCTGTGGCTGAACCAATACTGCATTCATCCCCTAATAAGGAATTTACAATAGTCATCAATTGGCCCCCCAAAGATGATACCTTGTGGATTCTGAGGCTGCCATTAAATCACTTAATGGAAGATTAATACTTTCAAACGCTAACAGACTGAAAGCAAGGGGGAAGAAAGGAATAATTCATGTTTCTCTAGGTCTTTTAAGGCTTACTTCCTACACATAACACTGTATAAAAGCAGGCAGTGCAAGTATAATTAAATATCTGGTACAGCTAGTTGAGCTCTGCTAAATACATATTTTGTATACATCTTATATACATCTCTGTACAAATTATTTTGAAGTTGCTTTAGACTAGAATTTACTCACCTTTGTATAATACAAAAATAATGTGAAGAGTCTAGTATGTATTATTAATACTTAGATACCCAACTTTAAAATGGTATAACTATGATTTCTAGTTTTTAATGTTTCCCATGCCCATTTCAAGGGCTCTATAGCAGCATTTTTTTTGTTGGAAATACTAGAAAGAAGAGTCTGGATCAATGCATTTGTCTGATAAAGACTGCTCATGTGGAAATGCAACCTAAACATGTTTTAACAAGTAAGACAGTCTTATCGAAAATTCAAATTATAAACCTATTTTCATTGATTACTCAAAATCTTTTTTATCCTCTGCCAATGAAGGCAGAAAAGGTTACAGATTCTAACTGTCCTTTTTCCCAAAGAAAGATTGTCTGTAAAATGGTATGGTGTGTACCTTTATTTAATAAAGGTGATAGGAAGGCATCTTGTGTTTGTGGTCCGTGGGATGAGGCTGTATCTATCTCCTGGTGGGCAGAACCAATGCTGCCAAGCCAACTCTGACTTCTTGGGGCACCAGGCACTCCAGCATCCGTTTCAAGGTTTAAAAAAGGGTCAGCTGACTGAGACTTTAATAACTGTTCTCCCCCACCTGGGTAGAAACAAACAAAAAAGTAGGACTCACACCGCTTTTCTTCCGGAACAAAGGCTTAGATTGTGTTACAACACATCGTTTCATTCCAGTATCTCATAATGCCTAACACAAAAGTTCTGTTGAACTGAAAACCCTCAAAATACTGAAAGCCCATAGCCAACTTCTGTGTGAATATATGTAAGGGCAGTATAAAAGGGGTTTACTGACTCCCAAATACTTCATCTCTCCCACTAAGCTAAGGCCTCACAACCGAAATAGTTAATTATGTTAAGGCAACACTAGGGAATATTAACAATGACTGGCCAAAATATCAGAACACGTAATGTCATCAATTAAAATAAGTAAGACTACAGACAGTTCCCACTTTGTAAATTCATGTTATGCAAATTCACCTTCCTGGCAGGGCAGCAGAGGGGTGGGGCCGCACAGAGTCCCATTAGAGGGAAGGAAAGTTTGCAAAATTGTCCACTACTGTTGAGAGAGAACTAGCCATAGTTATTTTACATAACGAAGAACTTTTTTCTGGTCATATACTGGAGCCTCTAGCATAAATGATGACATTTTATAGATAATACAATGTGGAGATTATAAAAAGCTTTTCTTAATGACATTTGGCAGGGATATCAATTACATTCTCATAAAGAGGAATTAGAAATAAAGATTTTATGGAAAATAGCTGAAAAAAACTTTAGTCTTTTGTCTCTTCATCAGTCAACACAAATTTATTAAATTACAAAGCTGGCTGCCCCAAACCCTGCTCCCATAGAATAGTTCTTTTGAGTTGACATTTTAAATAGTTTAAAAGTTATAATACTGCTGTTTCCTACTGTAACTCCTCCTCTCAAAGTTCACCCACTATCTTAGCCCTCTCATGAACATTTCTATATTACCATATACAAGCTGTGTACATCTTAGCCCTCTAGCTAGACTAAAGACCTTGCTCTTCCAAGGGCAACCTCTAACACCCTACACAGTATACTGTGTGTCAGAGGTGCTGACCTCTGTTGGCCAAGTACATTCACCCCTCTCTGTTCTTAACTAATGTGGCACAAAACAGACTGAGAGAGGGTATACGGAAAACTGGAGGTCAGTCAGAGCTTCTAAGTTAAGACATATCCTGGGGAAGTCGTGGCTATCCTAAATGATGGGTATACAAGAGGCCACTCTTAAGATTCTGGCCAATGGCCAAACATCCACCAGCAGCCCCATTTATAGTGGTACAGGAAACCACAGACTGTTACCTATTCGGTATTTTCCGTTCTTGAATGGTGAACTGATGGAAGAAATGGGGATGACTGGGAATGGCCACAGGAAATCCTTGTGAAGTCTCTTCAGAGCAATTACAAAATCCTCCACCCGAGCAGCTCTGGTGCGCTCCTTGCATAGCCAGCCGATCAGCTCAAAGCCTAACTGGGCAGCAAAGCAGCCGAGGTCTTTTAGCCGCACTTCTTCCAAGAGGCGTCGAGCGTGTCTCCAGAGCATCATGTCAATGTACATGTTTTCAGCAGAGTCGCTGTCTTTGCTCCACCTGAGAATGGGCAGACAAGAAAGATATGGCAAGATTCTACAGAATGTTTGTACCAGACATAAATTCCATTAGCATGTTCAGGAAAATGAGTAATAAACATAGCATTAGGAGAGCTGACATCTAAAGATAAGATACAAGGATCAATGATTTCCTGGATGGCTCAGTGTTAGAACTAGTCAAACAGGTAATGACTTTCCTGTCTGTTGAGAGGCTGGCTCTTCCCATCTCACCTAGATGCAAATGTGCTACTCCCAGGTCTCATCCCACCGACTGCTGTGTGTGTGGGGGGTGGTGTCAAAGTAAGGTAAATATAGCCAGAGATTTAACATTAGGAGCTATAAAGCTAGTATTTGACTTAATAAATATTTTCACTATTTTTTTTAAGTTTTTAACTATGTGCCAAGCACCAGATACTTACAGAATTACTTGACAGCTGGAAGAGGCCTTGGAAGTCACCTCCTGCCCAAATAAACCTGCCCTCCCCAGGATTCCACAATTTAGTGGCAAACCTGGATTTCAAACTCAGATCTTCTGATCTGAGTCCAACTCTCTTTTCACTCTAGTTTTCTTACTATTCAGAAAAAAACCAAAAATCCAGAATCCTGTTTCCTAAGTGTAAAGGTATTTGGTGAGATGCTTACAGTAAATACTAAAAATGGGAGGTAGGAGAAGTTGAAAGTGTTTTGACAAGATTAAAGAAAAAAGATGATTGAGAGATTACACAGAACAGAAAAGGGAAGAAGGATGTCGCAGAAAGTAGTGGCCAGCTTTTGGGGCAGGGAGGGGGAGGTGATGGTCTCCTCCTCCTCCTGATGGCTCCACCCAAGGGCGGTCAAGGTAAAAGGTGTAGAGAAGTTTTAGGGGGTAAAAGTGTCAAACTACTAGCCGAGAAAAAGAATGGAGATTATTGTTGTCCAGTCACCGTCACTAGCACTCCTTTTTCTTTCTTCTCTCAGTTTCCTTACCTGTTATTGTCATTCTTCAGCAGAAAGGACCACTCATGAGTGCTAAAGGGCATAGGTGAGGAGAAAAACGGGGAAGGAGAAAGGAATTCTAACTGGGCATTGTACTGTGTACATATAATTTGGGGTGGGTCTGGAGGAGGGAAATTAAAATGGATCAAAACATTTCCTCAGAGTAAAACTACCTACCTACCATAATAAGAGAGTAACTACACAGGATTACTGGGTAATACAAATAATGGAATATTCTGAGGAGTTGCAGTGGATGAGGCATTGGGCCTGGAATCTGGAAGACTTGAGTTTAAATACAGTGTCAGATGCTTACTAGCTGTGGGACCTTGGGCAAGTCACTTAACTTCTTTCCCCCTCAGTTTCCTTGACTATAAAATGGGGATCATGACACAAGCTTCTTATAAGATCAGATAATATTAGTGAAGTGCTTTGCATCGAGCCTGACACAGAAACAGGCACCTGGTCAGTGCTTTGTTTCCTTCTTTTCCTTTCTGCTTGCTTCACTTGTATTGACTTTCTCCTTCACCTTACCTTTTCCCAGAAGGACCAGAAGGCATGCTGAGGGTTTTCTGCAAGTTCAGCTTGCTAGCAGGCAAGGTTTCAGCCGACTGTGACAAACTGATGCTTCGGTTTCTGAAGAACTCGAATCCACCACCTGAACTGGGTTCCTAAAGGGAAATGCCCACAGGACAAAGAAAAGGGAGCTTGTAAGGCACAATTCCAATGGACAAAAGACAAGAGACAAGTGCTGAAGGGTGACCTGAAATGATACCATTTTCATTCCAAACCTGAGTAGTAGGTGTTGGTGGAGGTGTCTCAGATTCTCCAGAGCCAATGGCTTTAAGAAATCGGATCATGTGTCGACAGAGGTCCCACTTGCCTTGTTCCAAAGCAGTGTTGAAGAGAAGAGTGGCATGCTGCCTGCTCACTGCTGGGACCTCCATATTCTAGAAACAACAGTGGTGGCCAAAAATAAAGAAGAAACAGAGTCACTCGGAAACCACTGCCCTTTGATAATTAGTTTCCTATTACCAGTCACAATGGTGGTAACCAAAAAGTGCTAAGTTACAGCAAATTATAACGAATGACACACATCAGACTCTGAAGGAGGCAGGGTGAGCATGTAGTAAGAACATGAGCTAAGAATAAGAGCCTAAATACTAAATTGGTTCTAAGAGAATATTAAAAGACCCAGAGGAAAAATTCCAGGGTGCCAGACAGATCCATGATAGAAGATTTATGGGAGTACAAGGGCCTCAGGAAGTCAAGGATGGCTTGCCATGTGGACGACTGGAGGAGCATCCAATATGACCAGTCTGTTTTTTCCATGGTTTTCTAGAATGACCAGTTCTAGATGGCTGATTTATTAGTGGAATTAAAATTCAGGTGTACAAATAATAAAACACTTCTTAATCTCATGGGAAGGTGAAGGAATCACTCTCCTTGCATAAGGTTATCTTCTAGTAACCTTCTATGCTTTCTATGAAACAATTGGTACTTAGAAGTAGAGTGAATCCATCTATTGTTGACATGCGCACATCCCCAGTTATTGCACATATATTTAATAAGGTTACTGCCTGACTTTGCTCACCACCTTCCTGTAGGGTGCCAAGAGGACAAAATTAATTTCAGTCATTTCACCCATCCAATCTGTTGCCAAATCTTATTTCCACCTTTATGGTTCTAGCATATATCTGTTCTCCACTCACATAACCTTTACCCTAATCACCTCTCAGCTGCCTATTGCGATGGCTTCTACATGATCTCCTTTCCTCAGGTGTCTCTTCACTCCAATCTACCCTCCACTCAGGTGCCAAAGTAAGCTTTCTAAAGCACAGGTCTGACTGTCATCCACCTACTCAAATTATATTGGTTCCCTATTACCTCCAGGTTCAAATACAAAGTCCTCTGGCAGTTAAAACACTTCCTAAACCTTGCTAATTTTCCTGTCTTTTTCCATATTACTCCCTTGGATGTGTTTTGCAATGGCCTTGCTCTGTTCCTTGCACATGATGTTTCATCTGTCCCTGTGCATCCGTGCCCAGCCGTCTCCTAGGACTAGAATAAGATTCCTTCTCACCTCCAAGCCTTAGTTTTCTTAGCTCCTTTCAAGTTTTGGCTCAAATCCCACCTCCTGCTGGAGGCCTTTCTTGGTTCCCCTAGCTGCTTCCTTCCTTCTAAGATGACTTCCTATTTACACTATATATCTTGTATATGCAGTTATTTATATGCTGTTTCTTCCCCCATCAAAATATGAGCTCCTTGAGGACAGGACTGTTTTTGTCTTTCACTGTATCCCCAGCATTTAGTACAATGCCTGGCATGTATTAATGAGCATTTATTAAGCATTAATGTTTTACAGTCTACTAAAGAAAGAGCCAATGACTCACTTTCTGAAAGGTGCTGAAGAACTTGGGATAAATTACAAATTCATCCTAAAGTGGCAAACCTAGGATCACTAGCTAGGAGGGATCATACAGATCCTTCATTCTACCAGTTTTTAAAGTGTGGTCGGAGGAGATCCCAAGGGGTCCCTGAGACTAAAAGGGCAGTGAAATCAAGACTATTTTCAGAAAATGCTAAGACTTTTAATTTCGAATACAACAAATATTGATAGATATAACCCCACATAAACGTTCTTTTGGGGGGTCTTGGGCACCAAAAAGTCTGAGAACTACTATTTTACATCAACCCTTTCATTTTATAGAAAGTGAAACTGAGGCCTAGAGCAGGTTAATTGACTAAGCAAGTAATGGCGAGAGACACACGCACACACATGTAAAATCCAATTTTAATTTAAAATAAGGTAGCTAATTCTTTTCCTGTTTTTAAACTACCTTTCTCTAGCTACCCCAGAAGTCAGAAAGGTTAACATTCTTTCTGGGATCTTGCTTCTGGCACTTTGCATCTTGAAGTATAGTCAAATGACATGAAATTTCATCACTAGCTCTATCTTCAAGAGCACCTTTCTTCCCCTCACAGTAGGTGATACCTGGAGAATAGGTTTCAAGACAGAACTTGTAAATGGAATCTTGTCAAACAGAATTAAACTTTTCCAGTAATAGAAAAGGCCATATTATTATTTTTTTTTTAGTGGGAAAGGGGATGAAATGATGGGGAGGATCTTGCTAATAAGGTTATATAGGACCTGATGATGAAGTGGAAAGATCATGGGCTTTGTAGCTGGAAGACCTGAGGCTTCTCTCTCAAAGGGCCTTTGAGGGAAGCTGACTTGTCTTTTCAAAACACTTCAGTTTCTTTCATCATAATACCTTATCTACCTTACTATGGAGAAAGTTCTTTGTTATGCAAAACAGCTATTATTAATTTTTTCCCCCAAGTGGGCCTGTCCCCGCTATGTTGTGGGTATAGGGAACTCCTGATAAGGAGCTGAGAGTTCTCCAAGTGCAGACTGGAACCTCTTTGGCAGCTCATAGTCAGAGCGTCTGTGGGGAACTGAAAGGTGAAATCCCTTGCCCTAGCTCACACAACTGTTACGTGGCAAAGAAAGACCAGAACTCTCACCTCCCCAGCTCCAAGGCCAACTTTCTATCCACTCTACCATGATTCTTTTTATTGGAGGACAGGTCTGGTGCCAGCATGTCCATGATGCCAGCTTTAATCATGCATATTATTCAAGTTGCTGCAGTTAAAAAGCTTGTAGCTGGATACTGGAATTGGGCTAGTGATTTTCTGGGAGGTGAGTTACCCGTTTACCCAGGATCTTCCCCTCCTGCTTTGATGCGTTCTTAACTTAGTGTCCCACAGATTCCAAGATTTTACTTTGGAAAAATTATTAGTTCATCTTTATTTTAAATTAAAATTGTTTGCGTCACTGAGATACTCCAGCTAGCAATAATGGAACAGGACCCTGGTTTTATTTTGTTGGTTTTAAGAACTGGGGCCATGATTAAGAGGGATGTCTGGAGCATTCATAGTATGCTATTAGAAGGGAAACTTATCAACCAACATAAGCATTTATCAAGAATGTTTTCACTGTTACTATACTTAACTAAATCACAGGTTTGCACTTCCATGGTTTATGTCCCAAGTCTACCACAGGGCCTTGTTTATTACAGGTAGTCAAGTATATATTGTGTACCTCTAATTAGTTCAGAAGATAAAACTGTCTTAGAATTAGAGAATCTTGAGTTGTAAAAGACTTTAAAGGTCACCTATTCTAACCTTTCCTCTAACAGAAAATTTTACTTTGAAGTAATGATGAATCTCACAATTGAGGGAAGCTCAGCTATATCCACTATTATTTTGCAAAATGTAATTGTTAACACTCATTAATTACTGCACTGGTGCTATATAAAGGGTTATAAACTCAATGGGTTGTTTTACAACACTCAAACACACTGTTCATATCTTCAAATGACAGTGGGGTTCTTTTCAGGGAAGGCACAACTGTAAAAACAGACCGACTATATTGTCTGTATTAAACAGTGCCCAAAGTTTGTGCTTGCCGATTCTCGTAGTGACTTCAGAAACTACTGTTACCTGTAGGATGATTAGGTAGGAGGCAGCTGTGTCCAAATCCTGTGCCATCAAACATTCCTCAAACAAATCCTTAGGGTTCCCAACGGCTGCAAAAAGGTAATTCCACAGGGCGTACTCAGTCTTCCTGGCACAATGAACAACAGTCTGCAGGAAGAGGGGGAACTCTGTGATGAACTTTGCGACAGTGGGAAGCAGAGGGTCGGGAATTGGCTCCCGCGAGGTAGCTTCTTCTTCCAGCACTTCATGAAGCATCAATTCCAGCACATGAGGGAAGTAAGGTAATGCGGCACAAGACTGGGCCAAAAGCAAGGCTTGTTCACCAAGGTTCCGGACCAAAAGCTGGCGCAGAATGTGATGGAGGTAGATCTGGGAGGTCCTCTCCACAACACAGAAAGGAAAAAGTACCTCCAGCTGTTCCTTAGCATTGCCACGAGTATACAAACAGTCATAGAGCAAAGTGTCATTGACAGCACCAAGGACCAATGCATCTTCAAACAGGACAGCCAGGGGGTAAATGTTGATATGGAAAGGGAGCATGATTCGTCGGGACAGGAAGGAATGTGGTTTTCGATGATCTCGAGGAAAAAGAGGAAGCCATACTTTCATTCCTGCCCCACCACAGCTCAGCCAGAGTGCCTCCAGGAGATGGCGTTTTTGTTTATTGGCTCGACAGGTTGTCCAGACGTTTTCAACAGATTGGGCTAGCACAACAGGAGGACAGAATGGCAGCTGGAGAATGAGAGATGTAAAACATCAGCTTATTAAAATATTTTTTAAAAAGTAAATCGAGGGCTGTATCTTTCACTTTTTGCCACTAATAAACAACTAGTGTTCTCTTGTTCAGAGTGCAGCATGGCAACTTCCTATGAAATGTAAGGTGGATTTACTAAAGAATACAGAGGATCCTTTCACATTTCAAGTTTCAAAAAAGGTCTCTTGCTTCTGTGTCAAATGTTCTGATAAACCAGCAAGTTCATGACACTATTTGAAAATACTTATCATGTAGGAAGGAAGGATATTTGGAAAGTCACTTTTGAAGACACTTAAAAGAATTTTCAACTGATACGCTGTGTCTGTTGACTATCAGTTCTCTCCCTAGCCACTTGGCCTTTTTTCCACTTGAAAATGGATAATGTTCAGTCAGAAATGGCCTGAACAATCAGTGCTCTGGACACTCAGGATGTGGATCTCTCACCATCTCTCACCACTCAAAAACTGTCACTCTCTTAGTTGGGAAGACCGAATAACTTCATTTTCTCAGACTCTTTAGACTGTAGAGGAAATCATGGCAAGAGAGTCGAATTCAGGGAACCTTTGAGTCACAGATACTGGAGCCAGAGGTGATCATGGAGATCATCTCATCCAACTCCCTTCCCTTTAGAGAGGAGAGAACTGAGGTCTACAGAAGTTAAGTAACTTGTTCAAGATCACACAGCCAACAAGTGCCTAAATCAGAATCTAAACCAAGATATTCTGCTCCCAAATACAGTGGGGTTTTTTTTGTTTCTTTTACTACAGCACACTTCTTCAACTGTTAGGAAAAGCTCTCTACTTTACTCACAAGCTTCCTCTGGTTAGGGCTATTGTCCTTCTCCCGGATTTGAGGGCCAGATCGATCCCTCTGCATCATGATGAGCTGTCCTGCCAGATTTAGCATGATGCTTTCTGCATCACAGGCCTGAGGAAGAGAAATTGATCTGCTTTGTCATTACGTTTTACAAGTTTTCTCAAGTTCACCATACATTCTAGTGAATTTTTCATAAATTTCATAACCACAGGTGCAGATTTTCTTATGTGCAGCTATTGGTCAACAACAAATATTTACTCAGGTATTCAGCACTCTACTGGGCACCTGCCCTTGACAAGCTTTATTATTTAGCAGGGAGATAAAACTAATGAAATATTATCACAAATTAACAAGACAGTCCAGGTCATAAGTGAATGTGTTGTGACTTTCTTCACTGTTACCATATTTATTTCTCTGTACCCTCTGATATAATGGATGACCACCTCTTTCCTTTGCTATGATGTTCCTTCACTGGTTTCCATGACGTTGCTCCTTCTTGGTATCTCTTCCAATCCATGATCCTGTGTTTCTCTTCCCTATTTAATACTTGTCTAATTCTACTTAAATACAGGGATTCTCTGTTTGTGGTTCTTTATACTTTCATTCTATGGTGATATTTTCTCATGGTTCAATTATCGTCTCTGCACATATTGCTGAAGTTCCATCTCTGCCCCACTACATTCTCCCCAGGGCTGAGATTCTATGTTTCTTGTTGTCTGTAGAGAGTGTCTCCTGCATATCCCCAGAGCACCTCAGATCATGTCCATAAAGCCTATCTTATCTTCCCCCCAAAATCTGTTGCCCCTCCAAGTTTATCTATTTCTATTAATATCACCGTCCTTCCAGCTTTAAAACTTTGGAGCCATCTTTGACCCTCATCTCACAGAGCCAATCAGCTGGCAAGCCCTATCATTTCAGATACTCAGTCATTTTCATATCTAGTCTCTCTTTTTTATTTCCAGTGGTACCTGTCTTGTCTAGGCCTTTTCACTTGGAGTACTATAGCACTCTCCTGACTGGCATGGTTCCCTCCAGTCTCACTCTTTGTTAAGTTACCCCCTGCAGTAACTCCTCAGTGATGAATGAAAAAGTTTTTATCTCTTGGTTCACAAGACCATCCATTATAGTTCTAGTCCAGAGGCCTCAAACTCATATCCCCTCAAATACAAACGAGTACCATTAATCTGTACAATAAGGATCTCTATGAGCTGCATAGTGACATAGAAAACCACATACTAATATTATCTACATTTTATTGTATTTTTTATATTGTGAAATATTTCCCAATTACATTTTAATCTGGTTTAGGTCACACTTAGGAGCACTGTGGACTGCATGTGGCCCACAGGCCACACGTCTGACACCTTTGCTCTAGCCTACTTGCCCAGTTTTATCTCTTCCTCTACATGACAACCAAACCCTTTGTATCCCTTCCTCTATCTGGGCCTCAGCTCATGTCAGTCTCCCCAAAGTCTCTACCTTTAAGGTCCAGCTTACATAACACTTCTTCCAAAAGGCCTCTCCTCCCTTAAATAAATGTGTTCTCTATCTCTTGAAATTTCTCATGGAATTCTGCCTGGATTTTTCCAATCATACCACAGTTATTTTCACTCCTGTCCTCTTCACTAGATTTTAAATTCTTCCTATGTCATACCCGTATTTTGTGTGCAGAGTAGGTGAACTTTTGCTTTCCTGCTGAACTGAGTATGATACAATACTTCACAATCCAGAAGCAAAAGATCAGGCCTAGCGAACAAAAAATAGAAGACATGGGAAGTGATGACAGACTTGTTTTCACCTGATTACAACTGGTCTCTGCTGATTATCTAGTGACTGCTTAAGGAACCTGGGCAAATGACCAAGAGTAGTTGCCATTCTGGTGTGAATTTCAAATCAGTTGTACCTAGGTAGCCAGACTCTTCTGGCAATTTACTTATGGGAGAGAGGGAGAAGGATATGAAAAGACTGAGGCTTTAAAATCAGGAGGAGCCCAAATGATTATGAACCAGGTTGAGGGAGAGGAATTTTCCCTAATACGAAGTATCAAAACTGAGGGGACTGTTCCAGTGACCTATGGGATCTGTGCTATTTGTCTTTCTATCAGAGAACAAAAGATCTTGACATACTGGAATGATGGGCTGATTCTTACAAGATGAACTTTAATAGAGATAAATGTGAAGGTTTTGAACTTAGATTAGAAAACAAATCACATTGGTACAATAGCAACAGGGGATAGATTAAGTCCTCTGATCTAAGTTCAAATCTTGTCTCATAGATTTACTAAGTTCTCTGTGACTCTGGGCAAATCACTCTCAGCCTCAGTTCCCTTATTTGCAAAATCGAGATAACAGCACTTACCCCACAGAGCTGCTATAAAGACCAAATGAGCTGACAAACGGAAAGCACTTTGCAATCTTAAATGTTGTATAAATGCTAGTTAGAGTTACTATTATTACATATGGCTAAATAACAATTTATGTTCAAAAAGCTGAAGGGTTTTTTTTAGCAGACTGAAAGTTATTAATAATGGTTAATAGCTAGCAACAATATAATACTTTAAGGTTTACAACACTTTATATATGTTAACTTCTTGGATCCTCAGAAAGATAACAATGTAGCGTGGCAGCCAAAAAACTAGTAAGATATTAAGCTTAAGCTGAACTGGTCAAACCACGGGTAGTAAACCATGAGATAGCAAGGTCACAGCATGCGTGATGCACCAAGTGATCAGGATGATGAAATGGTTTATGGGAAATGAGGAAGAGGGAGGAATGGAAGTCCAGAAGCTTATGAGACCAACATAGTTCCAAGTTCAAACTCATGGCATAATTATTGTCAAGGTGTCTTCTGCAGGGGATACAGCACTGTACCTGGGGTCAGACAAACCTGGGTTTAAATTCTTCTAATAACTATTAGCTATGTGAGCCTGGGCCTCAGTTTTTCTCAAGTATAGATGGGGGATAACGTATCATCTGCTTCATCAGGTTGTTCTGAGTCTCAAATTAGATAATGTATACAAAACATTTCACAAACCTTGCAGCGTTACATATATATGTGAGTTATTGTTTCTATCTTTGGTACGTATCATTCTGATGGGTTTTACAAAGGCTTCTGGAGAGAAGCTGCTATTCTGATATTCCTTTACATTTAATGTTTTATGGGCAATTACACAATTATCTATTACACAGAGAGATGAAGTAATTGCTTGTAGCTGCATAAAAATATAAGATGATGTAAGCTTATTTTCTACAGACTTGCATTCTCAGGTCTTTATTTGTAGTCTGAAGATTTATCTACTATCGTCCCATCAAAGGCAGCAAACTTCTGATGTATTAATTGTATCCATCATATTATGTCTTACTAGTTATTTATTAGATACTGAGTTAGTTGTTTTTTGTTTTTTTTCCAGTTTTTTCTTCTTCAAAATTTTTAACTTCATCGTCTGGGCTCCTTAAAGAGGACCTATTCTGTAACTGTGGTAATGACCTGGCCCTAAATTGCCATCAAAAACTCCTCCATTTCACAGGTACATATAACTCCATTTGTTGTATATTTCCTTGTTGCCTATTAATAACCTTTAGTATTGCTTGGTTAGGTAGTATCTACTTGTCTCAAAAGTATGTCTGTAGTTTTCTGATCTGTTTGTTACATGCCCTGAGAATGTTGATCAGGAGACCAGGCTTTTCTCTGAAAGGAAGCTGGTGAGGTGCTTTGCTAGTTAATTAATGTGCCAACATAACAATATTTGAGCTGCTAATTATGAATCTTATCAGGATCTACCAGTTTTCGGTTTTGCAAAGGAGCAAGAATGACCTCCATTGGAGATTTAACTATTCTATCATTTACTACATTAATGATAGACAACCATTACATTTTTGTTGGATCCAACATGTGTTTTCACAAATGAGGGACTCTTTTTACCGTATTAGATGACCATCACTTCTTCATATCCTCCTTTTTTTAGGTTCTTTCTCACTTGTAATTTCTTTATCTATTAATCTATGATAGTGAAGTTTTAAGTTGATGGTTGAATTTCTACTTTGTGTTACTTCGTGGCCTTGTATTACTTCACCTTTTGCTTTTTACTTTCAATTGCTGGTTAAGGGGGAGAGACTGTTTAGAATTTCTGTATTCCTTCCTACATATTTCTTTTTTGTTGCCTTTAATTAGGCATGCAAGCCATCTACTGCACATGTCAGCTAGATAGTGAGGTAATCTTCCAAGGCCTTCTTGCAGCCTTTTAACAGCTCTCTCATGCAATTTCTTCCATGGCTGTCTTTGATTCCAGTCCTTGGGAAAATTCCTTGATAGCTCTACTTTTCCTCCTACAGTTCCTAGCAGTGGCCATTTCCTATCTACTAAGTGTCCTGCGTCCAGAAATGTTTTTACATTTTCTCAAGTACTGTGGGAGAATGAGTTTTATTCATGACGGTTACAGTAGTAACCAGGTTTTGAACTATTTTCTCTTGGTACAATTGGTCTGTTAATTGGAGGCATTCTGTCAGACTCAGAAAGTTGGATTCATTCTGTCAAACTCAAAAAGGCTTTTCAGACTGCAGTCTCAGTATGCCTACCTACTTTTCAAAATCAGTCGGGATATCAGCACTGCCTTTTCCCTCGATTTTGTTGTTAGGTAGAATGTCTAGAGTTTGCAATAAGTGAAAAGTTTCAATGACTTCACCTTCAGATTGTAGCAGCTTCCTCACTTTCATCTCTTATTCTGGCTAATCTAGGTCCACGATTTAAGTCACTTTTGATGCTTGTCCTGCTCTGGTCAGCAGTATACTGTTGTGAGACACCTGTAGCTGAGGATACTACTGACCAAAAACAGTATGAATCCCTGCTCAGTTCTGTTATGATATAGTACTAGTACATAATGGAAGTATTATTATTTTAGTGGGATCTAAGATATGACTATCCCTGTGGGTTGCTGATATGAAATAAAATTGTGGATCATGGGAGTTAAATGGGTTGATAAACCAGGAGGTAACAGGGTGTCTGATGAGCCATCCATGATTTCTAATAACACAGTTCTAACAAGTCTGCTCATAACAGATTAAAAGAATCAAATAAAGGAGAAGAAGATATTAGCATCAGGCACACTAATAAAAATAAGAAGTAACAGCTAATATACACTGTCAGTAAAGAAAAAGCCTATAGAATTCAAACAGAATCTCCTCCTGGATTCCCTGGTTTCCTTCAAGTCCCAGCTAAAATCCCATCTTGTACAGAAGCTTCCTTATTTCTACAGACTTCTCTCTATTGATTATTTCCAATTTGATCCTGTACATCACTTGTTTATAACAGTTATTTACACACAGTCTCCCTTATTGATCTGCTCGCTAGCTCCTTTAAAGCTAAGACTGTTTTTTGCTTGCTTTGTATTCCTAGAGCTCAGCACAGTATGTGGTGCATAGAAGGCATTTAATAAAGGTTAACTGGCTGACTTACATCAAACTATTCCAAATCTATTCTTTTCTCAAACCTCTCACACTAACTTCTCCTCAGTCCTTCTTGACAGAAGACCTTAATCAAAAACAGAAGCCATCAGTCATGCGTACCTTCAAACTCTTCTCCTACGTCCCAGTCTCTGATGAAGAGGTGACCCTTCCCAGTGGGGCCGGCCTACTTATGCCCCTTGATCTCATCCCCCTCCTCTTACTGAGCTCCAGTCTTTCCCTATTTACTGGTTACTCCCCTGAGGCTTACCAGATAAGACTTCCCTTTGTATCATACTATGTAGAAGTAAGTAGAACCAGAACAACTGATGGCAACATTGCAAAGAAAAACCCTTTAGAAAGGCTCAAGAATTCTAATTATTGTAATGACCAAAACACAAGGACTGATGATGAATGACAGGGAGAAGTGATAAAATCAAGATGCAAAATAAGACAGAAGTTTTGGACATGGTCAATATGGAAATGTATTTTGCTCGACTATGCATGTTTTATATTTCAACAGGGAGTAGGGAAGGAGAGAAAAACCAATGCCTGATCATTTTTTAAAATTAAGTTAAAAATTTCTTTTTTAAAACCTTTCTCAACCTGAAAAAATATTCATTTGACTCTACCATTCCCCCAAACTATATCTTTGCTCCCTTTCACAGCCAAACTCCTATGTTGTTTCTGCTTTTCAAC
This sequence comes from Potorous gilbertii, assembly GCA_028658325.1. Taxonomy (NCBI): domain Eukaryota; kingdom Metazoa; phylum Chordata; class Mammalia; order Diprotodontia; family Potoroidae; genus Potorous; species Potorous gilbertii. The sequence goes on from CM053769.1 coordinate 29,615,583, forward strand.
CCTTGCAATCTGACTTCTGATCTTGCTGCTTTCAAGTTCCCAGATGACCTCTCACTTGCTAAATGATGGCTCATACTTAATCCTTATCCTTCTTGACCTCTCTGCTATCAGCTGGCAGAACCGATCACCTCCTCACTGGGCTTTGTGACACCGCTCTCTCCTTATTGTCTTCCCCATGGTCTGACTGCTCTTTCTCAGTCTGCTTTACTCTATCATTATCCAGGTCATAAATCCCTAGAGGCTCAGTCTTTGGTCCTCTTTTCGTCTCTTTCTCTGTGAGCCCAATCAGCTGAACAAACGAATGAAAAAGCATTTGAGTATTTATGATGTGCAGAGTACTATGCTAAGTGTCAAGGTTACAAGCAGAAAAGTTCCCAAAGGTTCAACGATCCTCTTTTGGTAAATGTCCATCCCTAGTCTCTCTCTTGAGCTCTAGTCCTGTATCACCATTTGTTTTTTTGGAGGAGATTTCAACTGGATGTTTTAAAAGCATTTCAAACGTACAATCTAAGGAAGTCATTTTGTCCCATCTACCTCCTCCCCTTCCCCACTGTTCTATTTTTTCTTTTGAGGACATTTCCATTCTTCCAGTCACTTGATTGTCTCTGAATGCACGCCTCTCATCGTCTGCTAAGTCTTAGCACTCCCATCTCTACAGCATCTCTGGCATCTGTCAGTTTCCTCTCTTCACTCACATGACCACCACCCGTGGTTAAGCCTCCTTACCTTCCTGCCTGTGCGACAACAACAATCTCCCAAAGGGTCTCTCCTCCTCATTCCAATCCATCCTCTTGGAGGAACTTTAAAAACACTTGTTAAAAAATTCCAGCCTAGTTACTTTTGGTCCAAAATGTTTTCTATTAATTATCTTTTTGCACATGAACTTAGAAGTGTGGGGGTTACATGACAGTTACATAAGATTATCATTGTCAAATTCCTAAATACCATCTTATCTTTGCTTCTTCTGGGAGACGTATTCTAAAATGTCCAAGACTTTTCATTACATATGAGGAAGGTAGTGGCCTTATAAGGCCAGGACTACTCAAACCAAATAGAATACAATGAAGTATAAATACATAGGGAGAACTACAAAGTGCTATAAGCGTTCACAAATGGGAGAGGACCATGTCTCACTGGGAGACCAGAGAAAGCAATGTGGATAATTTGACATTTCAGTGAGGCCTTAGAAGATGGTTAAGATGTCAAGTGCCAAGGACATGGGGGAAGAGCAACAAAGAAGTACAAAGGGAGCCAAGGACGGAACACAATTAGGGAATGATCTCTCCGGAAGGGAGCTTAGAGACATTGCAGACAGCATAAGGCATGTGCAGAGGAACAGGCTGGAGACACTTCTGAGGGTCTTAGGTGCTAAGGAGTATTCAGAAAATGCGTACCAATTAAAAGAGTCAGTAAACACTTTAAAAATAGACAATGATATTAACAATAATAAAAGAGAAAGCAATACCTTTCTCACTCTTGTTCGGAGAGGTTCTAAGTTTTACTTGTAGACTCAGCGTGATCACTACTATCCTGTGGGATCTTGGGTAAGTAACCTATGCCTGTTTTCTCATGTGATAAGTAGGTTCAGTAATACTGCACAATATACCTCACCTGGCTGGTTTAAAGGTGAACTCAGATAATGCACATGAAAGCATTTTGAAAAAACAGTAAGTATTATACAGATGTAAAGTAGTATTGCCAGAATGTCTTTAATCACAATTCTAATACCTAGTTTTTCTGGCTAGACCTAAGTAAAGACTGTGGGCAAAGGAGTCAGAATTTTAACTTAATTAACTTTAACTTAATCTCTTCTGATTATTCCCCTCACCATTAACTCAAAAGAAATGTTTTTAAAAAGTTTATTTTAAACACAACCCATATAAATAAGGTATTTTCCGTATTATTTTCAGTTTGTTTTATCTTTACAGTGAAGAAGATGAATGGTGTAAGAATATTCTGGAACGTACGAATGAAAAAAATGTGCTTAACCAGCTCAAGTTGACAACTTTTCCCAATTTAAATTCAGTGTTAAAACCTCTATTCTCTCTAATCACATCTGGCAACTTGATAATTTCTTAAAAAACTCTCATTCAAAGCACTCCAGCTGACAAAAGCCCAAACATGTATAATA
>CM053769.1:29626872-29692983 GCA_028658325.1 Potorous gilbertii
GATAATATGCATGACCACACCTTTGCTTGCAACACAGCTGGATTTATATTTCCTGAGAAATATGAAAGGATAAATAAGCATTTCACATAGCTGTGATGGAAGGGAGATAGGCAAAACTTCCTTTCCTTGAAGACACCGTATACCGATAAAAGATTTAAAGCAGAATACAATACATTCTGTATTAAGTGGCAAAAACAGAGACAAAACCAAAAAAGTAGAACATAAAAAGGTTGAGAAAAGACATGGCACAAGAAGGCAAAAGTCACCCCACTTTTTGCAGCAACAGAAAAAATATTTTGAAAACTAGCCTTAGGAGAAATCTCACCAAGTACTACAAGAGACAGCAGCTCAGCATGAAATGAAGTTACCTGCACAACGTGCCAATGTCGGTGTCCAAGTAAAGTGCTTAAACCCTGAGAATCTAAACTTCCATCTGAAAATGGACTCTTTTCCCGAATGGGCTTATGTTCAGAATGTGCTGATGAGTTTCTAGGATTCTGGGCTTGTGAGGCATCTCCGCAGTTCAAATACAAGCGATCCTCTCCCTGAAGTAGCACCTGCTCCTGGTTACTCTGTGCGAGAGGAGACAAAGAAGGAACAATTTAAAAAAAATTAATACTCCAGTTATTAGGTAGGATAAAATGGAAGCTAAATAATAAGGTGTTATGTAATGGCTAATCTATGCAAGCCCTCACTACACACAGCAATCTGTTTATTCATCCCTTAATGACTGCCTTGCATTATTTGGAATGGCAGTTTCAAGCTTCTTAAACCCTCAATTCTACCTTCTTCTGCCCCCTGCCCCACCTGGCTTCTGTTAACATCCCATTCTCACTGAAGCCTTTCAATACTCTTAGCCATCATTTTATCCTTGTTCTAGGTCTCAGAGAAGGAACCCAAAACTACCATACTCCATAGTTACCTTTAACCTCATATTCCCTCCAGTTGCCTCTGGAATCTTTCTTCTTTTCCCACAACTTCGATCTTTCCCTGTCTATTGGTTCCTTTTTCCTAGACTACAAATATGCTCACATTCAAAAACAAAATGAAAAACAATCCTTTCCTTCACTCTGCCACCTCTTAACATATCACTCATAAATTTATCCAACTCTCATTAAATGCCTACTATGTGCAAGCCCGGCTCCAGAGTAGAAATATAAAAAAATATTTAAAAGGCACAGTCCTTACCCTGAGGGAGGAAGGATAAGACATAACCCTTAAACAAATATAGTACAGATTAGGGAGTGATATAGGCAAAGGAGAGATTTAGTCAAAATAGAGACTGAGAGAATATTTTCATTTAGAGAGATTAGGGAAAAATCCTCACATGGGAGAAGGCATTCTCCTTCTCTCCTCATCTTCACTGCCAAAGTTTAAGAAAAAGTAGATTCTATATGCCATCATCACTTCACCACCATCCACGCTTTTCTCAGCCAGTGGCAATCTAAATTCAGTCCCAACCATTCTATTAAAACAACTCTCTCTAAAGTCCCTGAGGACCTGACCACTAGATACGATGTTCTTTTTCTCCTGATCTTAAAGCCTCCTTGACTTCTCTCTGGCACTTACCACCCTTTCTTCTTCTTGAGTAACCTTTCCTGTGACGGCACTATACCCTCACAATTCTCCTACCTCCTCTTCCTTCTTCTACTCCTTATATTAAAGCATCTATCCATAGCACTCTTTATTGTTCTTCCTTGGCAGTCCCATGTACTTCCATATCTCCCATTATCACCTACATATACTTCCCTTTGTATTCTTTCCAGAGCTCTAGTTAAATATTTTAACTGCCAATTCTATGTCTCCACCAGTATGCCCTGTCAGTACCTCACATCTAACTTATCCAAAGCAGAATCCATTTTTCCACCCGTACTAAATGGAATTATCATGCTTTCGGTGACCCAAGCTATAACGTAGGCACATCTTTGACTAGTTCCTCTCTCTCTCACCCTTTCCATCTAAAAAGTTTTCAAGTCTTTCTACCTCCTCAGTATAGTTTGCATATAACCACACTTATTCAGGCTCTTATTTTTCCTGCTTAGTGCTTAGACTTAGTGCGACAGCCTCTTAGCGTTTCTGGCTTCCATGTCTTTGCCCTCTCAGCCAGCCTTCACAAAACTATGCATCCAATCTTCTTAACAATTGTTTTGATTATATCACTTTTCTCCTCAGACTTCCGTGGCTCTCTATTGCCTACCAAATAAACTCTTGAAACACTCATGGCCCTCAATAATCTGGTCTCAGCCCATTTTTCCAATCTTAATTCCTCCCATTCCCCTAAACACACTCCCCATTTTGGAGCAAATGGACTACTCTCCCATTTTTGTGCCTTTTTTTAATGCTCTCCCTCATACCTGGGCTACATGTTTACCATTCATCCCTGTCCCAAGGCTACCTGCTGAAGGCCTTCCTTCAAGGTGTAATTTAGATGCTAACTCTTCCATAAAACACATTCCTAATTCTCCTTGGCAGATGAAAGTGACTTTTCCCTCTCTAAATCTCTCAGGGTACACTGCCTAAACTTTTTTTTTTACTTGTCTCACTCTCCTTTGTATGATAGTTATTTGTCTATACATATATCCTCATTCAACTGTAAGCTCTTTAAAAATAGATGGATCATGGGTGTATCCCCAGCACTTAGAACAAGGCATTGTGCAAAGCAGGGGTTTATTAAGTAGCTGCAAAATTGATGATGTCCATAAATTATCTCAACGTTTATCCTGGTGTGCTTATGAAATTATATGACATAAAGGTGGATACTTGATAGGATGGATGATAGTCTAGACTCAAAAACATCTGAAAAGGCCAAAAGAATGGGTCCAATCAAATGTCATAAAATTTATAAAGGACAAATATAAAGTTCTACACCTGGGTTAAAAAAAAATCAACCTCATGAAACCAGAAAAGAGAAACACGTGCTTAAATAACCATTCTTGTGAAAGAAAGGTCCAGGGCTTTTTGTGGATTTCAAGTTTACTATGAGTCAACAAGTATGAGAAGACAATTGAAAAAACTAAAGCTATTCTAGGTTACATTAAGAGAAACACAGAATTTGGGACAAGAGAAGTATATTTATACATTTTACTCTGCTCTGATAAGGCCATGTCTGGATTTCTATATTTGGTTCTAGACATTCCACCTGAGGAACTTTGTAGATGACAAGGTATGTTCCCAGAAGGGGGTGTGAAGGATATTCAGAAAATTGGCAACTATTGTTAAAATAGGAGAAGCTGAAAGACTTGGGGACAAGATAACTTTGGGAGTGTGAAGGAGAAGCAGCATAGCTGTCTCTGAGTCTTTGAAAGAAGAATTTAAATTGATTTTGTTTAGTCTCAGAGGCTACAGCTTAAAATAATGAGTAGAAATTTCAGAAGGACAGATTTAGGTTTATTTTAAGCAAAGTGTTTCCAATAATTACCTTTTTCAAAAGCGTCTGATGTTAGTTTATTATGGATATCATACAAGAAATTCTTGGTAAGGTTAAGGTTAGACTGAATGACCCCTAAAGTAAACTCATAGATTCTGTAGTTACCTTCTAAGAGAATATAAAATACATGACAATTTATGCAAATGAGATTATCTGGTAGATAAACAACATTGTAAATTCTCACCATAAATGAAATTTTTGTTTAAATCTATTTTATCCAAAAGGTCCAAAAGCATGCCCAAACTAACAGCAATTTTCACAATGGCCAATAGGTGGCAATATAACTGCAGGAAGACCTTTCTTGTTAATAAATGAACCAAATTTCCAAGGGGGAAAATAAGGAGCTTTAGTAGTTATAGTGAAGTATAATGGTTTCATGGGTGCAGGTAAAACTGGAAAGGGTATGGACTACTGTTGGTGGAATAAGGTCACCGAAATGTACAGCTCTGAGATGAGCAGTAATGGCTCCAGCTCAAGTACAAGAGACCCTAAAGAAATTTTCCTGGGCTGATAACATGGAAAACATGGAGTACATCTCACTGCCCCTATGGTCCTCACTTACTATGTTGAAAAAACCAAAAAGTATTTTTCAAAATAGTTTGTAAAAGCACATTGTTCAACACAGTGTTGAAAGTGCTACGAATTATTACAACTATTCTGGAAAAGAATTTGGAATTATGCAAGCAAAATCACTAAATTGCATATCCTTTGAACTAACGAAGGCACTAATAGGTATATATTCCAAGGAGGCAAGAACAGAAAGAAAGGTCTTAATATTCACAATAGTACTTTTTTTAGTAGCAAAAAACGGAATAAAGTGGTACCTATCAACTGGAAAACGGCTGACTTGTTCTATGTTAATGTCATAGGATAATATTGCATCATAATTAGACCGGCATTTATTAAATGCCTAATGTGTCAGATGTAGTGTGGTAGCACAATAGATAGAAGTGCCAGGCCTAAAGTCAGGAAGATGAGTCTTTCTTGCTGAGTTCAAATCTGGCCTCAGACACTTCCTAGCTGTGTGACCTTGGGGCAAGTCACTTAACTCTGTTTGCCTCAGCTCCTCATCTGTAAAATAGACTGGAGAAGGAAATGGCCAACCACTCCAGTACTCTTGCCAAGAAAACTCCAAAGGAGGGCACGAAGGGTCAGACATGACTGAAACTCCTCAACAACGACACATGCCTGCCCACAAGTCCTCACAAGCTCAACGGTAAGAGAACACACAAATAACTCCAGACAGATTTTATATATACACACAAACACACATGTACATATACACATATGCATATATACATATATGTATATACACACAAATATGTAAAGGATAAACTGTAGGTAAGCCCAGATGAAAGGAACTGGGAAGAGCTTCTTGTAGAATGTGAAATTTTAGTTGAGACATGAAGGAAGGAGGGTGTGCCAGGCAGGAGGGGCAGCCAGGAAAAACTATACGGAGTCAGCAGGAATGTCTTTGTGAAAGGAATAGCAGAGAGACCAGTGTTTTGGATGGTAGAGTATGTAGAGGGGAGTAACATATAAGAAGACTGGGAAAGCAGGAAGAGGTCAGATTATAAAAGGTTTTAAAAGCAAATAGAGAATGTAGTATCTGATCCTAAAGGTGATAAGGAGCCACTGTAGTTTGTGGGGGGTAGGGAAGGGTAGGACACAGACTTGCATTTGTGGACGATTCTTTGATATTTTGGTAGCACATGGATTGAAGTGGGGAGAGACTGAAGACAGAGATACTAACTGTAAGTTTAAAAGAAAAAGGGACCAGGGTAAAACTAAGTAAAATAACCCAAGTGAAGAGAGCAGAACTAGAATAGAAGTATGTACAACAGTGATTTCAACACTATAAATAAAAAGAACCCTGTAAGGAGGCCGAATCTTGAGAAAGTATAATGAACAATCTTGGCCACAGGAGAACAGACGATGAAACATATGTCCTTCCTCTCAGTGGGGAGGTGGAAACCTAGGGATTTGTAATATTGCATATGCTATCTGATAGTTCCACTGTGTTAACTGGTTTTGCTTAACTTTTTTAGTATACAGTTTATGCTTAATAAATGACTATTCAATGGGGGCAGGGATTATCAGGAAAAATATCTAAAAACAAAATGCATACATAAAACTTTATAAAAAAATTAAATGAAAGAAATTAAATAGTTAATTAAAAGAAAGTTAAATTATCTACCCATATTCCTTTGTACACATTATCTTCCCATATTTCTTTTGCTTGACTATGCAATTTGTTATAAGAGTTCTGAATTTCCTTTTTTCAGAAGGGAGGGAAATATAAGAGAGAGACAAAATATTTGTTAATTGAAAAAAAAATAACATAAAGGAGAACATAATTTTTCAAGGCTATGTTTTTCAAGTTTAGAGAAATATATATCAGCTTGTTAGAGCTGTGCCTTTCAAAACTAGTTATTCTTTCTACTACAAGAAATCCCAATTACTGTCACTTTGATATGAATGTTTCATTTACATAAAACTTAATGCTATTTTTCTGTGAGTGTTTTTGTTTTTCTGGGAACTGCTTAGCTGAAATTGTAGGAAAGGTTTGAGAAGAGGCCATTTTCATACCCTGCTTCAATCTGGAATGCACCAAAAATTTAAAAATGCCTGAGGCAAAGGAGGAAACTGAGTATGAACTCTAAAAGGCAGATGGTTGTGTACAACTGTAAAATAGCTTTTTAAAAATCCACAGCATCATGAAGATGGATTTTTTTTTGAGGGGAAGGGATGATTTTTGAAAGACACTTCAAAACTGCAGAAAGTGAAAAGAAATTATTTTCAGGTGCAAATCTGCAAATAAATACTTGAACTTGATCAGAATGGAAAAAATGTTGTAAAAAGTTTCTTTTATAGCTCCCTGGGAATAGAATAGGGTAATAGCCTATAGGAGCAAAAACACAAACAGGACAGAATGCTACCTCAATTTTTGTGAGACTTCTTCCTCTCCTACTTTGTTCTTACTGAATCCAGTTTCTTTTTACTTATCCTACAAATACATAAAAGGACATCATGGACCTAGAAAGAAAATTTCTGGCACAAAGTAAATGAAGATAGAAAACAAAACAGAAACTAATACCTATAAAATGAACAGTGGTTCAAGATTTTAACAGTATAAAATGACATCTTTTTTAAATGGTAAGAACCTCAAAAGATAACTGAAAAAAATCTCTTTAAAATGCTATAGGTCATAAAAACCTACTTACCATACAAGGATTAACAGTGAGTGCACTTTTGATGAATTGAAACTGTAGAATGCCAGGCTGATTAGCTGAACTCTTGATGTCAGTCTCAACATCAGCATTTTGACAACCAAATCCACTAATCACCCACAGATGATAACCTTCTGCACCCCAACTCTTGTGTGAAAAGGAAACAAAAAATTACTCCTGGATAGCAAAAAAGCCTCTTCCATCTCATCTTAACTACACACATTCCCATGCTACTTGCATGCCAGAATTGTTCATGACTTCTGGAGCATTATGAAATGTTGCTAGACTCAAAGTGGTTTAGAATCACCTTAAAATTTAGTTTTTCAGCATGAAAATTCAGTTTTTCTGAGTATCACGTTCCTTGCCCCACACTTGCGATAGTGGAACAAAAAATATAGACAACACTGGTATCACCAAACCTAGGACATTATTCTTAGGAAAATATTCTACTTTATTATTTAAATTACTTTAACTGGATTATAGAAAAATGGGATTAAAAAATTCAAAATCACCATTTCTGACCTAGAGTGGTAAAAAAGAGCCCAAGGCACAAATAAATAAACCTTTTTGCTGCTTGTTTTCTTTTATTGTCCCTCTGCACGCAGACACACACACTCACACTCTCTCTCTCTCTTGTAACCAGAGCAGCACTGTCTAGAATGCTTCCATAATTCTTATGGGATTATTCACAAACATACTTGTGAGTGGTAGAGATGTCTAAGATTATGTTTGACATCAGACATAGAAAGGTTTATCCCACTGATTTCTGTAAAACCAGAAAGGGCATTCAATCTATTTAAATAAGAGAATAATAGTCATTCTCAAGAAACATTTAATGTTAAATTGTTAGCAGGACCTTAAAGGCAACATGTCCAACATATATTTAGTTCTGTGTCTGGTTATATGAAAGATAAGAATTAAAAAATAGCTGCAAAGGAATCACAAAAGAAATGGAGGCATTTTCAAGTAAAAATGATACGCCTCTTTTACAACAAACTACGCCCTACATAGTAATTACTATCACCAAAAAGAATAAACAATTAAATGCTAAAGACTGACTAGTTTGCCCCTTTACCTTTAAAAATGGTTTAGCCAATCAAAAATTACAAACTGAAGAATTTATTCACATTCTGGCAAAACATTAAATCACATAAAAAACAAACACCACACAAGACAAAACGCAATCTGTATTTCCCACACAGTGCTAGTTTTTATAGGAGTACTTACCATAGAGCTGATCTTAAGAGGTTCTTTCTTAGTACCATCTGACCGGTAACTGAAAGAAAATAGACATTCTTAGTATAGGATTTTAACTTACTTGCCATGAAGTCCCTAAACCCTACTTTTCATTTCAAAAGCCCCTGATATCTTTTCCCAATCTCCATTTTTTCTCTAGTCTCTGATGGGAAGTTGACTCTTTGACTTTTTTTTTTTAGAAAAAAAATTTATACAAAATCCATGTTTCTTAAGTATGTTTTAAGTTAGCTTAAATTATTTTTTCACAATTTATGTTTAAGACAGAATTCATTATCTTAACCCCTAAACCTGCTCTTCTTATTCTAAAACTCTCTATTTCCATCAGGCACATTATCATCTGTTCCCAGTCACTTTGGTTTCAGAACCTTGTAGTTTTCCTCACCCCCTTATTCTTCCTCATCCCACATAGCAATCAGTTGCCAAGTCTTTCTAATTCTATTTCTGTAGCATCTCTTGCAAATATCGCCTTCTATTTACTCAGTCGCCATCCTAGTTCAGGCTCTCATCATCTCTTGCCTGGACTACTCTAGGTTTCCTAATTGCTCTCCTCACCTCCAGTCACTCCCCCGCTAATCCAGCCTTCACACCAGCTCTAACAAACTATAAATTAGACAACCTTAGGGGGTAGACATTCTCTGTCAGAACTTAATTTGGCAAGGTGAATCATGATATTTCAGAATATGTTAAATATTATGAAGACAGGTTTCCAGAGATACATTAAAAATGTCTTTTTAGGTGATAAAGCAATGAAAAGCTCTAAAACAACTCCTTAGAAATTAATGTTTAGAAGAGGGAGGAAACAAAACAAAAAGGACAATCCCAAGATACACAGTTCTTTTTCTTGCCTTTTAAAAAAGTTATTTTCTCTAATACTAGTTATAATTCATTCACTCACGCAAAATCTCCTCCAAGAGTACAAATCAGCTGGGCACCAAACACACTCCATAAGGAAAATCCTCCATATTCCCAAGTCACCATCACAACACTGTTATCAGGAGACCACTTGATCAATTTAACAGCTCCTGTTTTGTTCCAGATATCTATTAAAAATGTTAAAGGAAGGGAAAAGATTGTTTCATAAGCACACTTTACATATATTCCATATATAGAGGAATTCAGTGGAATAAGTACTGTAATTGGAATTAAAATACTTGTGTTCTAGTTCTAGTTCTGCATCTGCAATTTACTACACCTTTAGTAAGATGCAATTAATTGTATTTTCTTGAGGGTCGCCTTTTTTTTTTTTGTGAGTCCTGTAGTGTTCCTCTAAAGTTCCTATCATTACTTACTATAACAGAAAAGTTCTAGTAATATTACTATAAAATTATTCCTATAGTAAATTCAGATCGAAAAATACTAACTTCTTTTTTTGGCAAAAAACCCCCCAAAAACAAAAATGGATTTTAGTATCATAATTGCCTAAAAATTCTCTTAATGTTTACTTTTAACCATTTCAGCTGGAATTGATTTTGTTCCAAAAGGTGAGTCTTCCTCATATTAACTTTAACAACAATGGTACTTGTCATTTACTTACCACTTTAAAGTAGGTAAAGAATTTTACATACATTGCCTCAGTTGATATGTACACCAATACTATAACATAAGTACTACAGTTAGATAAGGAGAAAGGAGAACAAATTTCCAATTCTGCTTATAGTCAACATTTTGATATAAAATATATCTTTCTCATGATACATATACATGCATATAAATATCATAGGTGTCTGCAGATAAGATCCATGTGGGCACAGGCAAAACCCAGAGAAGTCTCGAGTCTGAGACCCGGAATTATTAGTGCTGCTGCTCTCTACTTGTCGAGTGTAGGACCTTAAACTGAACCAAGACAGAAACAAGCCAACCTGCTCAGGAAGGCTTTAAGTTTAATGTACAACTAATCGAAGCAAAAATATAAAGTAGCAAAGAGATGCATATGACTTGCATAAATTTAATAATCCATAATATCTCTATTTCATGGGTTTCAAATGAATTAGAGTTAGAAAGGGATTTTCATTATCACCTTAAATCAACCTTTTCATTTTATTACATAGCTCCCAACAAATCTTACTATACAACCAGCCAGCAGACAAAAATTATCTAAATATCACAAATCAAAGTTCATTTAAAATCTTATAAACAAATGGAACATCAAATATCTAAAAGAAACTTATCACAATTAATTATTCAAGATCCCAAAGTTATATCCCCAATTTAAAAATATACATTCCCAATAAAAAAAAAACAATATACACCCCCATAGTCATTATATACACTGTTCCATGGGTAAAATTTTATTTCAACAAGTTACATAGATAATGAAATTTTTTAAGCTACAATTTGGTTACTTTGGCATCTCTTTGTAACACTAGGGTTATGACAAGCTTAATCCTTAGCTTAAGGTCAGGGTTTTATGACACAGAGATGTGATGTGTGAAGAGAAATGTTCAAACTCCCAAGCCACGCTTACAGGGTTTCAGAGTTCTACTGAATACCAAACATTATTCTGAACACATCATCAGTGAGAGATAGGAAAATCTCCTTTCTTTGATTACAGAATTTTGTCATAACAGTATTAATGGACTTCATCAAAAATTTGTATGGCTGGAAAAGAAGGTGGGCTATTCATATAATGAGAATAAAGGATTACAGATAGACAGCTGAATACCACAGTGAAGTCACACTATAATAAAAGAACCAAAAGAAGTCCTCTAGCCACAGGATGGATCTTCTGTGGATATGAATAAAAACTGGACATCACGGGGAACCATGGAGGGGGGGTTGGAATCAGTTCCAATTAGAAACTAGGAATATTAATGAAACGTCAGACTATAAAATTTTCAAATATTTTTGCTCCTAGTACATACATTTCGGCTTATGATATAAATTTAGCACATTACAAAAATCAACATCAGTAAGCTTTATAAATAGTATAAAAAATAACTCACCAGGATATTGTTTTGGTGTTAGCTCCAATTTGTGAGACAGTTGCATGGCTCCAGTGGTGTTATCTATTGTGTAAACTTGCACAGATCCACTGGAAAATAAATAATACAATCTTTGAGGGGGAAACTACTTCTGAAAAACTATACAATCTCAACTATAAGAGGTGACATTATCTCTACTCACAAAAATAACTTTCTGGCACACAAGAAACATACATACTTAAAAATAAGGTCCTTAACTTTAGCTATTTTACACTTATTGTGCTTCTTTTTAAAAATCAACACAGAAACAGATTGAAATATAAATAACTTAGAAAGGATTTTAAACTATGGTTACTTTTATTTTCATATTACAGCATAGCTAGGCTTTACATCTATACATACTTCGATATTGGCATTATCATTATAAATGAAATGAGAAGATATAAGGAAGTTGCAGATAAATGGAGGAATGTAGCACAAGTTCTCATTAAGAGGTAAAGTAAGGAATTGGTGAACTTTAAAAATGCATCCAAAGGCAAAAAACCACTTCAATTTCATGGAACACTGATATATTGCCTTGCAGCACTCATGATAAGCAAAAGAAAAAGACTAAGATGAAGATAATTGCATCTTTCATGGTAAGGATGTTGGAAAGGATGAGAAACATGCCTACAGGCCATCCAGTGTGAAATACTACATGGGAATTTCAGGATGCAAAACTGGACCTTTGTAGACAGACCAGACTTAGATATAAAGACTTGAGAATCATCTACACACAGACATTCATTAAATCCATGGGAGCTGATGAAAATTACTAAATGAGAGAATAAAAACGAAAAAGAAAATAGGAAAGGGCCCAGAGACATAGCATAGGCTTAATTACCATCTCTATTCAAAACACTTCCAAAATTAAACACCTAGATTTAATACCTTCTCAACTCTAGCCCTGCATTACCAATGTTTTTTACTGGGATGTCTGATTATAATCTTAAATTCAACATGTTCACAATGGTACTCCTTACCTTTACACCAATCTATCTAGAATCTCTTCTGGCCCCCTATTACCCCAAGCTATTCATCTTGACATGTGAAGTCTCTCATTGGTTCTAGTCTATTTATTTAGCCTTATTTCATATTAATCCTTTTCGCATACTCTCTGATGAAGCCAAAGAGCTCCAAGTCTGCTGCTCCCCAAACTCCATCATTCCGTCTCTTGCCTTCATGCCAAAGTTCAGGTTTTTTCTGACATGCCTGGAACGCATCCTTAACTCCATCTGCAATTATCAGTTTCCTTTAAGGTCAGCTTCAGGTGCTACTTCCCAAGGGAAGGCTTTCCCTTGACCCCTGACTGTTAACATTTTCTTTCCTTGTAGGTTTTCTTGTATTGGTTTCTGTGACATTGTTGCATCCCTCCCCAAGCAGAAGAATTCCTTGAGAACAAAGATCATTTTCACATAAAAAGTGCTTAGTCTGTCTCTGATGAATTAAATCCAGCCAAGATTCTTCTTCTACAGGTAAGTAAACAAGGGCCCAGAGAAGGGACATGAGTGACAAAGATCAGGCAGTGAATTCTCTTTCCTCAGACCAAATACTTCAGTGGATCTGAGGCTTTCCCGACGTGCTCCCTCCAAAGATGCAGCTCAGCCTGGGTCACCTTCAGATGGTCTCCACCCAGGCTTCTGGCCAACTCTCTTGTTGCCCTGTGAGTACTTCTCCCCCATTCACTCCCATCTTCCTTTCCTTGCTTTCCCTCTCTTATTCTAGGCACTACCCCTATGACTCCCCAGACTAAAACTCCCTTCCCTTTCTAGCATAGCAGCACGAGTCGGAGATTACTGGAATCAACTTTCTTAGTGGTTCAAATAAAAATATATAAATAAAAATGTGGAAGAGCATTTAGGAATTTAAAAATTCAAGTGATTTATGTAGTTATGTAGTTATGTGTGAACATATTTAAACAGTGTGCTACCTTTAAGATGTAGAAGAAAGTTTACATTTAGAATTTAAAATTTTAATGAATTAACACAGATCCAACTACAGTATAAGCAAAATAGTCTTGATATTAATATATTTTAACAAAATTCTTATATTTTGAAACAGCCAAGGCACAATGTAACTATAATTATTTTAAGATAAAATTTTACCAATAAAAAAGATTGTACTAAGTACAACTTTGTATATGGGATATTTATTCAACTAAAAAGGTAAAAATTTTGTCAATAATTTTTAAAACAAACATAGCACTTACCTAGCACAACCAAATGCCATGAGTCTGTATTTGTTATTTACTGCTACACAAGTTCCATCCAGAACATCTTGTGCCCAAACACCACGGAGCTGCTACAGTGGAGAAATAGTTTGGAATTAAAATGTTTTCCCAAAACATTAACATTAACACATTAACGATGATTCTATTTCATTGGGTCTTCAATGTCTTCAAATCACACTTACTTTGTACAAATTCTATGGCTTATTCCAGGGTACAGAACTACATAGGATGGCAAGAAATCAGACAAGTAATAAACTATCCTGAGCAAGGGAGTAATCATACTGATGTGCTCTCCAAGGGGCCCTAATATTTGAGGGATTTAAGTCAACCCCACATATATATTTAACAAACAGTAATTAAGTGTCTGTTTTATGTAAAGCACTCTATACAAATGTATATACATCCAAGAAGAGAGAAGGGTACTGGGACCCAGCAATTACTACAGCTTCAAATGCCAGCAGCAAAAACCAGAGAATACAGATATTCTCTTCATGAAGCAGGCCAAGCAGGTCAGGAGTACACAGAGCAGCTAGAGATGATTGTCTAAGTGGGCCAGGAAAGAGTAAGATCCTAGGAAGAGGACCAGTCTAAGTAGGGAAGGAGAAATCACAATGAGTTATTTTCCCAGACCAAGTCAGAATAGAGAGAAAGTCAAAAGTCTTTAGGAGGTAGGCAGGGGGTCTGTCAGAACAATCAGTCAATAAATATTAAATGCCTACTATGTGCCAGCAGTGTGCTAAATGCTAGTGATACAGAAAGCAGCAAAAGACAGTTTCTGCCCTCAATGGGCTGGTGCTCTAATGAGGGAAATAACCAACAAGCAAATACATACCAAACAAGCTACATACAGGATAAATAGGAAATAAATTAGTAGAGAGAAGGCACTAGAATTAAGAAAGGTTAGAAAAAGTCTCCTGTAAAAGATGGGATTTTATTGGGATTTAAAAGGAGTAGAGGAAGGAGAGCATTCCAGACAAAAGGGACTTCCAGAGAAAATGCCCAGAACCAAGAGATGGAGTTTCTTTTTCATAGAACAGTCAGGAGATGTGTGTCACTGGATTAAAAAGAACATGGTAGGGAGTAAAGCATAAGAAAACTGGAAAAATAGGATAAGCTAGGTTATGAAAGGACTTTGAATGCCAACAGAGCATTTTGCTGTGCTTTTGGAGGAAATAGGAAGTAACTGGAGTTTAAAGAATAGGGGAATGATCCGATTAGACCTTTCCTTTAGGAAGGTCACTTTTGTGGCTGAATGGACAATGGGGAGATCTGAGGCAGACAGACCCAGGAGCAGGCTACTGTAATAATCAAGGTACATCGTGATAAGGGCCTGCACTACAGAGGTGCCAGTGTCAGAGTAGAAAGGGGGACTTATTTGAGAGATGTTGTGGAGATAAAATTAGCCTTGACAACAGAATGGATATTGGGGGGGAGGCGATGTATGTGGAAGGCTGTAGTAGTGAGCCTGAGGGAATGGGAGAATGGTGTTGTCCTCCACTGAAACAGAAAAGTCAAGAGGGAGGGGAGAGTTGAGGGGGAAAGATAAGGAGTTCTGCTCGGACAGGTTAAGTTTCATTTGTCTATTGAGCATCAAGTTTGGGATGTCTGAAAGGTAGTTGGAGAGTTGATGGAGGTCAACAAAGAGACTGGGACAGGGCAGGAAGATTTGAGAATTATCTGCAAAGAGATTGTAATTAAACCCATGGGTGCTGATGAGATCACCAAGTGAAGTAGCATAAAGAAAGAAGGCCCAAGAATAGGGATTAATGTCAGGTCTGAGAGTGTGTATCAAAGAATGTTCACAGATCCATCCGGGACTGGGCCTGATGCTGTGTATTATATAAGGAGCAGGAACAAGAGTCAAAAAATAGCTTTGTCACTCAAACCCAGAGCTGGGTGAACTGAGGCAAAGACTTGAAGGTAAGCAGGGGTCTACCTGTGGCTGTATACAAGGTCAAGGAGTAGCTAAATACAATGGCAATGAGGGTCATGGATCCAGCTCAGACTTGGCCTGAGGCAAAGTACTAGAAAAGATGCAAGAACAAATGAGAAGCAGCTGCTCAGCTTGAGGACATGAGTTCTACAGATTTGGGTTGTGGCAGAGTGACCAGAGCATGTAGTTTAGGCCCAAGGTAAAGACTGTAGTTATATCTCTCAGAACTTAAGAGAGCCTTACAGCTAGATAAAAGGGACTGGGGCCAAAGGTAAGTTACTGGAGGAGAAACAGCGGCAAACCTGCACCTGTGTCACCTAAGGACAAACTAGAGTCAGAGATTTGCAAAGCCCAAATGGGTAGTGATTCCCTTAGCTGTACTGAAAAATTTGCACATCCCTGGCCAGAGCTGCCACAGAGGTTCCTGATGAACCCAGAACTCCATAACTAGAAAAAGCAGCAGCAAGATCCCAGAAAAAACAAATCATCACCAACTTTTCCTCCAGAAGTATACAGAGCCTGACCATTAAAAAAAGTCTTAATTTAGTAAGTAAGGCTCTAAGAATGGATAAACAAACAAACAAATAAAAGATTCCCATTAAAGACAGCCATTAAAATGCCTGGAACATCTAAGACAAACACAGGAGAAGAGAATAAGATCAAAATATCAACAAATAAAACTTCAAAGAAAAACAAAGCATGGCTACACAGGCAACTAGATTTCCTAGGAGAAATGAAGCAAGAGTTTTTTTTTTTTTAAATTTTAAGCTAAAATAATTTTGTAAATGAAATAAAAGCTCTAGAGGAAAAAAACTTCAAAAGAGACGACAGCTACAGAGGAAAAAACAGAAAAAAGAACAGCATAGGACAAGAGGCACAAAACCTTATTCAAATGATAAACACCTAGAAAATCAGGATGGGCCAAACAGAAGTTAATGACTTCGTAAGACAACAAGAAATACTAAAACAAAGACAAAAGATTGAAAAAATAAAAAGGAATATAAGATGCTCTGTCAAAAACAAAGGACCTGGTAAAAGAGATCATTGTCTGATGGAATGTCTGAAAACCATGACAAAAAAAGAAACATGAATCACTTAGATCACTTAGAACCAGAAAACCAAGTGAAAATACTGACTTGACTTGTCATCTCCTAAAACCCCAAAATGTAAACTTACAAGAATGTCATGGACCAAATCCATGGCTTCCACATCAAAGAAAAAATACAAGTAGGCAGAAAGAAAGAATTCAAAAATCAAGGATTTTATCACACTTAGCTATATAGGAGAAGACAGCTAAAAAAAGAGGTAGATTTTTCTCTCTAAGAACACCTTATCCCGAAAAACTGAATATAATTCTACAAGGATAAAAAAACACCTTCAATGAAAGATGACTTCTACATATTCCTGATGTACAGTCCACAGCTGAATAGTTTGATATACAAACACAAGAAGCATAAAAATGTAAATATGACCAAGTGGAAGAAAACTATACAAGGATGAAGTTATTTACATTCTAATAGGGTGAGATGATACAAATGTCCACTCAGAACCCTACTGTCATTAAGGGTCAGAGAGGTAGTTAAATAAGTCAGAAGGCCTGGGAATACATTTTTATGTTTTGATGATCATAAAAAAAAGAAAGGAAAGGGAAAAGTGAGACACTAAAGAAAATGAGAGGGATTAAGTAAGAGGTAACTTCATACAACTGAGGCGTATAGGTAGATACTATACAAATAAGGAGGGAGGGGCAGGGAATAGGGCAGTGTCTGAACCTCACTTTTACATGAACTAGTGAAATGAAGGTAGAAAACAAAGACACGTAAAAAGACATGGACAAAACAGCAAAACCAGTCAATTCAACAAGAAAACAGAAGAGAAGGGGTGGGGGGAATAAAAGGGAAGGCATAGTCACAGAAGAATTATAGTTATCCTTGTCCACATCACGACTTTCCCTATTATGGTTTCAATATATTGTAGGTTGGCATAAGAAATTAATGGGAATTTCTGGAGAGTTTTGTAGAAGTTGCTGATGACACATAAAGGCCAACAGATGACACAGAGCCTCTGACCAAGTACTTAACCCAAATTTTATAAGGTAGTGTAAACGCCCCATAAAAGAAAAGGAAAAAAAATCAAACATCTTCTCTGGTATGAAGGGAGGGCCAAAAAATTTTACATGTATTTTCCAGGTCCAGGGGGCACAGTACTCCTAACTCTAGTAATGAGGAAAGGATAACTGTTAAGCAAAACAATGTCTAATGCTGGAGGGCGAATCATTAATAGAGATTTAAAAAGGAGGAAAGAGAAAGAATTTTACTTAGAGAAGAAAGGCATGAAAATAGAAGCAGAATGCAGTAAGTACAGAGAACTGGTGCTGAACGCACACCTTTTTAAGTATCCACGTCTTTTAGGTAAAGAAGGGGAAGGGAGTAAAGAGAGGAAAAAGTATAAGGAAGACCATGAAATACACAATTAATAACTGTGAATGTCATAAACTCACTCATAAAATTTAAGCAGATTGAAGAATAGTTTTGACAACAGTTGCTTACAAAAAACACTTGAAATATAAAGATGCACAGAAAGTTTAAATAGGAGCTAAAAAAAAGGAGAGGTAGCAATGAAATAGATGAAGATGACTGAAACAGTTAAAACAATCATATAAACTATTGGGAAAAATAGGAAAAGAAGGGAACTAAACAAGTTCCTTCAATAATACAAATAAGACCTTGATGCAAAAATACCAGAGAGGGCCAGACCTTGCTAACATAAACATCAGAACAGCCAAAACAATAACAAAAAATTATAGATCAATATCCTACCCAGATATTTACATAAAAATTTTAAAAAGCTTTTGACAAGATATAGTACTTGCTCCTATTTAAAAAAAACAACAAACTATTACTAAAAAACATACAAAAGGACCTTTCCTTAACATAAGTGTTACAAATCAACAATAATTTATTAATTACCAACTACATCACCAGCAATGGGGATACAAAAACAAAACAAAACAACCCCTCCTCTCAAGAAGCTCACAGGCGAATGAATTAAGACAAGATGAAAACAGGTATATAAAAGACATTTAGGTACTGTGTCCATGTGGCTCTCTATTTTTGTGTACCTTATCTATTTCAATGACTGATCTATTTCTTAAAAAGTACCAAATCATTTTGATGATTACAGCTTTGTAGAATAATGTGACCCCTTCCTTTCCCCTTTTTTTGGTTATTTCCCTTAATATTTCTGACCTTTTGCTCCTCCACATGAATTTAATTTTTATTTTTTTTTCTAGCTCCCTAAAGTAGTCTTTTGGTGGTTTGGTACGGCACTGAATAAGTAAACTACTATAGGTAGAACTGTTGTTAATATTATTATATTAGGTTGGCCTACTTTTGAGCAGTAAATATTTCTCCAGTTACTTAGATTTGGTCTTTATTTCTTCAAAGATGTTTTGTAATTACATTCATATAAGTTCCAACGTGTGTCCTGGTAGATAGACTCCCAATACTTTATACATTATGTAGCTATTTTAAATAGACTTTCTAATCCTAGGTCTTCCTGCTGCTAGATTTGTTGGTAATATACAGAATGCCAATGATTTATGTAAGTTTGTTTTATACTCTTCTACTCTGCTGAAGTTATTGATTGTTTAAATGTTAGTTGACTGTAGCATTTTCTAAGTCATCATGTTATTGGTAAAAAAAAAAAAAGTGTTAATTTTGTTTCCTCTTAGCCTATTTGCATGTGGTCAATCTTTTTTTTTCTCATCTTACGAATATAACTAGAATTTCTAGCAGTATTCAAATGACAGTTACGACAACTGACATTCTTGTTCTACCCCTGATCTCACTGTAAAGGCCTTGAATTTATCTCCACTACATATGATTCTTGACTTTGGTTTTAGACAGGTATCTGCAATCTTCAGCTGCTCTATGCCTCCTCCCCCAGGCCGTGACTCCCCGCTGTTCTGGTTGTACTGTGCTCCTTTCCCCATCCCGACCCTGGGGAAATCTGTTCAGCTGTACACTATTCTCTTTTCTCAAGCTCCTTATTCTATTGCCAGACTTGCCCTCCCAAGCCTCATCCTTGGATTACTCCCTTCATCCACTGCTTTTTCATTTTCACATGTGCTGCTGACTGAAGCTAGAGAAAAATCTCAAAATTGTGTTGACTAGGTTCATTATAAATTTATAAGTTATATAATCTCAACTGGGCACCCATCAGGAAGGTAGACAAAAAAGGCAAATTATAAATGTTGGAAGGGCTACAGGAAAAAAGGAACATCAATATGCTGTTGATTGCTGTGAACTAGTACAGCCATTCTGGAAGGTCATTTGGAACTATGCCCTAAAAGTTAGTAAATTTTGCACATTCTTGTTGGCAAAGAACTAGAAACCATTAGGGGGCCCATTAATTGGGAAATGACTAAATAAATGATGGCACATATTAGAATGCTACTGTCCAATAAGAAATTATGAAGACAACTTCAGAGAAATTGAGAAGGCCTTACGGGATGATGCAGAATGAAGTGAGAACCAAAAGTGAGAACCCAACAACACGGCACAGAAGCAACAGCTCTGAGAGACTCAGTGACTCTAACTTTGATCACTGCACTGTCCAGCCAAGATTCCAGAAGAAGGCACGATGGTATCCTGCTCCTGACAAAGCAGTGATGGCCAACGTAGGAGATTCCTATGCTTGACTATGTATAATGGTTAGAAGTTTTGTTTCTTTTCCCCTTAAATGGAGGACATGGAGTTCAGAGGAAGAGAAAACAAGTGCTTGTTAATTGAAAAGAATAAAATAAAATAAAAAACAAAGGGGTGTACATGGGAGTATGTATGGCTAGA
The DNA here is from genome assembly GCA_028658325.1 of Potorous gilbertii. Classification (NCBI taxonomy): domain Eukaryota; kingdom Metazoa; phylum Chordata; class Mammalia; order Diprotodontia; family Potoroidae; genus Potorous; species Potorous gilbertii. The sequence goes on from CM053769.1 coordinate 29,646,760, forward strand.
ATGCAGACAGTTTGGTGTAGACGGGTCCCAGTTAATGTGTGAAAGTCAAATTCTCACAGCGTATTAACTTCAAGTAGTGCGAACATGCAATCACCTAGTGAGATTTATTATTCCCTCTAATTGGTGTCTAGTTGTATATAAAATATAGACAGTACTATGCCTAAGAGGAACAAGGCAATCTAGTGCCAGGCTTGAAGACAAGGGGAGTTGGGGGTATGCTGCCTTCAGGAATCTTTATCATATTCAGAGTAACACTGAAGAGTTTGAGTTGATAACAGCAGCAGCTTACATTTCTATGATACTTAAAAATCTCCAGAATTTTTGTTAGAGCAATGTAAGTACTGTTGAGTAGCATGATTCCCATGTTAAAGACAAGGAAAGGCTCGGAGATGAAATGACTTTCTTACAGTCATACACCTAGAAGCTGTCAGAAATGGGACATAAATCCAGATTTCAACTCCCAGGCCAGTGACTTTTCTTCTATATCCTGATGTCTCCAGACAATGGTATAAAAAAATTGACTGGAAAGGATGGAAACAAGAAGATCAATTAAGAAGCTGAGTGAAATGAGGACATCGTGAAGACTTTTCATAATAAAAAATATGGAGAATACTGTATTTTCTAAATAAAATTTCTTTACCATAAGGTCTCTCTTTCTGGATACCTGATTTCTAGGAATCCAGGACTTGTGGGCAGGGCCCCTCCTGTCCTCTCTCCTTGGGTGAGAGTGCTATCTGAGCATTGATGTTTTTACCAAATCAGGACATTATGGACTATAGCCGAACCTTGGAAGTTAATCAAATCTCTCTTTGTTTGATACTATGGCCACATCAGCTAAGCTCTTTCTCCTCCCTTCCCCTGCCTTTTACTTTAAAGAATAGCCACATCAGCAGTCAGTTATAAGGAAGTGTTTTGGGATAGGTGAATATTTCCCAGGATTTGTCTAGTTTTTCACATTTAGACTGTAAGCCCACCTCCCAGTCAATGGTGTGGTGGGATTCTCTGTGTTAGGGTATATATAATGGTGTTTTATCCTTTGTAAGTTGCCTCCTTCCATCAGCCCTGTCCTGGCGGAGAGAAGGTCCTTTCTCGCAAGAATTGAATAAATCACTTTCTGTTCTTATCGAGAAGCCTCTTCATATATTTAAAATTTTGGGTAAGGGTCTTTTAACCCACACAAAGCTATTCAATTAAGCAAAATCAATTAAGAAGTAGTAAGTCTTAGCAAGTAGAGATAAAGGTCTGAAAAAGAGTAATTGAAGGAGAAGTTAAGAGAAGACAATAGAGATAATGTCAAACTGACTTGGCAACCGAGTGAACACGGGCAGAGAGGGAGAGCTCAAAACAGCTATGATTTTGATTTATACTTAACATGCAGATTTAAACCCTTATAGGAGACAATAAGCTAGTCAGTTGACATCATGTTAAGCAGGAATCAAAACTAGGAACCACATATTGATAACCAAGAATAACAGCTAATACTCATATATCATGTGTTAAGATTTGCAAAGTGCTTTACATAAATGAGCTCAACTAGGAATCAGAATAGTAAAGTAGGCTATCTCCATTTTACTGATGAGAAACTAAAGCTCAGAGAGGGTGACATACCCAGGTTCACACAGCTAATGCTAGAAATGGGAATCAAACCCAGGTCTTTCTGATTTGAAGTCTAGAACTCTCTCTAAACTGTTACACAATCATTTAAGGTAAGTGACACAAGCAGAGGTTGAATAATCTATAGTACAGATAAAATATTTAGGAGCCAGAAGCAAAACCTGTACAGTTTTCCTTTCTGCCTTGATCCCTCCTTCATATTTTGTTCTTTGGTCTGTTTCTGCCCATCTAGCTATCAATTAATGCCTGATTAACAATCAGAACCACCCAAAAGTGGAATGTGCTATGTGAGGAGGGGGTTGGTCAAACAAAGTCTTTATGACCACTTGTCTGGTGTGTTATAGGGAATAAGTCATGAGTTGTTTAAAGTGACCTTTGAGATTCTTTCTAACTGATATTTTGTAAGGTAACACAGATTGTGATATCACCCATCTAATCCAAATCACTTTATTGTGCAGATGAGGAAAAGGAGGCTCAGGCAAGGTAAAGTAACTTATTCAAGGTCACACACAACTATTTAGTTAGTGGTAAAGATAAGTTAGTACTAATCTCCTGTCTAGGGCTCACAGAAAATATAAATGCTGGACAAGCACACAAACATGTGTATATATGTGTGTCTATATGTACATATATATATATGTATATATACATATATATGTATATATATATATGGATAAGGTTGAAACTTGTGATTTCACTGATACAGGGAATTTCTAGATGAGGACACTCAAACTACCAATACAAGTCAACACCTTCTCTCTAATTTATAACTGTACAGAGGTGCCTAGGGCGGAAGATTAAAATGTGGTGGAGATATATTTAACAAACTCAATATAAATTCAAGACAAAGACAATGTTAATATGTGATTGATCTAAGTTTGGAGAGAGTAATGACAACATTAGGGTGGAAGAAAGTATACCATTCATGGTTGATGGTTGTTGTCTTTTGTCTTCACAGAGGACCCTTTATCACCACGATAAAGTGAAATTTCAGTATGTCTGACTGTAGCCGATCAGACTAATATGAGCTCGGAATACTCTACCACAGGTTGGGCACAGATACTATGTGTGAATATTTTTGGTGCCTATCCCAAATTTGCACATCCTGCATTTACTTTGTGCTGTCTCAAAAAGCATAGTACCCTTTCTGATGTGGGCATGCCATGCTGAGTGGTCCTGTGCCAGTATCTCCCATGGTGCACAGTAAAATCCAAAGTTCTTGAGAGAGACCTTAAGAGTGTCCTTGTATCATTTCTTCTGGCCACCATGTGATTGCCTGCCCCATGCGAGTTCTCCAGAAAATAGCTTTTTTGTCAAGCAACAATGAGATTGATGCATGCATTGCCAGAGCTAGCTCAGTATTTGGGAGGCTCTGAAGGAAAGTCTGGGAGAAAAGAGGTATCAGACTGACTACCAAACGGAAGGTCTACAGAGTCATTGTGCTCCCCTTATTGTTATATGCTTGTGAAACATGGACAGTCTACCAGAGCCATGCCAAGAAACTGAATCGCTTCCATTTGAACTGGCCTAGGAAGATTCTGGCAGGATAAGGTACCAGACACTAAAGTCCTTGTTCAAGCTGAACTGCCAAGTATTCAAACTATGCTTCAGAGAGTGCAGCTCTGATGGGCTGGTCACGTTGTTCGAATACTATTCATGACTACCCATACAATGAACCAACTCAGAACATCCTTATCTTCTCATGTTATAAAAATAAGGTTAGAGAAATTCTGCAAATATAAGAGATGCAGGCTTTTCTAGAATTGAAGCACCATTAAAAATAGAGATTTCATGGTCCAAATATGAAAATATAGCTATTTTAGAAATTCTTTAGCTCTTTATGATATACATTGAGGGAAGACTAGAAAATAAGTTGACTTGGGTTATGAGGAAGAAATATAAGAAACTGAAAGCTACATCAAGCTATTAAAAGCTTTTAGTTTAGTGTTATAGATAAATGGCACAATTTTATTTTTGTAGACTTCTATTTGTTAGGGCATGAAATTTTTTTTTTAAAAAAACATAGGATCATAGGCAGTATGGCAAAGTGGTTAGAGGACTGACTATAGAGTTGGGATTAAATAGATGTATTTATGTAAGCAAAATAAAAAAGCAAGTAAATATTCATTTAAAATGTCTCTATATATACATACATCTATCTATCTATCTATCTATATATGATGACTTCCACCCTAGGTTTAAAATCCTACTACATCCCCTAGAAAGTACTTAGTCTCTCTCATCTTGGTGCCCCGGTTAACTCTATTAAGACTACAAGTTTTGTTATGGCACTAATCTGCACTGCTAGAGGAGGCCCCTCATCAGGAAATCACTACATGAACGAAGTCAGAGATGAGTACAATTTTAAAAAGTATATTTGGTTTGTCTGATATAGGACTTGGTATATATTGAACATAATAGATACAAGCTTAAGGTGAGACCTCTGCCAGAATGTATTTGCAACTTAAAGGTCAAGGGGAAAGAAAACAATTTTCATTTCAAAGTGTTTCTGCTGCTAAGAATTCAAGCAATTGTTTCCTTTGGTGTACACAATAGCATTTTGAGTGATTGGCACAGTCAGGTTACCTTACAATATCACTTAAGAGTGGGAAATAAAAAGATTGGTCAATAATTTGTTGCTTAAACCAGCACTTCTTAAACTGTGGGTTGAGTAACTGAATGTGGAGGTTGTAAAAAATCTGGCAATAGTAAAAAATTTCTGAATATGTAACGACCAAATGTTTTAACCAAACCAAAGAGGTAATGACTCTGAGGTGTTTCTGCCAGCACTTGCCCATGCATCATGTAACTTCACTGTAGTCTTGGTTCTGCACACACAACAAGAGTACTCTGCACTGTGCATACTGTCAGGCCACGCAGTGCCAGCTGCCAGAAACAACTGAGCTCAGGTTCAAAACTACCATATTTATGAATTGCAGTCTTTCTATTGTATGTACAAAATGGTTACATGAATTTTGATTTGGGGTCAGGAAAGAATTCCCAGTAATTTCTTTAACAACTTCTGCCGTTCTGCGCCGCGCGCTTACGCAACGCGGCCGTTCTCAGTTTTGATCATTATGAAATTAAAATCTGATCCAACTCTGAAAAACACGTAAGATGCTCCACGTCCTGCATCATCAAACACTGCACCAAGATTTAAATCTTGGTGTAAAAATGAAGTAGCACATCCACCTCAGTATATAAATTTGCTTTCTTTTTTTAGTAAATGGTAAAATTATATATATATATATACATACATATAGATATATATATATATATATATATATGTATGTATATATATATATATATATATATATATACCAAAGAATTGTTTCAAAATAAATTTCTTCATGATTTATTATCAGTAAATGTTTGATCTGTATACCCATTTTATATACCTATATACCCAGCGTGGAATAAAAATTTCCTAGGTGAGGAGAGATCACAAGTGGCTTAAGTAACAACAGGAATCTGCTAGGGAAAAGAGTGGACGTCTTAAGAAGAGCTTTTCTTCTCAGCACTTTTAGATTCCTGTCCTTCAAAATGAATTACAGCATAAATTTGGAACCTAACTTTTAAAGAGTCAAGTAAAATCTGGTTCAAGATGCAAAACAGTGCGCATAAAGTTGAAGCCAACCCTTGGCCATATAGCACTTGTATAGCACTTTAAGGTTTGCAAAGTACTTTACAAATAATTTCATTTTATTCTCATAATAACCAAGGAAGGAGTGTTATTACTGTTTCCACTTTACAGACGAGGAAACTGAAGGAGGTAAACTTTAAGTAATTTGCCTAGGATTATAGAAGTATTAAGTATCATCTGAATTTGAATTTAGGTTTTCCTGAGTCCAAGTCCAATGTTGTGTCCACAGTACTACCTTTTACCACCTTGTAAAAGACAATGATATGATACATGATGATATTTGCATATTGTAGTAATCTGCTTTAGTAGTTTATCCCCCTACTAGATTGCAAGCTTCTTGTGCAAAGGGTCATGTTTAAGCTTTCTATTTCTCTAAGCATTTAGGCATGGTGAGTTTTCTGCACTAATTTTTTAATAAATCTTTGTTGTAAGGAAATATCATATTATAGGAAGATGCCAGTGTGCTAAGACAAAGAGGAGTCCAAGTCTCTAAAACATACCCCAATGGGGTTTAGAAACACACTGATCTAAAAAGAAATAAGTCATTTGTGGATTCTCCTACCTGGCCTAGGAATCCAAAGGGGATGTTTACTAGAGTTCTGCAATTAACTTGGTTTTGTCAGGCTAGGGCAGGTGGAAAGCAGCAGGTAGGTAGCATCAAAACCTTCCAGACAGGCAAAAGCCCCTTGGCATTAGGAGACTACTCTCCTATGTTCCAAGCCAGTCTAGTCCAGGGGAATATGACCCAAGAACTGAATGCCCCAAAAATCAGAAAGATAAGGAAACCACACAACTAACAATCATAACTAACACTAAGAATGGGATGAACTCACCCATAAAATGGAAAGCTTGTAGTAGAATGGACTAGAAAACAACTTTCTCCTCCTGAGCCATCTAGAAGCAGTGACCAGATATTCATCAAGATGACTGGAGAAGGCCCAGGATGCAATGGGAGACATTGGCTTTTTTAGTCTAAGGCCTTTTTAGGTACTCAGAGGGAGGTAATGCCAATTCAGTGAATTGGCCTCTTTAAGAAGTAGTCAGGGAATGATCCTTTTAATGAGTCAAAGGAAAAAAAATATCTAAATCAAGCTAGGGAAACAATTACTACCGATAATCACTCTAAGCCAAGAGGGTCCAGAGATAGTCATTAAGTGGAGCTTGCCCGGGGATCTATTGTTGTCCAATCTATGGGCTTCAGAGTGCACTGGGTTTAAGGTTTTGGGAAAGACAAGAAAAATGAAAGAAAGAACGAAAGAAAGACATCTAACCAGTTAATAAGAAGAGTATATAGTCACAGAAGAAAGGTCAGGGAGGACCAGAATCCCATGGATCTCACTTTTATCTAAAATGGGTAAAGTAACACTAAACATAATTCAAAAAGACTTAAGTAGAAAAATGCATTAAATTTAAAAGGGAAAAAGAGAATAAAGATAAGGGACAATTGAAGAGGGCTGTAACAGAGAGGGTGGGATAGGTAAGGGAATGGTCATTATCGAAACAAAGGTTGGAAAGAAGAATGTGAGTAGGGGATTAAAAGAAAAGGAAGAGTAAAATCCTGGGATCAAGGCAAGATAACTACAAGAAAAGTTGTAATAAGAGAGAAAGATCACTAGTGTCAGGCAGACTCCCTCCCTTTTATTTGTAGAGAGAGGCAGCAGAGAAGGTACAAGAGGGAAAGATAAGGAAACCACACAACCAGCAATCATAACTAACACTAAGAATGGGATGAACTCACCCATAAAATGGAAAGCTTGTAGTAGAATGGACTAGAAAACAAATTTTGATAATATATAGTTCCTAAGAACAAAAATAAACAGAAGTAAAACAAAGAACTGGAGCACAACCTATTATGCTTCTGCTAAACTCAAAAAAGGAGAGATAGTGATCAGATAAGGCTACAGTAAATACAGGCATGATAAAAAGAGATAAGCAGGGAAATGATGTTATACATAAAACATTAGAGATAAGGGATGGATATCAATTTTCTCTCTCCATACATACATAGCTACATAGTGTACATACACATTTTTTCTTTTTAAAATTTATTTACTTAGAGGAAAGTTAATTTATTTACAGGAAGAAATGATGAAACTACAACAAAGCAAAACCTTCATGTAAACTTTTTTAGAAGAAAATATCTAACTAAAAGATAAACAAGAAAGAAGGTAAGGATCTGGACATAATTTTGGAAAAATTATTAAAGATGTATCTTTGTCAAGGAGTTCTCATGTACCTCAGCTGTATATAGCACTTTTGCAAAAACTGACCATATCTTTAATCATAAAGACCTCATCAAAAATATAGAAAAGTAGAAATACTAAATGCATCATTTGCTGATCACAATGCAATATAAATTATACTTGTAGGCACTCAAAAACATTAAAAAGCTATCAAGTCGTTTTTGAGTTGTGTCTGACTCTTTACGACCCCATTTGGAAGGTTTGGTTTTTTTTTTTTACATAGATACTAGAGTAATTTGCTATTACCTTCTTCAGCTCATTTTACAGATGAGAAACTGAGGCAAACAGGGTTAACTGACTTGCCCAGAGTCATATAGCTAGCAAGTGTCTGAGGCCACATCTGAACTCAGAGAGTTGTCTTCCTGACTTTAGGCCCAGCACTCTATCCACCACCTAGCTATTCCAAGTAATTAAAAAGTAACTCAAGAATAAGAGAACTCTAAAGAAACATGGTGGAGTACACCTGCAAACCCTGCTACTGGTGAGGCTGAAGGTGATCGATAGGCTGAGCATGGAAGTTCTGAGCTGCAGTAGGACTAAAGCTGACCAGTGTTCACAGTAACAGTTCACAGTAATTTGGCACCAATATGGGGAGCCCCCTTTCACTGGGAATATGGCGTAACCGTGCTGGAAGCAAACCAAGCCTAGTGAGAAATGATGCAGGTCCAAGCTTCCCTCTTTATTAGTAACTGGACTGGGCCCATGAGAGGCTGCCGTGATTTCAGTCTGGATAAGACAGGGAGATTCAGTCAAAACAAACAGCAGCAATATCAATCAAACTGTTCTGTTAAAGAACAAATTATATAAACAACAGAAATTTCATGAAAGATGACAATGGAAGTGACCAAATTAGATCTAGGGGGAAATTTATTTTAATCTTCAAATGCTTTTGTCAACAAAAGAGAAAAAATAACGAATCAAACTCTGTATGCAATTAAAAAAACCCAAATAAAAATACCCAACCAAGTAACAAAGTGGAACCTCTAAAAATTAAGATTAATAAAAATGAAAACAGAAAGACCATTCAAATACTGAAACAAAGACCTTTTAACAAAAATTCAAATAACTTTAAATAGTCTGAAATGTTTTGAAAAGACACAGGAAAACTAAGCTGTTCATATCAAAAACAGGGAAAAAAAACTCAAAACAACTGAAAAGGAAATAAAGGAAATTATCATAAACAATTTTGTTCAGTCATGTGCTAACCAAACTCATAAATCTGAGAAAATAGATGGAATACTTAGAAAAATATAATGATCTCAAATTTTTTTAAAAAAGAAATAGACTACTTAAATAACTCTAGATCAGAAAAAGTAATTGAACAATCCATAAATCAATTCCTAAAGGGAAAATAAAACATAACCGGAAGACTAGATGGATTCACAACTGAACCCTATAAAATATTCAAAGAAAAATCAATTCCAATAATATACAAACTATTTACAAAAAATATGAAAAAAAGACATCATACCAATCTCTTTATATGACACAACTATGGTCCTCATAACTAAACCAGGGAGAGACAATGCAGAAAAAGAAAAGTACAGACTAATACCCCTAATGAATATTAATGCAAAAATTTTTAAATACAACATTACCAAGTTAATTACAGTGATATAAAGAAAGATTGTACACTATGGACTTATACTAGTTGGACTTATACTAGTAATGTAGGGTTTATTCAATAAGGAATAATATAAATATAATAAACTAGGTTAAAATAGAAATCATTTTAAAAACCATATGAATAGAAGCTGAGAAGGCTCTTGACAATATATATTTTCATTTTAAAACTTCAATGTACCTTTCCTTAGTAAGTAATATCTAAATTTAAAAGCAAATACCAAATGCAATAGGGAAGCGCTAAAGGCCCTTCCAATAATAAGACCAAGGATAAAGTGAGGATGCCCAGTATCACCATTACTATCATTACCATTTAACATATGGTTAACTGTAGCAATAAGAAACTGAGGGAACAAGTATATGGAAAGAGGAAACAAAATTTTCACTTTTTGCAGATAACATAATAGTGTACTTAGCAAAACTAAACTAAAATTAACTGAAGTAGTAACTTTAATGAAAGTTGCAGGATTTAAAATAAATCCATATAAATTAATAACCTTCCTGTATATTACCAACAAAACCAAGTAGAAGAGTTAGAAAGAGAAGTTCTATTCAAAATAACTATCACACTATAAAATATCTGACCAAGATTCATCCAGGAAGTATATACAGATGCAACTATAAAACACTCTTTTGTAGAATTAAGACAGTCCTAAATAATTGGTGAAATATTAATTACTCACGCATAGGCTGAGCTGATATAATAAAATGACAATACTGTCAAAATTAATTTACTTGTTCAATGCTGTACCAATAGTTCAAAAGACTTTTATTTAGGCAAGAAAATTAATAATAATGAAATTGATATGGAGAAATTAAAAAATAGAAAATCTCAAGAATAATAAGGGGAAAAGCAAAGGAAAGGAGTCCATGAGGATTAATCTTAAATGGTATTGCACAGCAGATATTACTAAAACAATCTTGGTACTTGGTACTCTCAGCTAGGTGGTACAATAGAGTGCTGAACTTGCAACAATGACCTAAGTTCAAATTCAGCTTCAGATCCTTAACAGCTAAATTTCTTTGATCAAGTCATTTAATTTCTCTCTGTCTCTTAAGTTTTCTGATTCAAAAAATGCAAAGGACAGTAGCATGTATCTCTCAGGATTGCTGTGATGATAAAATAATATCTGTAAAGTGCTTTGCAAACATTAAGTGCTATACAAATGTCAGTTATTATTTAAAAAGAGAGTCCAATCATATTAGATATACAAGGAAGAAAGGAAGGAAACAAGCACTTATTAAGTACCTAATATGTACCAGGCACTGTGCGAAACCCTTGACAAATATTTTTTCATTTGATCCTCATAATAAATTGGGAGATAGGTGCTATCATTATCCCCATTTTATAGTAGCATACTGTTGGACGAATCCCAAACACCAGATTATCAGGGGAAGAACTCATTTGACAAAAAGTGCTGCAAAAATTGGACTGTAATTATGACCAAAGAAGAAGCTACCTCTCAGCTTGCTATGCAGATCAAGTGAGATAATACTGCCTTAGTATATAACAAACTCGCACCAGGAGGCACTCCCCTTCCTTGTACACCTAGTCTGACTGAATTTTTTTTTTTAATAATAGCTAACATTTATATAGTACTTTTCAGATAATGGAGAGTAGAACAGTTCATGCCTAAACAAGCAATGGAGAGGATCACACAAGATAAAATAGGGAATTCTGAATATACAAAACCAAAAAGTTTTGTTTAATAAATTTGCTATTAAAATTAGAAGGTTGACAGGTAACTAGAAAAATATGGCATTAAGTTTCTCTGAAAAGGGTCTCATAAACAAGATATTTAAAGAACTAATTCAAATTTAGTTCTCAAAGGAGAAAAGGTCAAAGGAAATGAACAGGAAGTACCCAAAGGAAGAAATCCACTGTAGCAATATTCATATGTAAAAATATTTCTAATCATGAATATTAGAGAAGTTCAAGCTCACACCCATAAGAGACTGGCAAAGATAACAAAAGAGGAAAATGTAAAATACTTAAAGGGCTGTGGGAAAACAGGTACTTTTATATACTATTAATGGAGTTGTGAATTGGCATAGGTATTCTGGAAAACAGCTTGAAATTATGCCCCCAGAGTTACTGAACTGTGTATTTATCCCCTGACTCAGCTATAGTATTATTAGGTCTATGTTCCAAAGAAATCAAAGAAGAGGAAGAAGATCTGCACATACTGAAAATATATTTATAGCAGCTCTTTTCATGGTAGCTCACAGCAAGAAACTTCGGCAGAGCCTTCCTAATAGGGAATGGTTAGACAAACGTGGCATAAGGATGTAACAGAATACTATCATGTCATAAAAAATGTAAGATGTCCAGTTTTGGAGCTAACTGGTAAGACTTATGAACTGATGACAATTGAAATGAGAACTAGGAGAATAATCTATAAAACAGCATTACAGAGAACAATAACTCTGAGAGACTTTATTAGGATACTATACAATTATAGATAAGTTCAAAAGAATGAAGATGAATGAAACAATCCACTTGCCTTCTGACGAGAGGTGATGAACTTAAAATGCAAAAAATGACACATTTTCTGATGTGGCCAATGTAGGAATTTGTTTTTACTAGACGATGCGTATATGTATTGAAAGCTTTATTTTCCATTTATTTTTCTCCCTCTAATTTTGAGGGGGAGAAATTGAGAATTTCATTATTAAATTATTAGAGAAAAAGATAAGCAGATGAAAAAGAGGTAACAATGTCATTAAAATCCCCACATTTTCAGAAACAGCACCAGAAAACAAGCCCATCTAACGTACTACTATTGGTTATAATTACAGTAATTATATCAATGTTTGTTTTATGTCTTTGTACGAAACATTACATTTATTTTATTATAAAAATTAGTTTGTAATCATATATATAACTCTTTTTAATAAAACAAAAAGAAATATCAAATGTACTTCTGAACTGCCTAAAGAACTCTGGGTCAGGCTATACATTTGAGGATAGACACTTTCATTTTTCCTCTTTGTTCCCTGCATTGGAGCACAATGCCTTGCATTAATTGCCAAACATTAATAAACGTTTGTTCAATTGAAGACTGAATTGCACAAGTTCAATTGTGTGCAAATGATCAAATTAATTACGTTTTAAAAGGTATCCTAGTTTAGTTATGCATAGCCCTTGACGACAAGGCATTTCAAAGCTGGCAGTTCACATGCACTGTGCTATGATGGCAAGAAGCTAGAAATTAGGAGACCTGGGGTCTGTTTTCTCATAAAATTATTATCTTGGATAAATCCTTACCTTTTCTGAAAATCAGTTCTATTAACTGTAAAATAAAGGGGTTAAACTAAAAATGTCTAAAGGACCTTTCCAAGCAATTAACTATGGCTCCACAGGAGAATTAGCTAATCATAATCAGGGAGCCTCTATCAGGGTCAATGCCATCCAGTGACCTCTCAAACAGGTCTTCTGAGTAATTTTTAAATTAGCAGTATTCCTTGCTTACAGTGTCAGTCAACTACACTCTGCCTCCTTTCTTTTTTCATTTCACCTACTGAATGTCCTTCACTTATTTCTAAAGGGCCACTTACCTCACTGGAATTATTGTAATAATTTCCTCTCCAGTGTTCCAGCTCAAATACAGTCCCCTAAGATCCCTGTTCCAAATGACTCCCACAAGTACCTTCTTTACCCATCATCTTGACTATTATTCTTCCTTTACAGAAAGACCCTAGGGTAGTTCTGAGAAGAGCCAATATCCTCCACCAGATCTTGCGTCCCTTATTGGCTACTATGTACTCACTTCTACTGCTTTCTGTGGCTTGATTCATTCCTCTGCTTGTAGAGACATACAGGCTAATAGTCCCTTTATTCCAATTATCATGCTTATCTGATGTCTTGGGTCTAAAATGTCTATCCTTGTTCTCCTCCCCAATCTAATAAATTATCTTTCTTTAGACAGATCCTGAAATCACACTCCCTCGGTGAAGGTTTTTCTAACTAGAAAAGAGGTAATAAATTCTCCTTGCCCTACTCTTTCTCAAGAAATACTCCTCTTCATTTATAAAATGATATAATTATCTCTTTTTCTTATACATAATAAATATATTATAGAGCTCAATTGTTTGTTAGAGGCAGTTAGGTAGTACAATGGATACAGCACTGAAACTGGAGTCAGGAAAACCTGAATTTAAATATGACCTTAGACATTTTCAAGCTGTGCGACTCTGGACAAGTCACTTAACTTCTGCTTGTCTCAATTTTCTCATACATAAAATAGTGATAATGATAGCACTTACCTCCTAGGGTTGCTGTACAGAACAAATGAGATACTTGTATTGCACAATGTCTAGTATTTAACGTGTTTAATAAATGTACTTTCCCTTCTCCGCGCCCCCTTAGTTTAAAAATATATGTCCATCTACCTTGCTTCTTTCTTATATTAACACCATCTATGGCACAAACCACATCTAATTAGCAATGTAGAGAAGCTAGGACAACACTATATTGAGAAAAGTGCTTCATTTTTTAAACAACTCAGAAAAACTTAAGTATATCTTATTTAACTACAATGAGACAATGGAAGATAGACTTCCAGAGTTCACTTAATCCTAAGGATGGAATATACTTTATAAAAAATGCTGAGTACATATTCATACTCAGTAAGCATTTTAACAATAAAAGTGTTCTATTTTAACTGATGACAGGAAATGAAATAATATCTAAAATCATCCTTTTGGTCAACAGTTTAGAACTGAATCTGCTAGACATATTTTGAAAAATTTTTGAGAGAGATGATAACTATAAAGTTCTATATATTTAAAAATGTTCATTTATTCAACATTTATTAAGTACAATGCAGTTTGATATATTTTGTATTCAGTATAACATAATAGACATTCTTTTTATTAATAATTTATGATCACAATTTTATGTAGTGTCACTTTCACCTTTATATTTTTAAACTTGAGTAGTAATTGGAAAATAGCTTGTAATTTCTTTAATCACAAATATTCAGAGATATTAAATATCTACTTCACATAAATATGAAATTACTTCTATAGTACTCAAAAAAAATTTACTGAAACAATAGTACTTTGTAGAAGTATTTTAATCAAAGCTTTTTTTTTTATAAATAATGTTTTTGCTATTCTTTCCAATATGAGGCCAGCAAAAATCCTCCTTTTCTATTCTAATTTACTGGAAGAAGTAACTAATCATAAATGGATAATTTAATATTCTGCTATTTGCAGAATTATAATGTATTTATAACTTAAAATGCTTACTAGGTTCATTGAGCCTAAAATCATACACAATGAAACAAATACTTCCTTTAAATATTAGGGAAAAGAATATGATTAGAAATTTCATCCTAAGAGGAAAAATTAATACAAATAAAATGAAGTGTGACCTCCATGTAATAAATAAGCCATACCTCAGCAGTAAATCTGCTTGACATTGGTGTAATGAATCCAACTCTACCGTCATTAAACACAACAGCAAACCCATCGAGTGTAGCACAATATTCCATATCTTTGATGTGCACATCCTCAAAGCCCAAGAATGAACCTGCTGGTGAAAAAATATGGAAATGAGTATTCACAACAGTTTAACAACGTTCTCACAGTATTACCTGCAAGATCACTATTTTCTTATGTGCAACTGCATATTTAATAATCTAATAAAATTGAAATGATGAAATCAGAGATGCCTAAGAAGACTAATATGAACTAATGCAAAAAGTATGCAGAACCAGGAAAACAGTATAAATAGTAACTGCAACCATTTTAATGGAAAGAACAAATAATGAAACAATATTTTCTAATCAAAAAGATCAAATGCCATTAAGAAAAAGGAGAAAATGCACTTCTCTCCCTTCTTTGTAGAAACAGACTATGAGTATGAAACATTACACACCTAATTGCTATATTGTTTTTTCTACCTCTTCTTCATTATTTGTTACAAAGGATGAAACTCTGGGTAGAGGGGAGAGAGGAAACAAAGGTAACAGGAAATAAAAATCAACTTAAAAAAAATTTACCTTTAAGAAAAAGCAAAACAAATGTCCCAGATCACAAATATTTCATTACTGAAAAGAGATCAGTGTCTGGCAGTGATTTGGCACAGATAATTCTTTGCACTTTAAATTATTTACCATTATATGAGATAATAGCTCACATGCATTAAATTAGCAATTAGTTGGTGTGGGAGGAGTGGGACAAATGCACAAACGATAACGTGGCAAGGAAGAGGGACCCAAGACTGGTTAAAATAAGGTGAATACTCACGAATCATAGCCCAAGATCACAGAGGTGGGGGTATGACATTTGGGTGAGAGGTGATAGATGGAGAAAAAGAAGTATGAAATCCAAATGGCTGAGAACGTAATATTTTTTGGAAAGTAACGTGACACTGAATTAAAAGACAAAGTCTGTACCTTTTGATACACACCGGGAATTTCTTGAGGAATATTATAAAACTGGGAATATATCCTAATATCTTAGCTGCCCCAAACATAACAGTGAAAAAAAATCGCAAACAATGCAAATGTCCCTCACATAGGTACATCAAAAGTGATACAGTGTGTAGAAACAGAAAAAAATCTATGAAAAAAAGAATTTAAAAAAACCCCTACCATGAAACATTTAATTAGTTATGTAAAAATGCTTATGAAATTATAAGGAAAGCATTTTACAATCTGTTATTTGTAGTGACTGTTTTATTGCAGTTGCTTAACTTTAAAAAAATCATCAATTTTTAAAAGCAGGTTCTACTTCAGACATAGAGAGGTATAACTACCTCGAGATGACTGCAAGTCTACTGAAAATGGTACTGTACAGAGATTGATGGCTTTTCTTCCATTTGTCATCCCTTCCCAGTGAATAAGATGAAGCAACCCATCAGATGTAGCAACCAGAAGATCCTCTAGCATTGATTGCAAACTGTAAGGAAAACAATAATTTAAAATCAGTGCTTTAAAAATTGTTAGGTCATTGAGAAAATATGCAGGCTCTCAAAAATTTGCATAAGCTTTCAGGCTCACAAGCAATTTACAATCGTGGCTCACCAATCTGGAACACAGCCAAGAACCAGAGTAGTCTAAATAAATGTTACAAAGCCCAAAGAATAAAGTTCATTCACTACACGTATAGTGAAGTTTTAAAACTTTTTAATTAAATTTTTATTTCTAGTTCCAAATTCTGTCCCTCCCTCCAATTCCACCTATAGTCCTAACCAGTCTATCTGCTTCTCAAGCCTATGGCAAATTCAGACATACCAAACAAGAAGCTGCATTGCTAGAGGCAAATACATAGGCAAAAATGAGAACTGGTTACATAAAGGAAAATAAAGAGACTAAAAAAAATAGGTGGCAGAAAAAAGTCTCTTAAAAAATGCTGTAGTCTGACATAAAGGCAAATAGTCCTTAGTCACAGTGCAGTGCAATGGAAAGAGAGGGCAGGGTTCAAATTCCAGCTCTTCTACGACCGGGTTGGACAAATCATTTCCTTCAGTTTTCCCATCTATAAAAATGATGAGGTTAGAGCAGAATATGAACACAGATCTCCCCTTACTAGACTGTGAGCTCCTCAAGGGCAGGGGCTATCTTTTGACTTCCTTTGTATCACCAGCACTTAGTATATAGTCTGGCATATAAGAGGTGCTTAATATATGTTTATTGACAGATTGAGATCTAGAGTTAAAAGGAAGGAACCTAAAAAGTCATTTAGTCCAACTTTATCACTCTACAGGCGAGGAAACTGAGGTCCAGAAGTTAAGGAACCTATTTAAGGTCACACAGACAGTAAATAACAAAGCTGGGACTCAAACTCAAGGTATAACTGACTCCAAGCTCAACTCCAAAGATTCCACCTGGTTGCCTTTCCTCACTCTAACCAGAACTCACAAGGATGGTGACAACTGAACTGCTGCATATTGCAGAAGAGGGCAAATCAACTTAAAATGGAAGAAAATCTGAAGTCTTCAGGCTTTAAGACTATGTAATTTAAAACTCAGAAGGGTTGCTGGAACAAACTACTTTATTACAGTCCATATTGGTAAAGAAAAGTTTGTACATTTAAGTACAAATTCAAAAGTCTGCCTCATGAAAACAAGTCACTGGTTCTAGCTAGTTATCAGGACAACAAAAACAAGTCTCTTTTTAATAAGCATTATTTTGAATAGTGCCCCTTTTGCTTTTTCATATGGATTCTCTCTCCCTCTCTCTATATACCACATACATTCAAGCATGATATGGGCAAGCATTAAAATTTGGGATAATAAAAGAAATCTGATTTTTTTAAAGAATTCAACTATAAATCTTAACCTCAACAATCACTGATTGCATCACTGTATCACAGTAACAAGATAAATGACATTCATAATAATGCATGAATCATTAAGAAAAAGTTTAATTTTTTCCAGTGCTCTCTGTTAAAGAAGTCAAGGAAATAAGCAGGGCATTTTAAGAAGATTTCCATTTAAAATGGTTACTTAAATGGATTCACGATCTTACAGATTTTGATCAGGATCCATAGCACTAAGATGAGGAAAAAACAAACTATATCTTTATCTCACTAGTATTTGATTTCCTTTGTAATCCTATGTATTTTATGTATTTAAAAATATAGCACTAAGAAAGAATAGGCTTCACCAGACTACCAAAGTTACCTGTAACACATAAAAAGTTTAAGAAACCCTCAGCTAAGCCAAAGTCCTCATTTTACACTTAACTGAGAAGAGAGCTGGAAGTCACACAAATCATAACTAAATGAGCCAGGATTTTAATCCCAGGTGTTTATAATGCAAGATGAACTTAAGGGGACTCTTAAGTCTGGAAGCTGTGACACAGTTACTTTTACCGTTAAGGTACTGAGAGTCCAACAACGCTTTCTACTTTTGAAAAGATTTCCTATTGATATGCGTATGTGTTGTTTTCCTCAGTGGAATGTGAGCTACTTGAAAGAAATGGCTACTACAGTTTTTGTCTTCTGCATTCCTAGTACTTGGCATAGTCACTGGCAAAGAGCAGACTGAATACTTGTTGAATGAAAGAATGTTATCTTAACCTAAAAGAGAACATCAGTGAACCTTCTGAGTTGTATGAGAACTGTGCTCACTCAGTATGACTCAGAGAGTGCATTAAGTGCCTTTGGCTTTTATTTTATTTATTTGTTATTATTCTTTATAGTGTGGAATAGTAGTTCATGAATCTATCAGCTAAACTTAACCTTAGTTTCTTTAACAAAGTTGTCTGAATCAACTCCCAGCTTCCTTAAAAGAAAACAAGGCAGCGACAACTGTCTTTGTGTGACTCAGTCTTCAGAAAAGCACCGGATCGTGTGCACATGTCACTAAGCATTTACTAAGTGTCTAATACGCCAAAAGTGTGGGGGCTGGTGTCTAGTTGAAGGTGAGAAGAGAAAAGATTTAAAGTTGCTGTGGAGATAAGAATACACGAATTTCTAAGATGAGGTGAGAAAATAAGGGAGGTCTTCCATTGTATGTGTGTGTGCATGTGTGTGTATATGTGTGTAAAATCCTGAGAGAAAAGCAAACTCTTAGGAAGAAAAATTAGAAGGTCCATTTGTAGAACAGGGCAAGGTTAGGGCTATTATATATATTTAATTAACTCATTAGTTAAGCCATTCATTTATATGACAGGCCTTTTACAATGGGCAAGCAGTCAGCAAAATCAATTCTAATTCAGTGTTTTTGATGGAAAGTCAAGACAAATTATATAAATAAAAATGACTGACAAATACTTTTTCTTGATCTCTCAACGAATAGAGCACAGTTGGCACTATTTGCAGATTTACTGATTTACTTTCTTGCAATAAAGTTTGTATGTACATAGCTAAAATTGGCTACGGCATAAAGCTATACCTTTCCCTAATTGGTGCTGTCATTTTTAACCATTTGGCAAACCACCTGTACGGAGTACGTGGACTTATTAAGCTGGATATTCTCTCCTAAAAAAGGTCATACAGATGTTAAGATGTAAATACAGCTTCGACGGCAGTTACTTAAGGACAATTCATTTCATGCAAGTATATTTTTAAAAGTGTCTGCAAATTAATCAGCACAAAAGGAGATCTTGCTTGTTTTGGGCGGGGGTGGGGAAGAGGTAAGGCAATTGGGATTAAGTGACTTGCCCAGGGTTACACTGCTAGTACCATGTCAAATATTGAAGGCTGAATTTGAACTCAGGTCCTTCTGATTCCAGGACCAGAGGTTAGCTTCCCCTAGATCTTGCTTTCTTAGGAAAACAGTAGGAATAATTTGTGCCACAGAACAAATGTTTCTGTTGCCAGACTGGGAAATTATAGTCATATCAGTGTACTACATAATTTTTCAATTCCAGCTTCTATTTTAGGAATACACATGGATAATGGTTAATTGCTGGTATGTTTTCTTTAAAATATACACAAAGAGTTACAATTCTTCTCATCTACAATTAAGTACTAGTTTTCAACAAAGAATGAAATACAAGTCAATGAAGAAAATGATTCTCCACAGAAAGTGTGTGTTCTGCTGGAATCCCAAATACGTTTGGGATAGTACAGACTGTTTACACTGTGTCATCAGAGTAAGAAATAATCATTCTTCCCTTTTCCTTCACTACACATTTTATTCTTATAGCATCACATATGACTGCAGCATTGTAAAAAAACATTTTTTTTAAAGTAGCATAGATTTATGGGAGGAGAAGTCAGGGAAGAGGTGGGTAGAGGGTCATGTCTTGATTTGGATTTCATTGTTCTGGCCAGCTCCTAGTAAAGAAACTCTAACAAATAGATTAGAAATTGTTTTGCAGCTCATAGTTTTAGAAAGCTGTTAGGGGCACTGAGAGAATAAGAGACTGACTGTTGGGTCACATGGCCAACATGTGCTAGAAGTGGGACATGAACTCCCTGACTCATGGATGGCTATCCACAGTGCATGTTATCGATTATTTAATGTCATAAAGTTAATAATTAAAGTAAAACAAAAAAGGCAAACTCTTCCAAGGATAATTAAGCAACAAAATGAGCAGTAGTCTACCTTACTAACATCACTATTATTTCTAATAGAGGCAGCATGATAAGAATGGAAAAAAAGGCAGCCTTGAAGCTAGGAAGACCTGAATTCACATTCTGCCCCATGCTAGTTGTGTTGAGTCTGGGGAAGGCAGTGAACTGTTCAGTGCACCAGGCAACTTTCTAATACTGAAGTTGCAAAGGTGCTTTTAACAGAGATCTATATCTTAATAAAATCCCAGCTCTGGTCCATATCCCTATTATTTCTAATATTCTCAATATTTGAGTGTCAAGTAATGAGCTCATGCAATCTTTCACCGTGATGAAGACAGGCTCTCCTCCCTCTTCTCCCATCTCACCTCACCATAACCCTGGGATGGTGTTTTAGTGAATTGGCAAGGCTTATTTCTTGATCCTTTTCTTCTCTCCTCAGCAACATATCTGGCTGCCACCAAGTGGCACAAGATAAGAGGCTGACAAATTCAACATTACCTTAAGTACTCAAAAATGTCACTAAGTAAAGTGTAGGACAATGCTTGAGAAGCATACAGTCTAAAAGGGAGAGCTGGACATATATATGTATATATATGATAAGAAAGAAAATGGTAGCTCCAAGGAACAAGCAAAGTGATTTGAGAAACTTGAAGATTTAGAGATGACTTTCACCTGGGATGAGGCAGCCCATAAGCTGCACTCTGTAAGATGGAGGAGACTTTGACAGATGCAAACAGAGGGGAGAGTCTAATGCAAGAGTAATAAGGTCATGCTCAACAACGGCAAGTGGAAAAAGAATCAAAATGGGAAAAGGTGTCAGGGTGATAGAAAGTAGCTGAATGTATAATATGGGAAGAGGAGTAGCATGAGATAAGGTACTGCGGCAGGTTCTGTAGATCCATATTATGAAAAGTCTATTGAGGAGAAAGAAAATAGAAAAACAGTAGAAAAACTAATGCTATTTCTCAAAGGAATTAAAAAAAATCTGTTAATAACATCCTGAAAACCTATTATAAACATATATAAACATAAACAACAAATCAATGTCATAAGAAACAATACATTCAGAGAAAAACTAAAAGTAAAAATACCATAAAGTACGTCTCTGTCATATTCCACTCAACAACCAATCAACCAACCAAATGACAAGCACTTGTTAACCATTAATTGGTTAGCTCACTACCCAGCTGCAGTGCTGAGCCACAGGGACATAAAGAAAAGCAAAAACAGCCCCTGCCCTTAAGGAACTTGAATTCTCATGCAGGAGATATGTATACAAATAGACACAAACTCCTGAAGGAAGGTACTACTGTGGCACACAGTAAGCACTTAGTAAACGCTATCAATTGATTGGTTAAGTCTTGAAGGAAGTCAGAGATTCTAAGAAGTAGAGTTGAGGAAGGACAATATTACAAGTGTAGGGATGGCCACTACAAAGACACAGACAGGAGACGGAATCTCGACTTTGAAGAGCAGCCAATAGTCCAAGATGGTTGGACCATACAGTGTATGTGGAGGGGTACGTGGAATAAGAAGATTGGAAAGGAACAAAGGAGACAGCATATGAAGAGCTTTAAATGCCAAACAAATAATTTTTTATTTGATCCTGGATGTAAAAGAGAGAAGTAAGTAGGGGGATCAGACCTAAGCTTTGGGGAAACCACTTTGGCAGAAAGGCAGAAAATATAGTGAAATGCAAAGAGATGAGACAGGGAGACCAATTAGAAGACTGCTGCAATATTTCAGGCAAGACAGAATGAAACCTAAAAACTGGGGTGGTGGTGTGTGAGTAGAGAGAAAAGAACACGTATGACAGATGCTGGAATGATAGAAATAAGAGTGGACAACTGATTGGATATGTGGTAAGGAGTTAAGAATGACATAGAGTATGGGTGAATATGGGTGAGTAGGCCAGTGGTGTCCTCAATGGTAAAAGGGAAATTCAGAAGAAAATTAGGAGTGGTAAGAGAGGTAGGAGGTTAATCAAGAGAAACAGTCACAAACAGTCAAAGATAAAGTGTACAGGAGGGGAAGGTGCTCCATAGTGCAAAATGCTGCAGAGAAGTCATGAAGGATGAAAATGAAGAAAAGGTCATCCAATCTGTCAATTAAGAAATTACTGATCCTTTGGAAAGAGCAAATTCAACTGAATGATGAGACTGAAAGTCAGAAAATAGAAAGTTTAAAAGAAAGTGAGAGAAGAGGAACTGGGTTATATAGCATTTTTTTCAAGTAGGTTACCAAAAATTGGAATGAGATATGGAAAGATAGTTAATGAAGACTGTAGGCTCAAGTGAGAGAAAAGAGACACATGAATGTAGGCAGCAAGGAAGGACCCAGAAGACAGAAAGAGCCTAAAGCTTTGAGGGAGAGGTAGGGATAATGATGGAGGAAATCACCTACGACAGTATAGTTGAGTGGGGCAAAGAAAAAATGAGAGGAATAGAAGGCCTGTCGTGCGGTAGGGAGGGTCTAGTTGAGAGTGGATAACATTCCTAGCGTACCCAGTCAGTAGTTTCATGATTTTCTCCAGCTCCACTCCGCAACAAGTGAGTAAAAGTGAAAGAGACAGATGGTGAGAATAACCTAGCACTCATATCTGGCAAAACACAATCCAATAAGGAATCTGAACACTGAGGATATATACAACTAAACTGGCTCAACAAAGAAAAGGTAAAGGTTGGAAGAGGAAGGGAGTATAGCTATCACAGGTGTGAAGACAAAGTATAAAGTACTAAGAGGTGAGCAATGAAGTTCTCACTGGGTGTGAAGAAGCAGGTTAGCAGTTGTGAGGCGTAGGGAAAGATATGATTAAACATTATAAGCAGATACGGGAATTTATTATCACATAGACATCTGGATAAAACACTTGGAGGTGATGGCAAGATCAATGATATGACCACCCTGTGGGTAGCTGTAGTGCAGTAAGAGCACAGGTCTAAAATCTTTTCCTTATCAGGCTCAGTACAAGTGAGTCTTATCTTGAGTTCACCTGAAATTCATTTTAAGTCAAGTATTCTTTCACAGAGAAAATCTATTAGCCCTTTCAATAGAAAGATCTTTGTTTTTTGGAGGCAGCATGCTTCTGCTGCCTCTGTGCTCTCTTCAATCCACCAACCATTCCTTCCTATCCATATTTCTGCATAAATGGAGAATTTTTCCACCTCCACTTCCTTCCTCCCCTACATTATGACTTAGTGTTCTCACTCCTCTTCGTTTCCTTTTCTTTTAATTTTTTCCCGAGAGAAGGAAAAAAACAAATCCCCTCGTTTTCTCAATTTCCTATTTTTTTTTTGTTTTACATATCACCGTGTTTTCTCCTCAATTCCCTAATTTTTTTGTTTGAATATATAAAAGCAGTATGTAATAAATGACACACTACACTGGTATTATATAACCTGTTGTTTCATTATGTAGATAGAATATGTGGGAAAAAGTTCTGGCTTTTGTCCATTTCATAACAGCTCTGATTTAACAAAATGAAACTGTCACTTTATAGTTTGCCAAATACAATTGGGTACTGCCCCCCAAATCACAATCTCATAATTGGCTGAAGTAGCAGCTGGAAAATTTAAATACCTTTAAATGCCTAAATGAAAATGATTACTCAATTATTTAAGGATTTGATAAAAATTATGTGTATAGGATTTACTTAATGTAAAAGACTCTAAATAATTTACACCATACAAACACACCATTGGTGAAACACAAAAGCATTAATCAAGTGTGTGATTGTGATATTTTAGTCAATTCATTTAAAGACATAAAAGCAAAACTGTGATAATATTAAAGGGTTTCCCCCACCAAAAATAGTAAATATAACTTTTATTGGTTCAATTCTCTGACCTGTCCTTTCATACACCCATTTTAAGGTTTGTGAGCAGCAACCAACCATTCTGTGCTGTAATAAAGGACCTAGGACATAACCAAATGTTAAATCTCACAGAGGGAGGGCATACCTAACGATAGGCGCTTGTAAATCCAGCACTTTTTTCATCTCTAAATTCAACGATGGAGCATATTGTTCTTCCTTAAAATGAGGTGTTCCCTTTACTTGTGGACTTCCTCTAAAAGAAAAAGTAAAGACATACGATGAGAACAATCTATTAATTTTACACATTCTCTCTCTTCACCACTTGCCTTCTCCTCCCTCCACCCCTCAGAATTTTAAAACTTAAAAATGCACCAAATACAATCTGGCACATTTTGATGCAATATATCAAAAAAAATATGAACTTACAAACTTGTCCCTGGCCTTCTATTATGTACAACTTGCAATTCCTTTTAAACATTATATAATAAAGTTGTGTACATTTTTTTCCTTTTTCTCCCCTCCCCCCACTTTAGAGATGACTACCTTCAGACATACGTAAGCATATATGTGTAAAATCATTCCATGCATGCTCCTATTCATCACTTCTTTCTCAGGATGCAGAGCGCATTTTCCTTCCTATGTCCTCTGCAGTTAATTTGGGCATTTATAACAGTCAAAGTAACTTAGCTGTTCAACGTTGTTCTTAAGACAGCCTGCTCCTCTCCTAGCTCTGCTGATTTCATTCTTCAGTATTTCCTGCAAGTCTATGTTTTTCTCAGATCAGTGAACTCATCATCTCTTAGAATACAGTAGGATTTCATCACAATCATGCCACAACATGTTCCGCATTCTCCAATGGATAGGCATGCCCCTAATTTCTATTTCTTTGCCACCACAATGAGTTACATTCACACTCAGTTTTTACAGATTGGGAAAACAAGACCTAACTACATGGCCACCATCCCCTGACTACTTCTTAAAGAGGCTGATTCACTCAACAGGCGTTACCTCCATCTAACTGAGTACCTGAAAAGGCCAGACTCAAAAGGCTGAGGTCTCCCATTGCAGCCTGGGCCATCTCCAGTCATCCTGATGAATATCTGGTCACTGGACCCTGATGGCTCAGGAGGAGAAGTGAGGCTGGTGACCTGCACAGCCCTCCCTCCCTCCAAACAAAGTCAAGTGCAAATCACGGCATCATGTTGTCTCTGATGGCATGGGTCTTCTTCAAAAATGAAGGATGAACACAGACCTCCTGTTGATGCAGCTGAGACCTTTGCTCTTTCACTTTATTTTCCTTCCTCAGGGGACTCATTATAGTTAAGATCTGAAGCCAGTACTTTCTCTAAGAAGATCTGGATCATATTTACTGCTTGTTTCAGGGGTTAAGTTGTTTAGTAATCAAATTGTTTAATGGTGAGATTGAGCCAAGCTATACTGGTTTGTCTTTGTTTTTTTGTACTCTGCAGTCTTGGTCCAGATTCCTGCTATAAATCCAACTTGATCAGAGCGTATAATCATTGTGATATGTTGCAATAGCTTCCTTGCTGATATTTCATTAAATAGCTTTGCATCAACATTCATTAGGGATATAAGTTTTCTAGTTTTCTTTCTGTTTTGACTTCCCTTGGGTAAGGTAATAAGACTGTGGTTTGTTTCACAGAAGAAATTTTTCAGACTCATTCCCCCTGCATCCCTTCCAGTTTATGCAATACTGGAATAAAATGTTCTTTGAATTTGAATTCTCTTGAAAACCCATCATCTGGTCTTTGCAAGTTCATTTATAACTTTACTCAATTTCTTTTTCTAAGATTGGGTTATTTAAATTCTCTATTTCCTGTTTGTGTATTTTATATTCTTTTTACATATTTATTTCTTTTAGATTCTTAGTTTTATTTGCATATTACTGGACAAAAATATTTCTAATAATATCCTTTGTTCTTCATTTTGGTAGCACCATGATGAGTATGTTGGACTTAAAGTCAGGAAGACTGAAGTTCAAATATGGTCTCAGAGGCTTAACTGTATGATCCTGGGAAGTCACTTCATTTGTGACTTAGCTTAGAAGAACTATATTTCATTAAAGAGTCCCCTTTATTACATTAATAAGTATTAATATAAACATATTAATATTATAGAATGATTTATTATCCTCCTGTAGAATTACATACTCAGTTTTACTGGATAAATTATTCTCAGATGTAAACCTAGAACCCACAACACACTAAATACTGTATCTCAAGCTCTCTGCTCCTCTGCAGTGGAGGCTAATGAAGAGCATGATTGTGGCTGTGACAATGCAATTGTTCTTCCTGGCTGCTTATAGTGTTTTGTCTTTGAAGTGGAAGCTTTGAATCTGTGCAATTACATTCTTGGACATTTTCATTGGGGGTTTCTTTTCAAGAGGTGCCGAGAAGATTTTTCTATTTTTATTTTTATTGGTTTCCAAGAGATCTGGTCAGTTTTCTTTCATGATTTCTTGACATATATCCAAGCTCTTTTAAAAATGATTCTTATAGTCTCTATTTACCAGGACAGTTATACATACATACATACATATACGCACATACACATATACACAATTTTTATGCACAA
The DNA here is from genome assembly GCA_028658325.1 of Potorous gilbertii. Taxonomy (NCBI): domain Eukaryota; kingdom Metazoa; phylum Chordata; class Mammalia; order Diprotodontia; family Potoroidae; genus Potorous; species Potorous gilbertii. The sequence continues at coordinate 29,673,269 of CM053769.1, forward strand.
TGTGATTTATACACATATATGCAATTTTTATGCACAATGTGATTTATACATATATGTATTTATAACTCCATGAGACAACAAAAATATTAAAACACTTGTAAGACTGAAGAAAATATAAGATCTTGTGAAATATCTTAGGACTCATTAACTTCTAATCCGTCCATTTTAATTTATGGGGTCTGTTGCTCAGGCAAGGCTTTTTACCTCCTGTGCTAAATTAAATTGTTAATACTCCTTCTTCTACAGCTCTTATTTTTCCATTAATTGTTTCCTCTAAATTCACATTTCATTTATAAAATCATTAAAAATTTTTAAAAACTTCTTACATAATTTTTTTCAGAAATTCTAACTGAACTCTTGTTTACCTCTTATGTGGATCATTGTTGTTTGCTTTACTTGTAGATGTTTTGGAATCACTGTCCTCTAGTTTTATGTCTTTTTTGTGCTGGGATTCTTTTTCCAATTTATTTTTCCAGTCTCACTTCCAAAAAAGAAACCATTTTAGGGCTAAGATCTATGTACTTCTGGAGAGAATGTTTGGGTCTTGCTTGGATCTATATTGTACTCATTGGAGTTTAATGTATACTGTGTTCTTTAAGGATTCTCAGGGAATGATCAAGCTGGAGACTTGATCTGGGTAAAGTCTAATCAAAGCCCTTCTGTTCCAGCTCTTGAACCTGGTCGAGGCCTGTATAGAATAACTATAGGCTTGCCCCTGGTTGGAATTCCAGTAGACTTATAATTTAGTTGTATGCTTCAGATCAGGGGTATTGGATTCAAGACTCTCCTACAGAATCAGAACTACATAGCAGCTGCTTGATTCTGTCCTTGCTCCTTCCTCAGTACACAGCGTTTGGGGACCGCTCCCAAAGTCAAATGACCTCACCCTGCCCTGGCCTGCTATTCCTAGATACAGGTCCCTTCCTCATTTTGCACTGGCTTTGCAACCCAAATACTTCATCCAAGACCTTTACTTGTCCAAATACACAGCCACAGACTCATCCACCCCTGAAATTCAGTCTCCACATGTAGGGGACCCTTCTGGCCAGATCTCATCCACGGTATCTGGAAACCTCTATCTTTCTCTCTATGCCAACCATGGCCAGAAAAATAGCTCACTCTGACTTTTCCTCAGATTTCCAGTTCAGGACTCGGTCTGGTACCTTTTTTAAAAAATATCTTTTTAGAGTAGTTGTGGAGAATAGTTGGAATAAACTGCTTTCCCTTATTACATTTTTGGCTGGCCACCTCTCAATAATCTTTAGTTTTAGGATCAATATCTAAACAATTAAGCTCTTTTTGAAGTACTTCAGTTCCTATGTTATCACTGGGGTATTACCATGTTTAAATACTGCTGTAACACTGTACTTATGGCCCTTAACTTTCTTACCTTTACAAAATACCTTACATATATTATATATTTTGGCTACTTCAATAAGTAAACTGCTTTGGACATGTTTCAAGTATCATACCAAAAAATCAAGGAGGAAATCAATACTATAGCTATCCCTTTCAGTGCTTGTTAGACACTGGAAAACCAAAAAAAAAAGAAACAATGGAGTATGCCAGGGACAAATAATTGTGAGGCAAATTCAGACTGACAGTTTCAACAGTCATGTATCTAATATACTATTATTATGACATAAAATCAAATTATTGTTTAAAAATTTTAGCAGACTAGATTCTATCTTCAAGGATTATACAAGCTCCTATGAACACTGTTATTGTGTAGAAGTATTACATAAATTTGCATTCCATGGAATCTGTACATTACTTCCTGACTGCAAAATGGGGACAATATATATTGGAGGGTGCTACCTACTCCACAGAGTTATGATGATCCAATTGGGATAAGAAACATGAAACACAAAAATGAACGAGCAACATGTGACATACGACAAAGTACTACGTAAATGTCAGCAATTATTAAACGGTTTGAGAGATTATAAAACAACACCCAAATCGTTACCATCACAACTAATTTAACATAATGAGAATGAATGCAGGTGCATTACACTTGCACAACACAAAAACGAACGTAATCGACTATTGGGTAAAACCTGAAACCAAACTGATGAGGTGTTAAAACTGACGGTGACCTTTCGAGCTGGTGATGTAGAATGCAATAAAATGACATTCGAAAGCATAAGCTTTCTAGTTAATGTCCTAATGAGCCACAGGGAGATTAACAATCAGATGGTTACTCAGTTCTTAGGTTGGAAATGTGTAGTAACATTTTTCAATACATGCTACATCATGCCTGAATCAAGAATATTAGGTTATATTGATTCTTTATCTCTCCCTGCAGCTTTTCCAAACCTTCTCTTCTCTTAACCTTTCTGCACATCCCACTTGACACCCTTTTAGCTGAGACTTTTGCCTCTGTCTTTATGGATAAATTTAAAATCACTGACGGCGATATCCTCCTCCTCGATTCCTCATATCAGAACCTTCGGACAAGATAGGTCTTCTGCAGCATCTGAGTGAGGAGGGTGTCAAATGGGTGTTTCTATCATACCACACTGATGACTCATTATTAAAATCCCCACCTTTACAGAGCACTGCTTTTCCTCCCTAGGCCGGTAAAGCTAATTTTTTATCTTTTCACTGGACCTGACTTGTATTCCTACTGGATTCAATCTTATTTGATTCAGTCCAATGCCTTTTTGGCCTGCCAAGAACCTCGCATATCATGACTGTATTCATTGTGGTAACTATCCCTCCTAACTTTGAGTCATCTATACTTCCTGCAGCATGAGTCTCCTCTTTGAATGTGGTCTCTCACCTCTGTGACTCTGAACTCTGAATGATGAGGTTTTACTCTATGTAGCCTTAAGTCACATCATGCTACTTTCCAACTATTTCCAAAGACAAGTTAAGCTCCTACTCCCAAAGAGCTTTCAGATGGAGAAAGACAACACACAAAAAGGAAATGAATAGGGGCTGGGAGTGTAATGAAGGTATACACTTGAGGGAGATGGTGTTGAAGTATGGAAAATCTGCAGGACAAATGGCTATTTAAGGGTAAAGAAGTCCCAGGAAGTAAGGTAGGTTCCAGGGGGATACTGCATTTTGAAGTATGACGTTGAAGTACATTCAATCTAGAGCCTAGAGGGGAATGAAGGCTGGCTAGACAGAACCTCTGCCCATAATGGAACTTAACAATGGGAGAGAGGGGTTGACATGGTACACTAAAATCCCAGACCTCAAAGCCACTCAGGTTTCAAACTTATATAGTTTAGACAAAATGCTAATAAGATACTAATAGAAAACTGTTTGTTGTCTATGGGGAAAGCAGTAGGGATAGTCTGCACCACTAAAATAGGGTATTTAATGAGTTGCCCAATAAAGAATGAGAAACGAAAGGCAAGGGACTCAGAAAACTTAACTTTCAATTACGCCACAGAAAGCAAGTTGCTGAGAAGGGGGACAACGTCTAGTCTCCAAGTTGAACTCTACCATACATGCATCTTGGGGGCTGGGGCTATACCAGCCAAATCAGTTTTCACTGACTTGGAAAAAAAAAATCCAAAAAACAACAGAAAAGAGGATTATATTTGAACTACTACTACTACAGTTTTTTAAAGTGTACACTGAATTTAAAAAGAATATTATCCTTTTTTTTTTTTTTGCCCTTTGTGAAACTATTTCCCCCTTCTATATATTTTAAAGGTTTTGTTGGTGCTTCTTTTTTGGGGGGAGAGGTATATTTGTATCTGAAAACTCACCATTACCCCCTATCCCCACCCACCCAAGAAGCCTTCTTCCAGAATAATAAATATAGTCAAGTCACACATAACACACCAGTCACACCTGAAAATATATGACTTCTTATATACCTCTGGTTCAGCATCTCCCTGTCCAGAGATAGGAGGATGGCTTCATCATCATTTTGGCTAAAATCATGATTGGTTGATTATGTTTCTGAAGTCGTTCAGGTCATTGTTTAAGTTAGTGTCCTGGTTCTGCTCATTTTACTCTGTACCAGTTCATAAAAACCTTCACAGTTTCCTCTGAAGCCTGATGCAACATTTCTTATAGCATAATAATATTCTATTACATTTAAATATCAGAATTTGTCCAGCCATTACCAGGTTGACTAGCATTCATCTGGTTTCCAATTCTATTAAGTATGGCTCTTGTTACATACGAATATTTATTATCTATATTATCTTGGATATCAGACTTGATCAGGGATAGTTGCTGTGAAGATTTTCCCCCCTAGTTAACTAGGCTGAACTTCTAATTTTAATATGCAAAAAAAAGTTTTTTAATTTTGTATAATTAAAACTGACCATTTTATCCCTGATGACTACCTCTATCCCTTATTTAGTTAAGAATTCTCCTCTTGGCCATATTTACGAAAGATAACATCTGTCTTCTAATGGTTTTTTTGATATAACTTATTTTGTTTCGGTCTTGCAACTATTTGAAGCTAACTGTGGTATATAATGTAACACATATTAGTCTTAATCTAATGTGTTCTTTTTTCTGTGTGTGATCTGGACTGAGGTTGCTTGGTGTTTCATCACTTTCTTCCCACCTGCAGTATTTTTCTTTGACCTGGAAGCTCTGAAGTTTGGTTATGATATTTCTGGGTGTGATCAATTCATGGTTTCTTGAGATTTTCACTCTGTCCTTTGGTTACAATACTTTTGGGCAGTTTTCTTTTATGATCATTTAAAATATTGTGTCCAGGATTTTTTTTTCCAGTCAGGGTATTCATGGAGTCCAATTAATTCTTTAACTGTCTCCTCATTCTGTTTTCCAGGCTATTTTTGATAATGTTATCTCACATGTTCTTATAATTTTTCAGTATTTTGATTTTATTCTAAAGTCCTCATTTAATGATTGAACTTTGGAAAACATTTACAACATTTTATTTTTCAGAATATCCACTTCTTGGGTAATGCTTTCCATTATCTAATTCAAAGATTCTTATAAGAGTCCAAAAAAAAAGTCCCCTCCTCCTCCAAAGGGTTTGTACATTTGTTTTTTAAAGACATTTTGATAACTGTATTTCATATAATTTGCTTCTTTTACAATCCTATTTATTTCATTTTTATGCATTTAAAACCATTACTCTGAGAAAAAGTCCATGACATAAAAAAGATTAAAACTTCCTGGTCTAATCTTAAATTCTTCAAGTGACTTATTTCATTCCTTTTCTCTTTTTTCAAGCTCTTTCTCCATCTCTCCCACCCACTCTTAAGAGTCCTTGTGAATCAATTCATTTGCTTGTCATCTCACCTGTAATTATGATGATGATTGTCTTCTGAGATATTTTTCTTGGATTCTCTCGACACATGGGGGGGGGTTTTTGTTCCCCATTCTCTTACAAAATTTTTCTGTTTACTTATGATTTTTGCCTCAGCTTCTGGACTGGGTCTTTGAGCCAGAGATAAATTTTGTCCCCTTGTCTGATCTTGGAGAGAGTGGATAGGACCAAATCCTATCTATGCCTATGGCCTGGGGAGGGATGATACTATGTCAAGATTGGGTTATTCCCCTACCACAATCCAGATGCTACTGCCCTGCCACAATTCTGGGTGAAGTGGCTTGGGCTTGGTTTCATCTCCTCTATCATAGTGCCTTGCTTGGGAAACTACTTAGGGCCTGGCACAGAACTCATCCACTGTCAAAGTACATGGTTTCTTTCCCCATTTCCTGGCAGTGCCTGACTGGGAAATCATATTGGCCAGGCCTAATCCTCTAGTAAAGTATAGTCTCTCCACCTCCAACTCCCATTGGAAATCCACAAGATACAGTTCTCATCTGGTTATAGGCTTGGAAAGGAAATAAGAGCTCAATGGTCTTTCTCTTTGGTTTTGTTGAATCTGCTTCATCTGCAACTTTTCTTTATCATTCTTGAGGTGATTCTCAGAGCAACCGGCTTTAGCTGGTACTTTTCACATTGTCATCTCTGCCAGAGATTTTTAAGTTCTTATCATATTCTAACAGTACACTATTTATCAGTATCACCTTTTACACACCCAATAGACTCCAAATTTGAGGTTTGAGATGGTATCTTATTTATATTTATCTCTCTCCCAGTGTCTAGTATTATAAATCACACTAAGTAGGCATTTAATAAACGTTTAATGAACATATGTTGCTCAGAGAGTGAATCTCTTCATCTCCTCCTTTATGTGTATCTACAAGTCATGGTGATTCACAAAAGCACTCATGCCAAAAATCAAACTTGGAAAAAAAATCAAAACAATTCCTTTAAAAGACACAGTATATTTAAACACAAGCCTTACTATTCTAACACATGTCTTAGTACTACCAAACAGGAACATAAATTTCTAAATTTTTTTTCTAATTCATCAGCTGGACACAAAAAGGGCAGATATTGATCCTAACATTTAGTTCAGTTCTTATTAAAATGTCTAACCCTGTCCCTTGGTCAAATTTCCCTAAAAGAAACACAAGGGTAGGAAGGAGTGGCAGCAAAATTTTTGAAGACTAAAACTTTCTTATTCACATATTTTACTTGAAAATTAAAAATAGTTATAAGTTTTTCCTTTGAGTTTGAGAAGACTATACAACAAGCAGAAGGGAGTCTTGACATCTATCAGCCAACAGCGTAATGAGGCAGAGGAGAAGGCAAGAAGTGAGCCATAACTATTCTCAGAAAGAAACTAAATTTACAGTGTGGTGTCTTAAAGTAAACTCTCCAAGAAATATTTCTGTACATAACTCTGCTCACTGATAAACTGATTTAGAATTCCAATAAGAGCCTTTAAAATCACTTTTTTATATTATTTTATCAATTTAAACACAGAGACTATAGTAATGTAGTTAAAGTTTCAGATACTGAATGAATTGGAAAGTAAGCAAACAACAGTAGCAACTCAAAACCTGATATAATTATAAAGGTCAAGATTTTTAAAAAAGCCACCTGTCTTTATTTACATATAGTTTATTTTTAAAAATGAAACAAAACAGCTTTAGACTAGATGTCTTTCAAACTACTGCCATATTGTACCCTAACTTTATTTTTGTTTCTTTTGATTCCACATGTGTGTGTATGTGGGTGTATGTACACACACAAATACAAATATGTACACAAAAATTGCTAACTCAAAAAATTTTTCTATATCCAGAAAAATATCAATTAATGAAAAATGACCAAAGAATAAAAGGTTTGCCATGATCCTAAGAAGTCATTTTTGTGGTTACTTGGAATTTTCAAGTGCTACTGCAATTTAACACTGTTGTCAAGGTTCTCAGGAATATTAAGTTTGCATGTATCTGGGTGACTAAATTGAACGCAATATTTACTTCTGACACAAGTTATTTGTAATTGTTGGCAGTTATCTTTATCAGTGTTATCTTCCAATATCCAAATTCCAGTTCATTCTGTACCAACATGTTTATATGACTCATACTTTTCTGAACACCATTTCTGCACACAGTTTTTTGGGGTCCAGTCATATGATTTAATTGGAGCAGTAGACCAACAACTCTTCTAAAAATGAGTCCAAGGGCCTGGGGTGTGGCGATTAAGTGATTTATCCATCCAAGGTCACACATCTGTTATGTGTTAGAGGCAGCACTTGAACCTAATCTTTCCTAACTCCACAGTCAATTCCAACCATGACACATCTATTCAACACAACTTCAATGGCTCCCTATTACCTCCAGGAGCAAATATAAATTCCTCTGTTTGTCTTTTAAAGCCCTTAAAGACCTCCTTGCTTTTCACTAGACATTTCACCTCCCCACTCCATGCACTGTCAAGAGCTGTCCCACCAGCTTAGAATGCCCTCTCTTCTCATCTTTGTCTCCTGGCCTCCTTTAATTCTCAGCTAAGATAGCACCTTCTACAAGAAGTCTTTCCTGGTCTACTTTAATGCTAGTGCCTTTCCTCTGACATAATCTTGTTTGTATGTAGTTGTTTGCATGTTGTGTCCCCTACTAGACTCCTTGAGAGCATGGATGTTTTTGCCTTTCTTTGTATCATCAGCTCTTTCTTAGCTCAGAGTCTGAGGTCCAATAGGTGCTGAATAAATTCTTGTTGACTCCTTTCATTGCAGGATATTGGTATTTAAATTATCTCTTTCTTTCTAATAGGTGGTTAACATGGAGTAGAGTAGTTAGAATTAAAAGGCAAATGCTGTTCACTGGCCAAAAACAAATTTAAAAACTAGGAAAAGATTAGCTTTTCCTTTCCTTTCAAAATCTATTTCTCTTTCACAGTGAATTAGCTAATAAGAAACATCTCATAAAAGAACAGGGTGCTTACAACATACTTATAAATGACATTTAAATCGTGTTCTGTGATAAAATGCTTTTTTGGTATAAAGTATGTATAGCAAGTATGTAGAATAAGAACACATTACAATATTTCATTATTAACTATAGAATGTTTTATTATAACTTGGTCAGTAAACTAATGTCACTATAGGCCATAGGCTGAGACTTGACTGTTCAGATTAGTATGAACAGCATAGTATATAGTATAAAGAATATTAATCTTGTAGACAAAAGACCAGAATTCAAATCCAGACTCTGACACTTAATAACGTGTGCAAAACTCTCTGTTTCTCCACTTCATCATCTACAAAGCAGGGATGATATTTATATTACCTACTTTACTTCACAAGGATGGTGTAATAAAAGAGCTTTGAAAACTTTAACACAGAGCCTATATCAGACTGTATGTCATCTTGGGGAGGGGGCTGAAAAGGAAGAGGGAGAAAATTTAAAACTTAAAATCTTATGAAATTAAATGTTGGGAATGAAAAATAAATAAATAATTTTTTAAAACAGCAAAACCTTAACAGTATGTAAATGTGGAAATTATACAAAACTTTTTTTCAAATGTGTTATTGTTAAGGGACTAAATATTTAATGTAAATTCTAAGATAAGAGAAATACATTTAAGTATAAATGTAAAAATACATTCTAAAGCTAAATAGAAATTATTTCTGGATTATATAGCACAGTTCCTTAAAAAAAACCACTCAACATTTACGGAGTATAATTATTAAAAACTGATAGAAAAAGACACTTTAGTGATGATTCCAAAGTCTTCTAGTTTTATATCCTATTTTTTTCTACCTTTTTATCGGATGCATTTAATAAACAGTAGTCTAAAAAGGATTTTCAAATGTCACATAAGAAATATAAACCTTATAGAGTTGGGGAGGAGAACAAGAGAAAGTAATGAAAGAATGTAAGTCACCCAAGGCTGAACTAAAAGCATATCTGAAAAGACATCTTTGTTGGAAACTATTAATGAATATGGATATCTGATCTGTTATGTCAGATGTGATATAACAGGGAAAAGGTATGTACTTCTAAGGTAAAGTGTGCTAACATTCAATACAGGGCATCCGATAAACTAAAGAGAATAAAAGAAGATGATACAAATAAAAGAAAAATAAAATAAAATAATAATAATATACAAATAAAAGAAGATGATAAAATTTAGAAAAGAGGCTCAAGAGAAAACTGTTCCATATGTGAGTCAGGGAAAGAGGAACTGTCTATTCCTTGTGAGATATTTTAATTCTGCCTCTGTTTTAAAATAATGTACATTTTTTGTCAACTCTTTGTTTTTTATATAAACTAAATGTCCCCTTCTATCATTCTCTCTTTCTCACAAAGGTATTCCATATAAACATATTTTTTTAAAAAAGCAAAACTTGATATGTTCAAAAAATCCACCAATAACCTGACAATATATGTAATATTTCACATCCATGTATCACTGTACCCCATCCCCAGGCAAAGTAGCAAGAAGGAGGTATCTTTTTATATCTCCTCTTTGGGGCCAAGGTGAGTCATTACACTTTTGTGGCATTTAGTTTTTATGTTTTTTATTGTAGGCTTTCAATTTACACTGTTGTAGTCCTTGTGTATGACGTTTTCCTGGCTCTGCCTACTTCACTGTGAATCAGCTCATGCAATCTATTTCCATGTTTCCCTACATTCATATCTACCATTTCTTATTACACAGTAATAATAGTCTATTACACTCATCTATGACAATTTGTGAAGCCATTCCACAAATGATGCTGTCCCCTCCATTTTTCAAAGTTATAAGCAACTTCTACTTTCCCTTCTTTTTCTGCCTTGTCTTTTTTTTTTCCTTAACAAGACTCAAAGCAATACATGGGAGTCACAATGACAGCGCAGAGGTCCATGGCCCAAATCAATTAATTTGTTTCCTTATTTGTCTAAACCCTGACATAAAGCCCAGACAGAATTACTTTCCTTCTTTTTGTTGCCAGCAGAGCAGATACACATTTTACTCAGCCTGATTTAGAAAAGATGGTCTTTGATGAAGCTGGGGAGCTTTAAACAATGTATAACAGTTCGTAAGGAAGTCACAACCTCCTTCAATTTCATTTTTCTCACCTATAAAATGGGGATGTCAGTCTTGATAATCTCTCAGGTTCCTTGTGAGTTCTAGCTCTGAAGTTCTATGATTTATTAACATAGTTGACTAACAGCATCATGTTCATTCATGTAATAGGTAATGAGAAGGATAAGAGCACGGGACCTGGGGTCAGGAAGACAACTTCTGATCTTTCCTCAGATAATAGCTGTGTGATTGTGGCCAAGTCATTAATTTCTTTCAGTCTCAGCTTCCTCATTTGAAAAAGTAAGGAGGTAGGATTTAATGCCCTCTAAGTTCCCTTTCAGGTCTAAATCTAAGTCCTAGATACTCACTCTAGGCACCTTTTACTGAATAGAACTGTAAAGGTCTTCAATAAGCCTATTGCCAACCTCTCAATTAAGCACAAAACCCCTCTGTAACATCTTTGGCAGGTGATCACTCAGCCTCCACTTAGTAACAGTATACTGCTACTAACCTCAAAGTAGTGGCCTCAACTTTTAAAACACAGTTCACTCCACTGCGGGATAACTCTCATTATAAACATCTTGCCACTAGACCTATCAGCTGGTCCCTGAAGTTCATATTCTAGCCTCTACCTCTCTGTCTTTGCACAGGCTTCTCACCATGCCTCCCCACCATCTCCGCCTCTCAGAATCTTTCACTTCTCTTAACCAGCCATTAAGCAATCATTTCCTATGGGACTTCTGGTCTTTTCTTGTTTCCCCGAGTTGCTGGTGCTCTCTTCTCCTTCCTCAAGTTTTTTGTGTTCCTTGTCAGGACACATGATTTATCCCAAGTAGAATGTAAGGTCTGTGAGAATAGGAAATATTTCATGTTTTTGTCTTTATATTCCAAATGTCGATCATAGTGCCTTTGCACGGCATACCTGTTCAACAAATGTTTGTTAAACTGAATTAGTAAACTCTCCTTTAAATTGTACCCTAATATATCCTCCTGTAACTTCCATATTTCCACACCAACTACAGAGAGTCCAATGTCAACACTGACTCACAATCTATCACTTCTCCTAACTTTAGGATTTCCATTTATAATTAACAAAATACTACACATTCTACAAGTGGGCAGCTAAGTGAATAGTGTTGGGCCTGGAATCAGAAGACTCCTCTTCCTGAGTTCACATCTGGCCTCAGATACTTACTAGCTGTGTGACTTTGGACAAGTCACTTAACCTGTGTGCCTCAGTTTCCTCATCTGTAAAATGAGCTGGAGAAGGAAATGGCAAACCACTCCAGGATCTTTGCCAGGAAAACCCCAAATGGGGTCATGAAGAGTTGGACATGACTGAAATGAATGAACAATAACAGCATATTCTACAAGCAGCCGTAAAAAGAGGCACAAATTTATCCTGGAGTTTCAGAAAAGGGTTCCATCATAAAAGCAGTAAAATTGCAACTTAGAGTGTAAATAGGCAACATTTTTATATAAAAAGTTCCTTTACAATTCACCATTTTGTTTTCTTTTATACTTCATTTTTTACCATAATCTATATTATAATGACTATCTAGTCACTAACAATCTTTGTTCTAGACCAGCGATCTACAACTACAGCCTGTAGACCAAATTCCTGCCACATGTCTATTTGGTCTTTTTGGTTTGGTCCTCATACTACGAATAGTTTTCTAAATATTTAAAATAAAGTATTATTAACAGCATGGTTTTAACATTTTAAACTAAACTTTAACTGTATTTAAAAATGTGACACATTTTTAGCTCCTGGGCTATAGAAAAATAGGTGGCAGGATTTGGCTCTACTGATATAATTTGCTAATATTAACAAACTGTTCTGGACGAATAACCATCATATCCAACTAAGTATAGCTTACAAGTGAAATTTTCTATATTTTCTTAATATAACCCCCCCCTTTTATGCTTAGTCAGTTTTCCCCATTAGTTTCTAAAAACAAAAACTGTTTAGTGACTGAAATAAAATATTAGAAAATATTCCCCAATGATTACAAAATAAAAAACAATCTATGGTAAGAGAAGCTAGAAAACACAGTTTAACTGTGTTTTTTAGGCATCACAACTTCTACTATGCAAACTAGATTTGAAATAATACAGCTTATACATATCTGAGTTTTATTACTGATGGGATAAAGGTGCAGAAAGGAGAAGGCAGACTGGTGACTCTATAAATATAAAGAGTTTACTAGGAGGAAACTCCCACAATCAAAGCAGATATGCAATTGTAATACAATTTACATATATAAAGAATTGAGGGAGGAAGGGAGGCCACAAAGAAAGGTCATGTGACTTGCCCAAGGTTACATAGCAAGTATGTGTAGATACAGCGGTTGAATCCAGGTCTTTCTGGGGTCTCTAATCAGGCTGCTCCTCTATTCCCTAAGTCAAGCTATCCTCACCTCGCACTCCACCTCCCACAAAGAGCAGAAAATGTTTACCAATTTCTCACCCAGAAACCAGAACAGGAGAAATCATAAAAAATTAAATACTAAGTGTTCTAATAAACATAAGTAAGGAGAGCCAATTAATTTCAATTAAGATTCACAAAGAGGTAAAATTTAAGCAACTGGTCAATAGTTTCCAAAAAGGACAAAAATTATAAAACATTAAAATATCAGAAGTTACAGTGTATGTGTAAAATTAAATGAAAATTATATTTAGCACACTGATTTCCGGTAAATATTACAGAGTATTCTATTCTCTCTTAATTCAATAGTCATTTATATTTCAACAGGTTTTTGTCTAAACTTTACTGGAAAAAAAATGAAAGCACAAGATATATCATAACATTAACAATCTCTGTATTATTTAAAATATTTCCAAGATTCAGCTAATAGCTACCTTATTTTAACCTCTATTTCATTCCACATATATGCACAAATAACAGGACTCACAAAATAATTTGCATGGTCCCCTGGCAAAGGGATCTCATATATATTCAAAACAGCCTATCCTTGTTTGAATCTACTTTTAAATTTACAAAACTGTAATGCTTTTTCAAGGGTATAATACATAAATCAAGAATAAAATATAAAAACCAAAAACTTACTTGGGATATACAGGCTCATAAAGGTACTTTTCTCCTCTTGCCGATGCAATATGGAAAAATAAGATGTAGCCATTTGCTGTCTGAAAGAGATAAATTTTATTAATAATAGAGTAAAAATACTTTTTCCCTGTCACCTTAATAAAGTTCTCTATTATTTTCCTGAATTATATCTTCACATTTGCTAATCATTAATTTCACTATTTGAAACATACCACTCTGATGAACAGTTTTCAAAAGAAGTGTAAATGATTAGCAACTATATGAAAGACAGCTCTGAATCACTAGTAAAATAAAAAAAGGCAAATCAGAAGAACTTTTATGTTTCGTATCTCTCTGTACATATATACATATATATGTATACATACATATACATGTATGCATACAAAATAGTGTTATAGAGGTTGTGCAAGGATGGGCATATTAATGCACTGTTGGTGGAGCTACAAACTGGTCTAACAATTTAGGAAAGCAATTTGGAATTATGTGAATAAAGTGACTAAAATATCTGTAACTGACCCACTACTAAGATTCCACAACTAGGAATATTCCAAGGAAGTCAGTGACAAAATTAAAGATACCTCATGTTGAGCAAAATATTTGCAATAGCACTTTTTTGTAGAAATAAGCTACTAGTGGGGGGGCAGAGCCAAGACGGCAGAGTAGAAGGATGGACCTGCTCTAGAACTACTTCCATAACCCATAAAAAACTTGTAAAAAATGACTCTAAACAAATTCTAGAGCAGCAAAAGATACAAAACAACAGAGTGAAAGAGATTTCCAGTCCAAAGACAGCCTGGAAGGCTGACAGGAATGGCTGATCACACTGGGCTTAGAACAGAGCACAGCACAGCCTTGGCAATGCAGCACAGCAGGGATGGGACCTGAATAATCACAGGCAGTAGCTGTACTTCCCAGATTTCTCAACCCACAAACGCCAAAGACAGCTTCAAAGGTCAGTAAGAAAGCTCTTTCACCTGGGTGAGAAGGGAGCCCAGTCTGGTTCCAAGGCGGCAACAGCCACTGCTTCAGCAGCATCCACTTTTGGAGCCCTTGGTCTAAATATCCTGGGGGAATTAAGCAGCTGATCTGGGATTCAGTCCTGAGGGGCAGTCCTAGGGTGAGAAAGAGTGCTGGCATAGTAGAGCTGGTGGAGGCTCTGGAGAGGGAATCCTGCTTACAGACCAGAACACAGGCCAGGACAGGCATAAACTCCTCTCCCTTGACTTGTGCCACTTTGGAGGAACTGAAAACTTGCAGGTCCCTAATGTATACCCTCCACTTAACAAAGGACTCGAAAGTCAAGTAATTGGCTGGGAAAATGCCCAAAAAAGGGAAAAAAATAAGACTACAGAAGGCTACTTTCTTGGTGAAAAGGTATTTTCTTCCATCCTTTTCGATGAGGAAGAATAAAGCATACTATCAGAGAAAAACATCAAAATCAAGACTTCTACATCCAAAACAAGTATGCAATGGTCTCAGGCCATGGAAGAGCTCAAAAAGGATTTTAAAAATCAAGTAAGAGAGCTGGAGGAAAAATTGGGAAGAGAAATAAGAATGATGAAAGAAAATCATGAAAAGCAAGTCAACAGCTTGGTAGAGGAGACCCCAAAAATGCTGAAGAAAATAACACCTTTAAAAATAGACTAACCCAAATGGCAAAAGAGGTCCAAAAGCCAATGAGGAGAAGGACACTTTAAAAAGCAGAATGGGTCAAATGGAAAAGGAGGCTCAAAAGCTCCCTGAAGAAAATAGTTCTTTAAAAATTAAACAGAGCAGATGGAAGCTAAAGACTTTATGAGAAACCAAGAAATTATAAAACAAAACCAAAAGAATGAAAAAATAGAAGACAATATGAAATAGCTATTGGAAAAACAACTGACTTGGAAACAGATCCAGGAGAGATAATCTACAAATTATTGGAGTAGCTGAAAACCACGATCAAAAAAAGAGCCTAGACATCATCTTCCAAGAAATTATCAAGGAAGACTGCCCTGATATTCTAGAACCAGAGGGTAAAACAGGAATGGAAAGAATTCACTGATCACCTCCTGAAAGAGATCCCAAAAGGAAAATTCCTAGGAATATTGTAGACAAATTCCAGAGTTCCCAGGTCAAGGAGAAAATATTACAAGTACCCAGAAAGAAACAATTCAAGTATACAATCAGGATAACACAGGATTGAGCAGCTTCTACACTAAAAGATCAAAGGGCTTGGAAAAGGATACTCCAGATGTCAAAGGAGATAGGATTAAAACCAAGAATCACGTACCCAGCGAAACTGAGTATAATACTTCACAGGAAAAAATGGAATTTCAATGAAATAGAGGACTTCCAAGCATTCTTGCTGAAAAGACCAGAGCTGAATAGAAAATTTGACTTTCAAATACAAGAATCAAGAGAAACATGAAAAGGTAAACAGGAAAGAGAAGCCTTAAGGAACTCATTAAAGTTGAACTGTCTACATTCCTACATGGAAAGATATTATTTGTTACTCATGAGACCTTTTTCAGTATTAGAGTAGTTAGAGGAAATACATAAAACATGTATATATATTTTAACCTGTTAGGGAATTCTCACGGAAACTCCCTCTGTAGTTGCAACTTTATAGCTCATCTGCAGCCTATAGTCTACAGCAGGAGTTCTTAACCTGGTGTCCATTTCAGAGGTTCCATAAACTTGGATAAGACAAACTTGGAGAAGAAAAAAATGAATATTTTGATTAACTTCTAACTGAAATTCAGCATTTTGTTTAATTATTTACAACATTATATTTTGAAGAGTCCACAATTTTCACCAGAGTGGCAAAGTGATCCTTTACATAAAAAGCTTATTAACAACTCCTAATATAGATCCACTGGGAGGCAACCCAGGTTTTTATACTTCTATGACCAATCTGCTAGTCTAAAAAGTTCTTGATTGTTTTGAATCATGGATCCCTTTGGCAGTCTTGAGAAGTCTATGGACCCTTTCTCAGAATAATACTTTTAAATGTGTACAATTAAAAAGGAAACCTATTATATTTATGTATCAAATCTTTAAAAAATTAAGTTTACAGACTTCAAGTTAAGAACCCCATCGGTGTACTCTGCCATGTTGCCTTTCAAACACTGCCTAACTAAATAATAATCCACTGACCAAAAAAGTATCATTTTCAAGTCAAAAATGACACAAATTATTACTGATATGCAGAAACCTTAAGAAAAAGAATTCTAAACTTTTTTTTTTACTTTAAAGTAGCGGTGAGTATAGTAAATCCAAAATATATACGAATCTTCTACCACTGAAAGAAACCAACGTAACATCATATCTCTTGATGAAGGGACAGAATCGTTTCAATCCCCAAGATTAAAGCAACAAGCAGCTTATTATTCCAAGTTACCAAAATATTTGAAAGATGGGTTTGGATATTAAGTCTGTAGGCTTAAGCCCAAAATAACCATCTGTTCTATTTAACTGGTCATGACATGTAGCATGATTACATAGCCTTGAATAAATCATTCAACACATGCACAAATATGAAACATAGTAAATATCAAGCCCTGCTTAAATTTAAGTTTCTAACCAAATATTTGTCACATCATTTTGTCAAAAGACAGAAGTATAAATTTATAAAGATACTTTAAGTCAGTTCAAAATTCCTATCATTTTAATGCTAAATGGGCATGACTTTTAAAAGCAAAACAATCCACAGTTCCAAATTCTTTTCCAGTATTAGCTTCCTGTTTTTCATTGAAGGAATGACAGGAAACACACTTAACTTCTCAGCAAAAGCAGCCTTTTGGGGGGTGGGGGGGGTGTCATGATCCTTATTCCTTTCTAAAGTACCTCATACACTGAAAACAGGACTATAAAAACAAAACAAAAAAATGAGGAATATTACTTTAGAGAAAAGGCTCCTTTCTAACTTATCAATGTTTATGGTATTAATGATTACATTCTTTATATAAAAATAGCAGGAAACCACTTATCAAAGTCATTTAGAACATACACATATCAGTTGCTAATTATAGTTTGGCAACTATTTAATTTTTAGAACTCTTCTTTAATCTTATATGGAAAGGAAAAGTAAAATAATACTGTAAAGTATCTATAGTGATGACATAAATACACAAAAGCTTTCCTGAATTCCATTTACTCAGGCCAAGTATTCACCACTTAAAAGGGTATCAAATGCCAACAATGAACCCAGAACTTAATTTTTAAAAGGAGTAAAGAAAAGAATTCAAGGCTAGGCTATCTCTGTTTCCAAATAGCCAGCCTGTTTTATATCTAGCACACTAGCTGAAGCTGAAATTTATTGCTTAATTTACTCGTTATACAGAACCATAAGAACATAGGTGATATCAAAGATGTCTTCCAGCTCTGGTTCAATCTGCTTATTCTGGATATATCAAGTTATTTAATACAAGTAGTCAACTTTGATAATAAACTAAGAGCTTTCTTCCTCTCCCCGACTCCCCATGGCCCAACCACATTTTAAATGTAATGGTTCTTGATCATCTAAGATGTTGGACACTAGAGAGAAATATGTACTAGAAACCTTGAGGAAATGTTTTAAAGTCCACAGGACAAAGGACAGGAGAATTTACATTAATATCACAGGAAGAAGGCAGGCAGGAAAATGAAAGGGAAAAAGGAAACAATTATCTTAGAAATAAGAGATAAACTGAAAATGTGTGACTGTGGCCATTTAAAATAGAAATAACAAGCCAAATGGAAAATATAAAACATTATTTTGGTAGTATTTGATAGTATTTGTAGACATCAGCAATAGTCAACAAGATGTATATCTGAACATACATGAACGATCTATATTCATAAAATTCAATTAAATAAGGCTCCTGCAAATATGCAGGACAGGATTAGGCACTGGGGGTACAAAAATATACATGCAAACTAATATGTATATGTATACACATACATACAAACACATATTCACACAAAATAGACATTTAGCTAATTTTACGAGGTAGATACCAATTGCTAAGGGGACCAAGAAAGGCTTCCTTTAGAAAGTGACACTTGAGCTGAGCTTTGAAGAAAGTTAGAAATTCCACTATGTGACAATGAGAAGGGAGTGAATTCCATACATGGGAAAGCATGAAGAAAAGAGATGATGTGCCATTTAAGAGGAACAACAAGGAGGCCAATTTAACAAGACAAAGAAGCAGAGGAGTTTATATCTGATTCTAATGATAACAGGGAGCCACTGAAGTTTATTTAGCATGAGAGTGACATGGTCAGACCTGTGCTCTGAGAAAATAATTCTGGCACCTGTACGAGAATGAATTGGAATGTGGAGAGCTATGAATAGGGATACCAATCAGGAGACCATTGCCACAGTCAGGGAAGATGTGACAAGTCTGAACTAGGATAATGGGTAGTGCGTAGAGAAAAGGAAACTGTAATCAAGAAAGAAATGACAAGATAAGGTGCTGACTGTATGTGTGTGAATGAGGAGTCAGGATGACCACAAAGTTGCAAATCTAGATAAATGTGAGAATGGTGGTGTTCTCAACAGAAACAGGTAAAAATTTAGGTTTGGGTTGTAAGGTAAAGATGATGAATTTTGTTTTGGACATATGGACGTCTAAATAGTGATGATGCCTACGAGATGTCTATGAGACATCCAATCTTAGATGCCTCAATTTCATACTAATTACATACAATGCTTATCCATAAATAGGGGCAGGTAGGTGGCACAGTGGATTAAATGCCAGGTTTGGAGTAGGAAGACTCATTCCTGAGTGCATATCTGACCTCAGAAAACGTGTGATGCTGGAAAAGTCACTTCTCTTTGCTTGCCTCAGTTTCCTCATCTGCAAAATAAGCTGGAGATGGAAATGGCAAACCATTCCAGTATCTTTGCCAAGAAAACTCCAAAATTCATGAAGAGTCAGACATGCTTGAAAATGACTGAACACCTGAAATCGGTAAATAAGCTGTCACCATAAGAATTCAAACACAGAGAGGCCAAGATCATGTACAAAAGAAGTTAATAAAGGACTCCTATATTGGAGTGGAAGACTGGTGTAGGAGATCTTTCCTAGGGAAACAAAGATACTATTGTATTTACTGGATTATTACCTTTAATAGCTACTTTAAACTGTGTTATTGTTCACACTTTATTTCCGAAGACCAGTGACATCGTGGGATCTTGACTCGAGGGTGAATTGGATTTAAGGGAGGCAGAGCTGCACAAAGTTGTCAGTTGTTACTCTCCCAGAGTCATCAAACTCCAGTGGCAAGATGACTGGCAATGACCTTCATGTCTTTGATGTCTGACCAAGCTTTAAAGTGCTCCACAGTGCCTGCTTCAGCTGCCTT
>CM053769.1:29693483-29721906 GCA_028658325.1 Potorous gilbertii
GTCTTCCACTCGGTATAGGAGTCCTTTATTAACTTCTTTTGTACATGATCTTGGCCTCTCTGTGTTTGAATTCTTATGGTGACAGCTTATTTACTGATTTCAGATATTCAGTTTTGTCTGATTCTTTATGACTCCATTTGGGTCATGAAAATGAAGGATAAATAACATATGGTCCAACCTGGGAGGGTATGGTTTAACTTACTTAGCAGAAAAAACAGCCCACAGAATTCAAGGGTGAAATTAAATTCAATTATCTAAGAAGACCTACACACTTAGTTTCACCTTGCAACTTTTCTCCAGATCTTCCCTCTAGTACTCTGAACTAGATATTGTTCAGATATTTCACACTATCATTAAAAAAAAAAACCCAAAACAAGACTTCATTACACTGGTCTATCTTAGTATTTCTAATCTACAAATTACTGTACCACTGAGAAACTCCACATATAGAGACATCAAATTCAAACCATATCTGAAACCACAGCCCATCTCAAACATTCTCAACAAATGGTTACCCAGCCTTTGCTCAAAGACCTCCAATAAGGGGAAACCTATTATGTTCTAAGACAGTCCATTTCACCTTTGAATAGTTCTAAGTGTTAAAACATTTTTCCTCACATCAAAATCAAATTTACTTTTTTGCAGCTTCTAAAGCACTGATCCTAGTTTGGCCCTCTGAGACCATATTTAATAGTTCTAATACCTCTTCCACACAAATACCCTTCATACCCTTAGAAGGCTTAGTATGCTGACCCCTTATAACTCTTCTTCTCTTCTCTTGAAACCAAGTTTAGTAACCCTAGTTCCTGCTTCTCTTCTCTAATCCATCCACACCCTATTAGCTTTCAAAGCAAACAAAATACTGTATATACATGAAAATAATTTACAATCTTAGAACCATAAGACCAAGTCATGGACCATGAGTAATAAATACTACAATGAAAGAAGGTACAAAATCCATAAGATTTTAAAACAGCCAGAAAGTCAAAAAGAACCAATCCTAGAAGTGATTTAACATAGAAACTGAAGCCTAATAATAAGTCATAAAGAAAACATATGGAGCACTCTAGTCTTTGGGATTATGAAAAACATTGCTTATATAAATTAAGACAGGAGAATCAGGAGACGTATTACAGGTATACAGCAACACCTAGACATAACTAAAATACAGCGGTGTTTTCTTCAATTTCTACCTCTGTCTTCTCTGCTCTATCTTTCTACCTTTCTACCTCCACCTTCTACCTGCTTAAATACCCTACTTATATTTAAGCTTCCACATTCCTTCTCTCCCTCCATGATCAAAATTTCCATTCTCTCAATAGTCTTGCTCTCAAAAATCTGACAAAGAATTTTGCTGTGACATTCATTGATTCCAATCTCTCCTATGGGAATTTACCACTTGTAAACCTAAAGAGGAATTACAGCATTAGTAAATTGTTCGGAGGAGATATTTAAGGGCAAAGGAGCCTTGTTAATTCCCCCACACCACTATGACTATGTTCTAATTATTCCTAAAGGTTTAGTCCTTTAGTGCTTTAGGACATTCTAGACTGTGTATTCTACTCTCTGCTTTTTAGTTGAGTTTACAATGAAGACCTTTCACGTTATCAAGAGTAACACCTAAAGTAGGATGTTTCTGGGTGATTTAACTCATTTTTATACTATTTTTGTTGACTCTTTCAGTATATGTTCTATACCTAATCACTGCTCTCCTTTTTACTGCCAGTATTTCTGGTTAAAGATGTATCTCTTTCCTGGATTATGAGAATTACCTTTCCTGAGTTCAGTTACTATATTTCTTAAATTTCTTATCACTGCCACCAAAACACTGAGACATTCATTTTAACCACACTGATTCTCTTCTAAAATATTATAGTTTGTTCCAAAGATATCTTCATCACTTATGAAGGGAAATAACACTAAAAATATACTTTACAGATAGAATAAGGACAACATATTATAAAAAGCCCTAAGCAAAATTAATTCAAAATTCTAATTTCCATTCCAAATTACTTATTTTGAAGAAAATTAAAACAGAATCCATTCTCTGGGTCCAATTTATCTTTGCCATAACCAGAAGTGGCTAGATTAAATAAACAGCTAATGGGCCTTGTGCACAGAGTGAAAAGGTTATAATATGGGCAATTGTTAGTTGGTGATGTAAAATTGGCTATAATATTTGTTTGAAGTAGCTTGTTGATTAGAAGAGCCTAGTGAAACTACTACAGTCATTGAATTTTGTATAGCCTTAGATAAGCTTTTTTGTTGAAAACATTGCAAATGGTAGCATAGTATGGTATGATAAAGTAGAGAGGTACTGGTCTGGGTTATCGGATCATCTGAGTTCCATGTCTAGCTCAATCACCTTCAACTCAGTATGTGGAAGGAACCTTAGGAAGTGACTGAATGTCTCTGTCTCAGGTCCATCATATAATTAATTCTTGACCTGCAGAACTCACAGGGTTACTATGAGAATGAAGTAAGATTGTGTGTGTAAAAGAGTATAGAAAAAAGTCATAGTAAAATTAAAATGAAAGTTATTAGAGGCTCTATTAGAGGCACTGGGAGAATTATCCTGATGTTTTCATAGTTGTTAAAGAATTAATTGTCAACAGGATTATTTAAGAAAGCAGCTGGGTAGTAGAGTGTTATACCTGGTGAATGTTATACTTGGAATCAAGAAGACCCGAGTTCAAATCCAACCCCAGATACTTACTAGCTGTGTGAGCCTGGACAAGTTGCTTCATTTCTGTCTACCTCAGTTCCCTCATCTAAAAATTGGGAATAATAATATCAGCCACCTCCTAAATTGTCGTGTGGATAAAACAGGATATTTGTGAAGCACTTTATGAACCTTAGAAATACCGTGTAAATGCTGGTGGCAGTAACAGTAGTAGGAGTATGACAAAGCTGGCGTATGTTGAAAGGATAGCAAGCAACTGGGGACTGGAACTACAGATAATAAAGCTGGAGAAAAGAAGCCCTGGAAAACTGGGTGGGTGGGGGAGATAAACAGTCTTTAAGTATTTAAAGCGCTAACCTGTGGAAAGGGATTAGATGATTTTGCCTGGTTTGGGCAGAGCTAGGAACCAGAGTGGAAGCACAGGGGGAGAGTTTTAGCTTATTACAAGAAAACACGTCCTTACAAAGCTGTCCTACAGTGATATGGCTTCCTACCTTAGCTTGTGAATGGACTATCAACTGCTTCAGGAAAAAGTGATTTTTCAATCATTAAGCAAAGACTGAATGAACACTGGTCAGGATTCTGGAAAGGGGATTTCTGTATAGGTGCAGATCATACAGATGATCATTGGGGTCCCTTTTAACTCTGAAATTCTGTGTGCCTCACACACAGGGGCCATTTACAGTCCCAAGAATACTTAAAAGGCCAGTGTTGCTTCAAGCCAGAAGGCCAGACTATCAGAAAGGACATACAACAGAAAATGTAAACGGAGGGCCGAAACAGCTCTAAAATGGCGCACTGAACAATGGTGTACCTACAATCAAGAGAGAGCTAGGAATTCAGATACACAGTGATGCCAGAAATGGAGGGCAGGGAAGAGGAATACTGAAATTTGGGGTACAGCACCAGATATGGAAATAAGACAACTAACAAAAATGAAGGAAGAGAAAGAGGAACAGTTAATGATGATGATGGCTAGCATTTACTTAACACTTTAAGGTTTGAAAAACATTTTTCACATATTAACATATGATCCTCAAATCATTTTACATATACATATGATCCTCAAATCATTTTACATATACATATGATCCTCAAAACATTTTACATATTAACATATGATCCTCAAATCATTTTACATATACATATGATCCTCAAATCATTCCTGTGAGGAAGGCTCTTTTATTCTCTCCATTTTAGAGATGAGGGCAGTGAGCCCAAAAGAGTTAAGGAACCTGTCCAAGGTTACACAATTAGTAAGTGTCTGAGGTGGGATTTTAATTTAGGTCTTTCTGACTCAAGTCTAACACATCACCTAGCAGCCTATCCAGTTTAGACAGAAAAGAGAAATACATTAAATGGGGAACTGGCTAAAATAGACTTTATAACATATAACATTTAAAGTTTTACATTTTAAACTGTTAAAGAATTTTTAAAAATTCAGTCCAACAATTTGACACATTTAAGCTCTTTATGTACTTGAATAAGCTATACGCTCTGGCTAGAAAAAGCTAAATATCGATACAAACTGATGCAGTCAACTATATATTAGCACTTGATGATTGAAATATCAAAATATGCCAACATGACATTTGAGCATCTCTATATTTGGAAATATACAGACATTTCAATTTTTTAGTTTCATTCAGAAGCCTCAATCACTGTAGTAACTCAATTGGTTTAATTGTTTCAGCTATATGACCAACAAAAGAGATGTAATACTGAATGTTAAAAATGCTAACCAGTACATAGTATAAAGGATCTTTATAACTTTTAAACTTATTTTTGGAAGCAAGATCTATCTTTGGTAAACTAGACACTGGCAATATTGTTTATCTAAATCACCTGCAAATGACAACATAAATCCTGTAGTATTACTAAAATATCATGGGGAAAAAATTCTTGTAAGTGAAAGCCTCTTTGTTCATGCAAATATGTTCATGGGTCCATAAATCATTTGTCTACTTCCTTCACTATAGTTACTAATATGTCACATCTCATATATAATTATACATCTCGACAAAAACACCACATTATGTTAAACCTATTCAAAATAGCGAATTAATTGGCTAAAGACCAAGCAATCTTTATTTTCAAAGCTGTTAATAAGTGTCTCAGTTACAGTATATAAACTAAGGAAATATGTGACTTAGTTTTCAAAAAGAATCATACAACAATAAAAAAAAAAAGGCTAGTCTTTCAGCAACCACAAACATATGGACACCTGCCAGAACGGGAAACTCAGATAAAATTTTAAAACAAACTAGCTTTTTTGGCAGGGAAGTAACTGTCCAGTCTTATTTCTCAGCAGGGTCTTTCATTCCACTACAGTAGAAGTGAGCTATCTAATCCTGGTTCCTCTTACTTAACATAATAGGTCATAAATCTAGAGCTTTGGATCTTAATCTAGACCTGAAGCTATCTAGTCAAAAGCCTCATTTTACAGATGAGGAAACTGCAGCTCAGGAAGGTAAAGTGAACTGCCAAGAGTCACACAGATAACAACTGACAGGTGGAATTTGAACCCAGGTGATGTGTCCTGAGCTTGTGTTCTTTTCCCTGTAACCCTGACCTCTCCCACCTTTGTGGCTATCTGTACACCCGTCTCATGGGATCAGCCTATCTTCCTACTAAAATCTTCATCTTCCTGCAAGGCTCAACTCAAAAGTAACCTTCCCTTTGATCCTTTCCCTAACTACCTCAGGTAGAACTGTTGCTTCTTGAATATTTTAGGTTACCATTTGCCTCTTTTATGCATTCAACCATTTTAAACTTAATGTTAATTGTGTACATCTCATTCCTATGCTAAGTGGTAAGCTTTGTGACTTAAAAGACTCTTTTTTTCCACTTCAAGCACTATACCAGTCATTCTTTAGGGCTTGCTGAAGTGAAATGAAATAAAAGAACATTATTATTGGGTGACAATAGCTGTAAAAGCAAAGATGTTCAGAAAAAAAATTAAGAAATATGAAGGAATGAGGGGATGAGGGAGAAAGGAGAAAAAAGCATATAAAAATAAAAAAGAGCAGTCAGGAGGAAATAATATATGACAACTTCATTTTGGGAGGGGGAGGACTCATCAACACAAAGGAACTTACT
This sequence comes from Potorous gilbertii, assembly GCA_028658325.1. Lineage (NCBI taxonomy): Eukaryota > Metazoa > Chordata > Mammalia > Diprotodontia > Potoroidae > Potorous > Potorous gilbertii. Next base: position 29,699,266 of record CM053769.1, read on the forward strand.
ATCTTTCACTTGTATTTTGCTATATGCTATCACAAAATTATAAAAGATTACAAAAAGGAATAGTCTCAAACCTACAAATTAAAAACAACACTTCGAAGTGAGATCTAGATTTTTAAGCAAAGGGTTACATGAAAAGTCTACGTGTACTGGCATAAATGAGCCATTCTGAAAGACCTAAGAATGCTGATCAACACAAGGACTATGACTTTGAAGGCTAATGCTGAAGAATGTACCCACCTCCTGATAGAGTGATTCATATGCAGAATGAGACATGCAATTCTGGCTGTGGTCAAGGTAGGAGTTTGTTTTGCTTCACTATGCTTATTTTTACAAGGCTTTTTCTTTCCTTTCTTTTTTTTGGGGGGGTGAGGGGGAGAAGGTGAGGGTAGAGGGAGTGAGATTAAGAAAAAAGATGCCTGATAGTTAAATTAACTTCATATTTAAAGCCTATGCTTATGCTATTTAAAAATAATGAATGTTATTAAAGAAATGAATTTTTCAGAGTACCTGATTTGTTGGAGACATTAAATCTATCATATTCAAAAAAATCAAGAAAATGTTACTGCAAAAATAAAATCCAGATTAGACCTCATCAAGCTCTTTAATACACTTTCGTGTAAGACAATTAAGACCTTTAAGACAAATGCCATCAACAACAATATAAAAAATATAAAATCACTAATAAAAAAATGCAAATTAAAAAAGCAGAGATATCTCACTTATCAAACTGAAAAAATGAAAAAAGTATTTTTGTAGCTAAGGGAAAATATGCTTGGGAGAACAATGAACTGTTCTAATTATTCTGGAAAATAATACAAAATTGTCTGAAAAAAAATTACCGAAATGTTCACATTCTTTAATACCACAACTGGGCTAATGTAAGCCAGTCAGTTAGCAAAGATTTCTAAAATACTTATTATGCTTCTGGTACTATGCTAAATGTTGGGGGGCACAGCTAGGTGGTGCAGAGGATAGAGCACCAGTGCAAGAGTCAGGGGGACCTGAGTTCAAATGTCACCTCAGACACTTGACACTCACTAGCTGTGTGACCTTGGGCAAGTCATTGAACTCCAATTGCCTCATCCTGGGTCATCTCCAGTCATCCTGATGAATATCTGGTCACTGGATTCAGATGGCTCTGGAGGCAGGTGACCTGCACAGCCCTCCCTCACTCAAAAACAAAGTCAAGAGCAAGTCATGTCACCATTTTTCTGATGGCATGGTCTTCTTTGGCAATGAAGGATGAACACACACATAAATGCTAGGGATAAAAAAAAAAAAGCAAAAACCAATCCTTGGCCCTTTTAATGAAGGAAATATCACATAAATTTCTAGGTATATACAAGATATATGCAGAATAGACAGAATGTAATCTGAGAGAAGTCACTACCAGATATGAGGGAATGGGTAAGGCCTCAGAGGACTTGAGCTGTGACCTTGAGTCAGGAAGGTCAGAGTTAAAAGGTTACCTCAGACACTCAGCTGGGTGACCCTGAGTAAGTCATCTAACCTGTCTGCCTCTGTTTCTTCATGGGCAGAATAGAAGTAATAACAGCCCTTACCTTCCAGGGTTTCTGTGAGGATAAAATGATAATATTTGCAATACATACTGCAAATCTTAAAGTGCTATATAAATTCTAGCTATCATCACCATCACTATAGGAAGTCAAGATCCCAAGAGGCAGATGTGAGGGGGAAGAGCATTCCAGACAGGAAAACATCCAGTGCAAGAGCAACAAAGATGGAAAATGGAGTGTCATATTTGAGGAAGTGCAAGCAGGCCAGAGGATATGGAGGGGAGCACAGTATAAAAAGCCTGGAAAGGAAGAAAGGGGCCAGGTTATGAAGAGTTTTAAATTATTCTTAGCAGTATTATTTATTATAGCAAGAAGTTGGAAACTAATAGTGGCAGCAAGTGGGAACCAGCTAACAACCTGAAGCACACATTCATGTAATGGTACAGCATTATATCAAAAGTAATGGATTCAAAGGAACATGGAATGATGCACAGGAACTGGTCAGGAGAAAGCAGAACCAAACAATATATCCACTGACTACAATATAAAAAGCAAGAAATCTGAGGTCAAATGCTATGGACAATTTTTTTTTTTTGGCTAAAGTGAAAACATATACTTTTCTATTAACAGTAAACAACAAAAATAGAAAACTATAATACTGTTGGCTAAAATCACTTCATTAGAATTTTGCTAAACTTCTGTGTTTTTACTTGAAAGGCTTATTGGGAAGTGACTACATCAAGACAAAATATATCAATGATTTAAAAAAAATGCTAGAGAGATTATATCACAAGGGGGAAGGAGTGCTGGACGTGGAATATGAGAACCTAGACTAGAATACCAGATTTAGCACTTATTACCTGAGGGACATTGGACAAATCACTCTACTTTGATTAACTTCAATTTTCTCCTTTTGTAAAAATGAGAAGGTTGGACTTAAATGACCTGTAGGATCCCTTCCAGCTCCAAATCTACAATCCTATCAATAGCACTATAACACCAATGAATCTAAATAAATTAATTTGTATTATGCAATCATCTTTAAAAGATGTTTAATTTGTCAGGCAATAGACTTTCTAAGGTGCACATGCCCATAGACTTTAAAATCTATTTACATTACTTTGTGGGTGATTTATAAATTGTTTGATAAAGTGTCTAGGGAGTGGTAATGCATCTTTAAGACCCTTCAGATGGAGGCAAACTAATCAATGCGATTTGAACAAACTATTTCCCCAAGCAATTTTAATCAAGCAAGAACAATATAGTTAAAATACTCTCACGATAAATGAAACTGGAATTTTATAAATGAGAAATGAATAATATGTGGGTAAGACAAAGTTTGATTCTTAGAAGACCTAAATTTAAAATTTTATTGCTAGTTATCCTTTCATACTTACTTTCCTCAACCATAATAAAAGGGTCCATGTGTTAAGGGTCAAGTCTTATACAGTGTTATCTCAGTCCAGTGCCTGACATCTTGCAGATCACATTAAATCAGTAAGTTTCATTTCTGAAATTTATTTATTTCTGTCATTAACATCTCACAGTATTCCTCTTCATAAACCCAATGTTCCATATTTGAAAACGCATTATTTCCCAAACTCACCACCATTCCTTTCCTTAAAGTTGTTCTCCCTCACATGGAACTTGGATAGCTTCTATGCTCAGCCTTAAATAGTGCTCATTTAATTGAACTGAATTTAAAGAGATTGTCAATGCCTAAATAATAGATCTGAATTCAGTTACCAATTTTTCTAATGATCTTTCCAAGTTTACACTTTTATATAACAAATAATATTTTTTAATGAAATATTAGGTTCCACTTTTTTCTTCAACAAAAAACTAAAAAATGACATTCTGCATTTCTTCACACCTAATCTACATAGTCCATGTAATCTTTCTCCCTTCCTCCCATCTAAGAAGAACAGACATAATATAAATGGCACATCTAAAGACAAAAAGGGAGGAGCAATGATGTGGCGCAGTGGACAGAATGTCAGGAAGATTAGCCTTCTTGAGTTCAAATCCGCCTTAGACATTTAATAGCCACGTGACCCTGGACAAGTCACTTAACCCTGTATTGTCTCATTTTTCTCAAAGGAAATGGAAACCACTTCAGAATCTTTGCTAAGAAAACCCCAAATAGGGTCATACAAACAGTCAGAGACAACTAAAATGACCTAACAACAAAAGACAGAGGTACTAATTAGACAAGAAGAAATCAAAGACTAAAAATTCTCTGATGCTTCCAAAACTTTAAACCACAAAGTAACAATCTTTCAAGTTTTCCTTAATTTTACAGAACATCTCACTTCAAATGTACTCTATTTATTCACTTAACCTTTTATTTTTCAGCTATAATTCCAGCCAAGAGGAAATTATTTTATCTTATGCCATCTCTTTAATATTTCCACTATGAAATTAAGATATATAGATCACTTTTCCTCATTTTAATTAGCCCCAACTTACTCAATGTACCTAAGTAAGCAAAAATTTAAAGAAAGATTTTAAAATGACTGCTTTGTTGATTTTATCAAAACCACTTTAAAATATTCTGCAAAGTTTTGTAAAACAAATTTCATTCCTTCCTTCTCAGAAGCTAGGCTGAATCTGGAGATAAAAATAACAGAAGAATATCTTCAGCACATAATATTTCCCTGCCCAGAGATATTTCTTCGCTATTAGAGATATTGAGACAACAGAACTATGTGCTGTCAGAATGGGTAGGCACTTCATAATGACTTTTTTTTATTTGAAGGGTGACACTTTATTTCTAATAGCTACAATTATGGAGTTGCAAAAGCAAACATCAAGGTGGGACTCATCAAATGTGCATGAAAATGAAAGTTTGTCTAGGAAAAAATAGGAACCTGAGGAATTCACAATTTTAAGAGAAAATGCAGTTACAGACTAACACAAATCAGACAGTAATATAACAAAGAGGATGGTAAGATTAAGGTTCATCTCTGAAGAAGTGAACTTTATCCCCTAATTAAAATTAAAAGCAATGAAAAGAAAAATTATATTGTGATTAATTTTTTTGTTTTGTATAACTTTTTATTTGAGATACTTGATAATGGGTAAAGATAATTTAAGAGTTCTTACTGATAATCACTGATTTATCTAAGGGAGTAGGAGATCCTGCAGTAATCAGTGAATTCCGATTACATTTCATTATTTATTTGGGGTTATTTAATACTATATTACTTATAATATAGTATATATATATATATATATATATATATATATATACACATTTATAAATATAACACTATATTTATTATTAGATGATAATGGTAAACATTTTTCTCCTTTAGAGTTTGTCAATTATTTTTAGATCTCTATTAGAACCATGGGATTGTCTCAGAAAATATTATTTAAACTCTGGTGTCTTTCATTTTTATAGATAGTTTATAAAAGAGATTCAATATCTATCTGGTTATAAAAAGCCAATTCATTAGTAGCAAATATTAATTAAAAAATTATTATGTGTAAGAAGACATTATGCTACGTTCTATGAATATTGAAAGGAATAAAACACAGCACCCAGTCTCAAGAAGCTAATAACCTATTGGGAGTAACTATATATGTATACAGATACATATAGACATATGCATATGTCTATATGTATACAGACAGGTAGATAAATATAAAAAATAATAGTAACTGACAGCATATGCTAATCATTAAAATGCTCTGCCCCCTCATCTCCAGCTCTTGGTATCTCTGGCTTCCCTCAAGATTCAGCAAAGCACCACCTTCAGCAGAAGCTCTTTCTCAGTCTCTCCCACCCAGCAGTACCTTCTCTTCTCATTATCTTTCTCCTACTCTGCATATATCTTGTTTTTACCTAGTCATTAAATTTTCCTTACCTCATTAGAAAATGCTGGAGGACAGGGACTATTTTTGCCTTTCTTTTTAATCCCAGAATTTAGTACAGTACCTAGTACATTGTAATCACTAATAAATGCTTGTTGATTGACCAAAATGAGTGGTAGACACAATAAAAGTTACTGAAATTTATAGAAGGAAGTGACTACTAAAAAAGGTTAGGTGGTTAGGAAAGTTAAAAGGGGATTTGAGAGGAGCCAGGAAGGAAGAAGATTTCAACAAGCAGAAGAATATAGAGTTGTTGGAATTTTAAGTGAAAAGGATAAGGATGAAAGTCATAGAAATGAACATGCAAACATCAAGTTAAGTGAATAATGAATTGATGAGTTTGGCTAGAAAGAAGGATTCATGTCGAAAAGTAGTGGGAGATAAGGTTGGAAAAATGGATAGGAGATGCTGGCCCTGAAGTCACAAATACCTGAGTTTAAATCCTGCCTCAGTCACTTACTAGTTATGTCATGATGGTCAACTGTAAAACGGGGAGGACAAGAGCACCTATGTCACAAGGGTGTTGTGAGGCTCAAGTGAAATATTATTTGTAAAGCGCTTAGCATAGTACCTGACACACTGATGGCCCTTAACGTTTGTTTCCTCTCTTCCTTGACTAGAAGGCTAATGTCTTCCTCAGAGACAAAGAAGAAAAAGAGATGAAAATGTGCATGGGGTTCTAATACGTGAAGAAGGAGAAATTAAAGAACTCCTAAAACAGACTAGGATGAAAAGTCATCTATTGAGAGACAGGACAAGGAAGGCCTAAAAGCTTGAGTAAAAGGTTTGGAAAAGTCAGTCTGGGGAATGTGATTGCTTAGACATGGAAGAATAAATAGATTACAATGTAGCAGCGAAGGCCCAACTAAGATTAAATAACAGGGAGTTCATGGGATCCAATGAGAAGAGCTGCATCACTTACTCCAATAGCATTATCAGAGTAGGCACAGAAAAGGCGGATGGTAGGGACGACCCAACATTGAGGAATGGATTAAGACAATAGAACAAGGGTGTATAATTGAACTGCGAGGTCATTATAGCAGAGAACAGATGAAGATGGAAAGAATAGATGTCAGAGTGAGGAAAAAGATATTAGGACAAGTGAAGATGAGGAAGAAATAAAAGAATAGGAAACTATGATAAGAAAGGGATTTCAGAGATGAAGATTATGCAGGTGACTTTCAAGATGACAGTGACATAAAGCTTTATGTTCATGTCAATGAAGTAAAGATTTAGGTCATGGGAATTAAACAGGTTCATGATTTGGGAGGTCACGATGCTCAAGGTGATATTAAAAGGTACAATGCAGTCCCTAAGCATAAATGCAAGGACTGTGGTGGACAGGAAGGTTGTGAGTCACAGGTTCCTAAAACTCTTTTGAGTAAAGAGAGTGAGTACAGATGACAAAGTGCAAGGAGTATAGCTACATAATGGATGACATAGCCATGATCCAAAAATACCACACAAAGCTAGAAAACTGGACCCATTGTAATTATATTACATTTAATAGGGATAAATATAAAGTTGTGTTCTTGGGTTCAAATATTCAACTTTACAAGTTGAATCAGGGTGGCATGGCTAAAAAGCAATTCATGTGAAAAACACCTGGAACTTTAGTGAAACACAAATTCAGTACCAATCAATGGTATAATAAAATAGCCCCCCAAAATTGTGACCTAGATTTAAAAAATAGTATCCAGAGTAAGGAAGGTAATAGTCTCACAGTATTCTTCACTAGTCAGACAACATCTTAACTACTGTGTTAAATTCTGGGCCCATTTTAGGAATGACTGACAAGTTTGAGAACATCCAGAGACCAGGACAGTGAAAAACCTTGAGTATATTCTCTTAAGGATTATTTGAAGAAACTGGGGCAGCTAGGTAGTGCAGTGGATAGAGCACCTGTGCAGGAGTCAGGAGGACCTGAATTCAAATCTCACCTCAGACACTTGACACTCACTAGCTGTGTGACCTTGGACAGGTCACTTGACTCCAACCGCCTCATCCTGGGTCATCTCCAGTCATCCTGATGAATATCTAGTGACTGGATTCAGATGGCTCTGGAGGAGAAGTGAGGCTGGTGACCTGCACAGCCCTCCCTTACTCAAAACAAAGTCAAGTGCAAGTCATGTCATTATTTCTCTGGTGGCATAGTCTTCTTCGGCAACGAAGGACAAACACATATTTAAAGAAAATGGAGCTGATTAGTCTAGAAAACAGAATACTTAGAGGGAGACAAGGTAGATGTCTTCAAGCATCTGAAAGATTATTCTGCAGAAGAATTCAATTTGTGCCATTTGGTTCCAAAGGAAAGAAACAGGAGCAAGGGGTTGATATTGCAGAGACACAGAGTTAAACTTGATACAGAAGAAAACTTCCTAACAATTAGAGATATGCAAAAGTAAAACCAGTTGTCTCAAGAGGCAGTGAGTTCCTCTATGCTGGAGATCTTCAAATAACTGCTGAACAACCATTTGATAGATATACCATAGAGAGGACATGTATTCAGCTACAGTTTGGATTAGTTCCTTTCCACATCTAAGATTCTAAGTCTGAATTACTAGTAGAATAAGGTACCAATGACAAAAATGGAGAAGCCTAGAAATGGAATTCACTTGAGCATACAGATGATAAGATTGATTTTAGATATTTAATGCACTGGGTGATGACAAGATGTTCAAGTGGAGATGTTTGGAAGATTGATGACTAAAAGCCAAGAGGAGTAGTCAGGACTAGAAATGCAGATTTTTCAGTCATCTCTATAGAAATAGCAGCTGATATAATAAGAATTTGGATTTTCAATGAAAAGAGTGCAGAAAGAGGAAAGAAAAGTTTAAACTAGTGAAGGAAACAAGTAAGTGACTTGACAGGTAAGAAAAGAACCTAGAAAACACAGTGTCACAGAAGCCAGGAAAATTTTTAAAAAGGGAGAAATCTTTTCAAGAAGAAATGGATTCAAAACAATGTGCAATGCTATTACGGGAAGGCCATTTATCAAAGATAATTTTTTAACACCACAAAACAGTTATTTTATAAGAAGGTACTATCAAAGCTAGAAAATCCCCTACTTACTGATACAGCTATCATGGTACTATCTGGCCTCCATTCAACTTGCTTGTAGGATCCAAACTGAGTAGATGATTTTGCCAGTTCCTTGTAGGTTACGATTAACACGCTAGGCTGGCCAAGAAAAAAAAAAGTTGCATTTTTATTGATATCAAAACAATGCACAGAATAATTTCAACCAGATAAATAATCTAAGGCAATTCTCATCAAATATTCTAAAGGATTCTGAAAAGTCAACATAGCCAATACTCAACTAAGTGCTTACTATGATGTGCTCAGTTGAGTCCTAAGAGAGAAAATACATAAATACATATACAAGGAGAAAAAATAATACCCTTAGATACAATGTATTATATAATTGAACACTAAAATGTAGGTCATGAACTCTTTCAAAACTATAAGAAGGAATAAAGAGATCTGTGTAGATTACTTGGAAGTCTTCACAAGAAATGTAATTTGTGTCTTTAAAAATTTGGAATAAGAGAACAGGAAAGGGGAGGGCATTTTAGGTGAAAGAAAAAGCAAAGGAAGAGAGAGGCAGGCTTGGATTTGAGTGTATAGAGGATAATAAGAAAACAAACTTTATTGAGGGGTCTGAAGGTCCATGTAGTGGTAGTGCCTTTGTATCCATGCTGCCCAGAAAATAAGCTCTGAATAAATGTTTGTCTGAATATATAAATGTTGACTTGACAATGACTGAAATGTAATGGGTCAGAATGCCAGCATGAGTGCAAACTTGCTGCCCTGAGCAATAAAGAAGGTTGGAGTTTTCATAGTTTCTGAAGTTATTGTTTAAAAAATAATTTTAGAACTTTCACAAAACATAGTTTTCTTGATATGCTAAGACAACTAGTAATAAGCCCAAATTTAAGCCTGTGAGTTTTTAGGCCAATGATTCCACCACTTATTTCTCAAACCTCTGGTTTTACTTGAGTTTCTATCCCCACCAATCAGTTAAAAATATTCCAAAGTCTTTCAAGCAATCTAATCAATTACACAGTTATTCTCTCAGTCTTCATTCTCTTTGACCTCACTGAAACATGACAGTACTGACTAGCTTCTCCTTCTTAAAATTCTTCTTTTCTTTTTCTTCTGTCACACTGTGGTCTCCTGGTTTTCTCACAGCTCTCTTACTATTTAAAACACTGGCTCCCCTTCTTCTTCTCAAACCTTTAAAGGACATATTTTCTCAAGGTCACCTTCTTCTCTTTTGTATCTATTCCTGACTGGTGCTTTCATTCACTCTCATGGTTTCAACTATTATCTCCAGACAGTTGAACTTTAAATCTCTAGCTCAAAACCTTTCCCCACAAGAAATCAAAATTCCTATATGGAACTGATTCACAGACAATTCTACCAGGGTCTCCTGAAATTTAGCACTCACAACCTACGATGGTAATATACTACCTACTCTGCCCTATGGCACCAAAATGTTAAAAATAACAACAACAATAGAAATAGCACCTAGGTAGGTGGGGGCTCCAAGACCCAAAGCACCTATTACTCCCTCTCTATAACTAGATACTAGAAAGTAGGACTTAGGTCCTAGGGCCCTCTCAGGGGACTAGGTTTGGATGTCTTCACACAACAGAACTTTCTGCTAGATAACTTTTGCTATTTGGCCTTGTGTCACCAAACCATCTGAGAAAATAATGCCTCACCCATTGGAGAAACCTATTGCTCTATGCCTAGGGTTACTAAGAAAGCAATAGTGACTTAGCCCTCTGAAAAATTCGAGGATCCAGATCCAGGATCACACAGCTATTAAGTGTCTGATATAGCATTTGAACTCGGGTCTTTTTGTCTCCAAATTCAGCATTTTATCCACTGTGCCATCCAGCTGCCACATGTTGAATTTATTAGGGGACAGGATCTGTGATGCTGAGAGAACAGATGAGGCCACTTCAGATATTCCAAGTCCACACCTTTCTCTGCAAGTGTTGTCTCAAGTGTTGCCTAGAGCACCAAGAAATTAAGTGGGTTATATGGCTAAGGTCACAGGAGCAGTACAGAGGTGAAATATGAATTCTGGTCTTCCTGTCTTCTAGGTCCCCTCTTGATTCACTATGCTACATACTCTCTCCACTGAATTTTTATATCTTTTTAAAAAGAAAGAATGAATGAAGCATTCATTAATCACTAAGCTTGTACAATACACTGTGCTGGGGCTACAAAAAGAAAAGATAGTCCCTGTCATCAAGGAGCTCCTATTTTATTGGAGGAAATAACATATGGAAGGATTTGGCTACAAGTTAGCTAGAAAGGTACCATGGTCCTTAGGGTATAATATCAAAACATATTAAATACTTCTTTAATGTCATTTCCACTGATAAAATGATAGCAGTTACTGATATCGAACCATTTGCAAGAACTTTTTTCTGGGACTTAAGGAACTGTGGCTGCATTAGTCTACATCTCCACTGAGATTGAGATTGCTTCCCAGGATGACAGCTGAGGGCACTGGACTGGAAGCTGTGCTATTCCCAAGGCTTTAGGGTTCAGGATACTGGGACATCCTCATCAGGATTTGGAGGGAAATGGGTGGGTCACGGGAGTAATGATGGTTTCTTGCCCTATTGTTGGCAATTGAATAGTTGGTGGTGATGACCATTGGTCCCTTCTCCAAAGCAGTTGCTTCCCTGGACGATGGCTGGGCTGGAAGGAGGACTGGAGAGGTGCTGCCATTTCCAGAGCTCCTGCACCTGACCCTCTTCTGGGGGGAAGAGGATTGGCAATTGTTGCTGAAAGCTATACTATAAGTAAATAGGCTCCCTTTCTATAATAATTTCTCCCCTCAATGAAAAACCAACAAGCTGGACCCAGTGGTGATTTGTAGTTTGATATGCAATCCTCTTTTTTTTTTTCTATTTTCTGTATATGCAAATATTCATCCTTCATGCATTGTAATGACTCCAGTCAATCTACCTCACAAATCTATCACCAAATGTCCTCTTTCTTAAATACTGTCAAATGAGATATTTGTAAAGTATTTGGCACAGTGAGGTGACTTAATAAATATTTGTCACCTTCCAACCATGTACGTCTTGCCTTCTCCCAGTCACCACTCTGATACAGGACCTCATCCCCCTCATACTTAGACTACTGTAATAGGCCTCTGCATGGTCTCGCTGCTTCAAGTCCCTCTCGATACCAGTCAACCTGCACTCATCAGCCAAAGTAATCTTCTTAAAGCCCAAGTCTGACCACAACACCTCCTAAACCCCAGTGGCTCCCTATTATTTCTTTCCTTTGTCTTTTAAAGCTCTTCACAACCTGAACCTGTCCTACCCTTTTCAGTCTTTTTATACTTTATTCCCTTCTACTCTCCACATACTCTATAATCAAGCAACCAGCCTTCGTTGCTGTTTCATGACACTATCCTCTAACTCTCAACTGTCTTTTCACAGGCTGTTCACCATGTCCAGAACACTTTCTTTCTTCACCTTCTCTAAACTCCTAGCTTCCTTCAGGAGTGAATTCCACCAAGTGAAAAATTCAGAAAAAATATGAACTGAAAATCCCCAATTAAATACCAAATTAGAAATACTGAAAAATTAAAGGAGAGATTAATAAAATTGAAATTAAGAAAACTATTGAACTAATAAATAAAACTGAGCTAGTTTTATGCAAAAAAAAAAAAAAACAAACCGACAAAACACAATAAAATTGATAAGCCTTTGGTCAACTTGATTAAAAAAAGAAAGAAGAAAACCAAACTACCAGTATCAAAAATACAAAGGGTGGATTCACCTCCAATGAAGAGGAAACTAAAACAATAATTAGAAATTATTTTGCCCAACTATATGCCCATAAATTTGACAATCTTAGTGTAATGGATGAATATTTACAAAAATATAAATTGCCCAGATTAACATAAGAGGAAGTAAAATTCTTAAATAACTCCATCTCAAAAAAAGAAACTGAATAAGCCATCAATGAACTCCCTAGGAAAAAATCTCCAGGGCCAGATGGATTTACAAGTGAATTCTGTCAAACATTCTAAGAACAGTTAATTCCAAAACTATACAGACTATTTATTCTTTTTATGACACAAGTATGGTGCTGATATTTAAACTGGGAAGAACCAAAAGAGAGAAAGAAAATTATACACCAATTTTCCTAATGAATATAGATGCAAAAATTCTGGATAAGATTACCACAACTTATCAAGAGAATAGTATACTTTGTTCAGGTAGGAGTTAGACCAGGAAGGCAGTTCAATATTAGGAATACTATCAGCATAATTGATCATATGAACAACAAAAGCAACAAAAAACATGATTATTTCAATAGATGCAGAAAAAAGGCTTTTGACAAAAGACAACACCTATTCCTATTGAAAACACTGGAGAGCATAGGAATAAATAGAGCCTTCTTTAAAATGATAAGTAGCATCTACCTAACATCATAAGCAAACACTATATGAGGAAAAGCTAGATGCATTTGCAATAAGATCAGAAGTGAAACAAGGACCCTTGTCCATCATCACCACTGTTATTCAATATAGAATATATTTCAATAGAAATGTTAGCTTTAGCAATAAGAGAAGAAAAAGTAATTGAAGCAATTAAAATGGGCAAAGAAGAAACTAAGTTATCACTCTTTGCAGATGATATACTTAGAGAATCTTAGAAAATCCAATTAAAAAAATACTTGAAATAAAGTTGCAGGATATAAAATAAATCCATATAAATCACTTGCATTTCTATATATTGCTAATAAATCCAACAGCAAGAGATTAAAAAAAGAAATTCCTTTTAAAATTACTGTAGACATTTAAAAATTCTGGGAGTCTACCTGACAAAACAAACCCAAGGACTATATGAACGCAATCACAAAATACTTTTCACACAAATAAAATCAGATCTAAATAATCAGAAAAACATCAGTTGCTTGTGGTAGGCTGAGTTAATATAATAAAATGACAATTCTACCTAAATTAATTTACTTATTCAGTGCCATATCAAACTACCAAAAAATTATCTAATAGAGCTAGAAAAAATAATATCAAAATTCATCTAAAAGAACAAAAAGTCCAGAATATCAAGGGAATTAATGAAAAGAAATGCTAGGGAAAGTGTATAGTAGATCTTAAATTGTATTATAAAGCATCTATAATCAAAACCACTTGGTACTGGCTAAGAAATAGAGTAGATCAGTAGAATAGGTTAGGTACACAAGATACAGTAGTCAATAATTATAGCAGTCTACTATTAGATAAACCCAAAGACCTCAGCTTCTAGAACAAGAACTCAACATTAGACAAAAACTGTTGGGAAAACTGGAAAACAGAGTGGTGGAAATTGGGCACAGATCAATGCCTGATACCATATACCAGAATAAAGTTCAAATGGGTACACAATCTAGGTATAAAAGGCTGATACTATAAACAAATTAGGGGAACAAAGAAGAGTTTGTCAGATTTATGAAGAATGGAGGAATTTATGACCAAAGAGATAGAGAACATTATGAAATGCAAAGTGATAATTTTGATTACATTAAATTGAAAAGATTTGCATAAACAAAGCTAATGTAACCAAAAGTAGGAGGGAAGCAGAAAACTGGGAAAGAATCTTTATAACTAGTGTGTGTTATAAAGACCTCATTTCTAAAATATACAGAGAACTGAGTTAATTTTACAAGAATACAAGTCATTCCCCAATTGATAAATGGCCAAAGCATATGAACAGGAAGTTTCCAGAGGAAGAAGTTAAAGTTATCTATAGTCATATGAAAAAATGCTCTAAATCACTATTGATTAGAGAGATGCAAATCAAAACAACTCTGAGGACCCACATCATGTCTACCAGATTGGCTAACATGACAAAACAGGAACATGACACATATTGGAGAGATGTGGGAGAGCTGAAACACTAATTCATTGCTGGTGGAGCTGTGAGCTGATCCAACCATTTTGGAGAGCAATTTGGAACCATGCTCAAAGGGCTACAAAAATGTGCATGCCCTTTTGGCCCAGTAATATCACTTCTAGGGCTGTATCCCAAAGGGGAAAAAGTCCCACAGGTACAAAAATACTTATAGCAGCTCTTTCTGTCGTGGGTGAAGACTGGAAATCAAGAGGATGCCCATCCACTGAGGAATGGCTGAACAAGTTGTGGTATATGAATATAATGGAATACTATTGTGCTATAAGAAATGATGAATAGGAAGACTTTAGAAAAACTTGGAAAGATTTATATAACTGATGCTGAGTGAAATGAGCAGAACCAGAAGAACATTATACACAGTAACAGCCAAAGAGTACAAGAACTGATTTTGAAGGATTTAACCCTTCTCAGCAATGCAAGGACCTAAAACATTTCCAAAGGACTCATGATGTAAAATGCCATCCACATCCAAAGAAAGAACTATGGAGTCAGAAGAAAGACTGAAATGGACTATTTTCTTTTGTTATGGTTTCTCCCATTTGCCATAATTCTTCTATGCAACATGATTAATGTGAAAATATGTTTAATGGGAATGTATGTGTAGAGCCCACATACGACTGCATGCTGTCTTGGGGAGGGACATAGGAGGGAGAGTGAAAAATTTTAAAACTTGTGAAAGTGAAGGTTGAAAATTGAAAACATAAATTTTGGGAAAAAAATAGGTTGCATAATAAAAAAAAGAATAAAGTCCACCTTTACAAGAGGCCTTTCTTGCTCCCACTACTGTACCTTCCCTGTGAGATTTCCCCATGTGTGTCTGCATGTGCACGTGCACACCTATACAGACACAGAGATACACACACATACATTCTTGTATGTACATATAGTCATTTGCAAATCCAAAGTTTCAAGGTCAAAGAAAAAAATGCTGCAAAAGGCAAAGAGTTCCAGTATCAAGGGACTATGTTTTTACCTTTCTTTGCATCCCCAGAATTACCAGTTACCTGGCTGTCACTATTCAACAAAGGCTATTGGGAAAACTGGAAAGCAGACTGACAGAAACTAGGTATAGGTCAAGATTTATATCATATGCCAAGTGTACTTCCAAATGATTTAGACATAAAGGGTGACATCATAAATAAAAAAAGGAGCACAGGGGAAGAGTTCATGACCAAACAAGGAGTAGAGAGGTTCATTGGAGGTAAAATGGACAATTTTGATTATGCAAACTGAATTTCACAAAAAACCAGTGCAGCTAAAATTTGAAGAGAAGCAGGAAACTGGAAAAAAAAATCTCTGCAGCAAGATGAGATCTTTAATAAGTTAGGTATCTATAACAGATAGAGAACTCCATCAAATTTATAATAAGGGTCATTCCTCAACTGATAAATGGTCAAAATATATGAATACAGTTTTCAGAGGAAGAAATTCAATCTATCAAGTGCCATACAAAAAATGCTCTGAATCAGAAAAAAAAAAAATTGAGAAATCCAAACTAAAACAGCTCTAAGGCAATATCTAATCCCCACTTAATTGACTAAGATGACAAAAAGGGAAAATGACAAATGCTGGAGGGGACTGTAAGAAAAAAAGGCACCTTAATGCCTTAATTCCATTGATCATGGAACAGTTAACTGCTGCGGTTCTTGAAAGCAAAGCGCCTTTCAATTTCCCAAAAGTTATTAAAATGTAAATACCCTTTTACCCAGTGGTACCACTACTAGGCCTATAAGTCAAGGAGATCAAAGAAAGAGGAAAAAGAAAAATGTTAAAATAGGAACTCTTTTTAAAATGGTAAAGAAGTGATGGGGATGGAGGGGGTGCTCATCAATTGGGGATAGGGTGAACAAGTTATTGTATATGAATAGTATTATTGTGCTATGAGAAATAATGAAGGAAATGGCTTCAGGAAAAACCTGAGGACACTTATATGAACTGATGCAAAGTGAAATGAACTGAACCAAGAGAACAATTTTACATAACAGCAAAACTGTAAAAAACACTTCAAAAGATTTAGCAAACTCTGATCTCTGATAACAATGACCAGTCACAATTTCAAAGGATTCATGATGAAACACATGCCATCCTCCTCTAGACAGCTGACAGACACAGGAGTACAGACTGGGTATCTTTTCTTTTTCTTCTCTTCTCTTCCCCACCCCCAAGACAGGGTTAATACAGAAATCTGTTTTGAATGACTGTACATATTGGTAATGGGTTTTGTTTTCCTTGGGTGGGGAAGGAAGTGGTAGGGGAAGGAAAGAATTCAGAATTGAAAACAAAATTGAATTTAAAACAACAAAGAAATCTAAGAAGACTTGTATGTATTGATACAGAGTGAAATAAGCAGAGCCACAAGAACAATTGATACAATAATGACAATATGACAATAACAATAAACTCTGAAAATCTTAGGAACTCTAAATCAACACAACAACTAAGCACAATTTCAGAAGCCTCATGAAAAAGGCTAACTACCCCCTGACAAGAGGTGACGGATAAAGAATGCAGAGCAAGACACAGTTTTAGATGTGGCCAATGCAGGATTTTGTTTTGTTTTATTATAAGTATTTGCAATAGAGGATTTTATTCTTCTTGCTTTCTCAGTGGGGAAAGGGAAGAGAGGTGGGAGAGGAGTAGATTTGAAAAAAAATTTAAATATATACAAGTTTAATACCTTCCTAAAAAGGGCTCAGTCAGATACTGACACTAAGTGAAAAAAGGGTTAAAGTCAATGAAGTCTGTAGACATGAATGGAACTTACTATCTTCAATAAATGATGTCTCCTTATTTACCAATTTGAATATTTATCTACCAATTGCCAGTCTGTAGCATTATACTACTCAATGTTTTTGAACACTATTAAATGCTTGTTTCTACAACTTAACTCTGTTCCGCCTCAGTATTCTAATTTGCCATGGTATTATACACACAAAAGAAAATATAGTTAAAGAGAAGTAGAACAGAATAGGAACACAAGAGATATTCCTCTTAATACTAGTCATTTTAAGACAAATGTCAAAAAAGTATTCAAACTCAAAATATCATATTTCGCTTTTTGTATGTGATATACATTAAAAAATACTTATTCAAGTCCAAAGTTGACTTAGATGACAAATACCCTGAGGATACAAACAGCTCCAAAGAATTAAAGCACAATTTACTTTGTATCGACCTACTTATTGCATACAAAATGATTAACAGAAATACAGTCAAGATGTTATATTTCTTCTAGTGACTAGGTGCATGGATCTTAAAGTGGACCTTTTCTTACGGTTTCTGGTAGTACTACTATCATCCTGTCCTTTGACTTGTTTAAATCTAGGTTTTAGGGGGTTTTTGTTTGTTTTTTAGTCTGCTGGAATTATAGTTCAAACAGGGAACTGAACACAATGAGTCTAAACTGAAAAAACGTAAAGCAAATGAAATTTTCTGAATATTATTTCTCTTTGCGGAAATACTTATAATTACATCCATTGTCATTTAAACTGGACCAAACAAAATCCAAACCACAGTTTTTCTGTGGCATAAGCAACAAAGCCAGATCTCCTCAATGGCCAGGGGAAGATTTTATTCTCAAATACGAAAAGTTCTAAAATTTCTTTTCTGGCATGCTAATAGATCAATGAAAACCAGATTATAATTATAAGTACCTGAACAGATTCAGTTCAAGTTAACAGTTCAGCTCTAAATAGACAATTCAGTATTAGTCATATTTATTGCAAAGGCAAGGTAGACATAATTCCAAATCTTAATAAATAGAATAACTCCCTACAAGAATACACTTTATAATATGAAAAAAGATAAATTTTTAAGTGTGCAAAAGCTGTCAGTTAAATAAAATGGAGCAGGTTAGAGCAAATATAGAAATTACAGCAATTAGATTTAAGTTACTCTGTTAAGAAATCAAACTTTTTTTAAAAAGAGGTAACAATTCCCCATCTGCTTAACTAGAAGTCAAATTTTTCCTTTTCTTTTAACTTTTATTTGGAAGTCAAATTTTAGTAGCCTCAGTCACGAAGTATAAAACCATCTAAAGTCTTATACTTATGCATAGTAAGAATAAGCTCCTGAAAAAATCTCTGAATGCAAGAAAAAAAACTGAATGAAAGTAAAAAAAAAAGCTACCACAAAGCCCATGTACTCCATAAGAGTTCTGTTGCCTCCAGATCCTTACCCAAACAACTGTGTATAAAAACTGTGGCAGCTGAAAATGAACAGTAAAACAGGAGAGAGCTGTGAGATGCTAATGAAAGTAGAAGGAAATAAAGGAACTACAAAAAGACAGAAAAACCATGTAAGCATAACAGTATGGGACCCATTTTAGGGTGGAGGGAAATAGACATCTTGAAAATCCTGAAGTCATTATAACCCAGTATAATACAGTAGCTGATATTCAATAATGACCCTGAGTCATCAAGATAATGTTCAGTTACCTTCAATAAACTCTGTTCAAGAGAGGCAACATGAACATGATGTGGCGGATGGAGTTGGCTTTGGTGTTAAGACCTGGGTTTGAGTATTGCCTGTATGTATGTAGCTATGGTCAAATAACCTCACTATCCAAGGCAACTCTGTAGGACTGTAAGTTATGGAAAAACTGTCCAGTTTCCACACTTAAGAAGTCACAGATTCAAAACAAAGCAAAAAATCTGTTCAAAAGGGGTAGAAGTACGTAATTCATACTTCAAAATATTTCAAAAAAATGGGTTAGGAAAAGAATGTTGCTTAAAGGAGTAAGCTTAAGTTATCTGAAAAATTAATTTACATGAAATATTTTATTTATCAACATTGCCAAGGAAAATAAGATGTTACTTTGTCTAGAAATATTGTAATATGCTAAAGAATATGAAACAAAAAAAATTCCCCATTCATATTTATATCCTCATTTCTTCCTGCAATTTATCTTCTCACTTCCATTTTACCGCAGTCTTTATGTCATTATTCAACTTTATTTAAACCAGATCTAGGTATGAATTTTTTTTTTAAGATTTCAGAAGCATCTTTGCAGACAAATTTATAAACTTAATTTTTTTAAAGGAAGTAGCCCCACTTACATGCCTCACTACCTTTCCACCCTTAAACAGCATAACAATAGAAACCTAGCAGTGATCACCAGGATGTTAACAAATATTTAATGAATTCTCCTTCAAATCAGCTTACCACAGAATAGGACAGTAACAAGCATCAATAATTTATGTAGTAGACTGAGAAACTAAAGGACTATGCCTATAAGTAAGACTAATAAAGTCACCTTAAAACTGGTCAGTAAAGATGATCAAAGCTATATATTATGAGAAGATAGAATATAATCTTGGAGTGGAGAAATTTGCCCAAAAGTCAACTATGACTGAAGAGGGATCTTACCTACACCATTCTAGCTAAAATCTCATATGTAAGTTAAGAATGCTTTATGGTTAAGATAAAGTTATTGGGGCAAGACTAAAGAGTTTGAGATGGCATTTCAAACAGGATGGCTAACAATAAAATGTTATTGCAAAGTCTGTAAAACCAGATAATAACACTCATACTAATTTGGGGAAAGAACCAGATCTCAAACTATACTTTAAAATGATGGTTAAAAAATGGAGAGTGTTAGTTAGTGGAATGAATTAAACACACAATATACGAAAGTGAGAGAAATGACTATTAATAACCAATGATTTGGAGAAATTCAGATTTCTCCCTTTTTCTTTCCAGACCTTAGTATCTAAAGATTAGCTAACCTTTTCCTCTATCCAGACCCTTCCAGGTGGGGCAGCTACTGTGTTCTACTCAAGTTTGGGTGGGGATAAATTTTTTGAATAGATTGCCCAAGGGGAAGAGAGGGAGGGGGGCCTTAAGTATTAACCACAATAAACAAAGTTCAAATCCAGCCCTGGGTAATATTCATTCTCTCAGCAATTGTTAATCAATCGGAGTTGATTGCCAACCCTTCAGAATATCCTTTTTCTGATGGGCATATAAACCCTGAGCCCACTACCCTGACTGTCTTTGGCCTAAAACAGTGATGGATAAATAAGCATCCTTTCATTAAAATGCTGAAATTATTAATAAAATTATAAAATTACTCAGAAATTTTGTCTCTCATCCTTTTTAAATGCCAAAAAAGCAAATAAGCCTGTTACTTTAGTATTCAATAAACACAAAGATCCCAGCTATGGAGGTAAAAGACTCAATACTGGACAAAAACTGTAGTTAAGTATAAATTAGGTTTAGACAACTATCTACATACTAAGATAAGCTCCAAATGGAAACATGATTTACAAATAAAAAAATCACATTATAAATTTGAGGAACAATGAAGTGCTTTTTTAAAATATCTATGGATAGAGGAAAACCTCATGACCAAAAAAAGGGATAGAGACAATTATATAAGATTTCCAAGTTTTTGCACAAATAAGACCAATACAATTAGAAATATAAAAGAAATAGGTAATGGTAGGGGGAGGGATGGGGGCGGTAGAGAATCTCTGCAGCAAGTTTTTTGGGGAGAAAGTCTCATTTCCAAGATATAAGAAACTCATTCAAACGTAAAAGAATAACAGCCACTTCCCCATACTCTAAGAATATGAATAAGCAGCTTTTAAAAAAGAAGAAATTCAAACTATCAATAATCAAGTGAAAATATGATAGAGAAATCAGAGAAATATCAGAGAAATACAACTAACTGGGAAATAAGACATTTATTCTCCATTACTTACTTAAGAGTGGAGGGTTTTGCAGCTCATCGTACCATCCTCTAATCAAAAGGGCAGAGAATGATGAGGTGGAAGACCAAGGCTAACCTGATCTTTTAGGATAATGAGGTTTTCCCAAGGATGAATTTCCTGGGGAACAGTGACGTCAGAGAAGTCTCAAAGTAGTGCAGTCATATGGGAAATGAGGAGGTGTTTTTCCTGAGTTCTCTCCTTAAATGTAGGCTTTGGAGTTCATAGCTCACCCCTCCAATCAGAGAGGCAGAAGGTAGTGATGAGGTATGAGTACCAGGGCTGATTAGATCCTGAAGTATGATGAAATAATGCAATCCAAAAAAATGTGAGTCAAAGAACAAATTATTGAAAGGATAAAGAATTATGTGAAAGAAAATGAGACAGAACGTAATAGAAACTTTGGAGATATAAGCTAAAGCAATTCTTATTAAAAAATTTCTCTTTCTAAATAGTTCTATCAACAGAGGAAGGCAAGAACAGATTAGTGAATAGGGCATAAACCTAAAAAACCAAAAAACAAAAACCTGAAAAGAAACAAGTCAAAAAATATCAACTGAACATAAAATTAGATACAATTATCATAATTTGATACACTTGCCAAACAGGGAGCAATGGCGACACAAATTTAGAATACAAGCTCATTTGCAAAAGCACCAGGCTCAAAGTATGGAAGAGCTGAGGTCAAACTCAGTCTCAGACACTTATTAGCCATGTGACTCTGGGCAAACCATTTCATCCTGTTTGCCTCAGTTTCCTCATTTATAAAATGCGGTGGCTCCAGCATCTTTGCCAAGAAAACCCCGAACAGGGTCACCAAGAGTTGGACATGACTGAAGCAATGGAACAACAAGACGAAGTGATCCACAGCATATGATCAAGGATGACTTGCACCAAGGAAGAGACTTACAAAAATGACATCCAGGATGTATCTAAGTATGTAGGATTAGAAGGAGGTAAGGGGCAGGTTGTACAGTAGTCAAGAAGCTATAGTTAAAAAAAAAAGAGGCAGATGGTTCAACAATTAAATTGGCATCCATAAACTAACAAAAGAAACATGAGATAGATCTCCGGTGCCTTATGTAGATCTGCTATGGATAATACATGGAAAAGAACAGCATAGAACGAGAAGGTATAGATGGTTTGCGATATGAACTAGTAGAGGGAGTACCCTATATCAATAAGACCATGAATCCACTGGAGGACAATTTATTACTTCAAAGTACATAAAGTAATTAGAAACAGTATGTGATTGTTCTTCCTTGCCGAAGAAGTCCAGGCAATCAGAGAAATAATGACATGACTTGCACTTGACTTTGTTTTGAGTGAGGGAGGGCTGTGCAGGTCACCAGTCTCACTTCTCCCCCAGAGCCATCTGAATCCAGTGACCAGATATTCATCAGGATGACTGGAGATGACCCAGGATGAGACAATTGGGGTAAAGTGACTTGCCCAAGGTCACACAGCTAGTGAGTGTCAAGTATCTGAAGTGAGATTTGAACTCAGGTCCTCTTGACTCCTGCACTGGTGCTCTATCCACTGCACCAACTAACTGCCTTTAAAAAAAAATTTAGAAACAGA
>CM053769.1:29722406-29771976 GCA_028658325.1 Potorous gilbertii
AGCAGTCATATGTAAATATTTCTGAAACAAATGTAGATGTTTTAGAAGTATTTTCTCAATGTAGCATGAAACACTCCCTAAAATTATATTATTAAATTACTGTTCTCCAAATATTGTTAATGTAAACTTCTGCTAAGCTAAACTCTCACAAATTTGGAATTAATAGTTTTCTAATTAATGTTTACTATATATGGAACTAAATATCTTATCAGCATGGTTTACTGAAAGGTACAGAGATCATATGGCAACTAAGAAAATAATTAAATAATCTGAATATGCAATATCTTACTAAATTCCTCTATATTCTCCTTTTTCGAAATCTTATCCACTCCAATGGCTTTAACTATCATTTCTACAAATGGATACAAATCATGTATCCATTTGGAGCTTAGTATGAGATAGTTGTCTAAACCTAATTTACACTTAACTTCAGTTTTTGTCCAGTATTGAGTCTTTTACCTCCATAGCTGGGAACTTTGGGTTTACTGAATACTAAAGGTACAAAAATTTGTACATTTGTACAAATCTACAAAGATTCCCAAACTTTATCTCCAGACCTGAACTGCCTTTTACTTGCCAAGCCCACACTTAATTATTGATATTTGTTACCTCAAGCTCAACTTGTCTAAAACCAAATTCCTAACCATGAAACATTTTATCAAATATCATGCAGAAGAAAGGCCCCATGCTATAGGGGAAGGTAAAGAACATATATAAGTAAGCACAAATTGGAATATAATAAAGGTAAAGAAGAAATTCAGATAAACATACCATAAGAAATTAGAAGAGCAAGACTGTTCCAAAAAACGTTTCCTTCCTAATTTCCCTATTTCTATTAATGGTAACATACCTATTCTCACAGTCACTCAGCTTCAGAACCTCCTAGTCAGAATGTAACAGAAACTGTTCCCTAGCTCTGCTACTCAGTAGATGTTTGACTCTGGACAAGACTTTCCTATAACATGTGTCTAATACTAACTGCAGCATCTGCCTCACATTGTTGCTATACACAAAACCCTCTGGTAACCATAAAGCACCATATAAACATGAACAGGTGATCCTGCACCCCATCAATCCTTTTCTAATCTATTCTTTACACTATTGCCTATCTTCCCAACAGACTTTTCTACTAAAAAAAAAACCAAAAGCCCAAACAAGCAAACAAACCAACTCCCAAACCTTCAGTGACTCCCCATAGCTTGCCAAACAAAATATGGGCCTCTGGTCCCTATATACTTATTGAAGCCTTCCTTGACACTTCCCCAGTCTCAACGTCATTAAACTTCTCCTAGCACTTTGCTTACCCACAACAAATTCACAATAACCATCTAATTACTTTAAGGGTGTCTATACTGATAGAAGTACACAATCTGATAAACTGGATGAAGGCAGATGGTGCCCCAAAAGAAACAGCAATAAGTTAAGCAGTGGGCCACTCTAGCAAAGGAAAACTTCTCATTCTAGAACCCCTGAGAAGGGACTGTTCTTTGGAGGAGGAGAGAGTTCTCCAAGTGACTCAGATTTTTAAAAGACACAAAAGATAGCATACCTAAATCAAGACAATGTACAGAAAAGCAATAATGAACACATACGAATAGTGCCAAGGGGACTAATGCCCAGAATGAGTTGAGCCTTAACAAAAATACAATGAGATAACTTCTCGAAAGCATTCTCAAATTATTTATTAAATTGCTCATGCCCTTTGATACAAACAATTCACTGGAAATGTGCCCCCCCTCAAGTTATTAACAGAAAGATCAATACGCACACACAAAAAAATCACAACAGCATTGTTATAATAAAATACTGATCAGATGATCAGGGAATGGATAAACTGATATTTTTATATAACAATATTACAGTACTGTACAAAATAGGAAATATAAAGAATTCAGAGAACCACAAGAATAGTAATGTAACCAATCTTTTTTTTTAAAATTAGAACAATATAAACAATGCCTATGATAAAGTGAATAAAGTCAAATTTGAGAGGCCACAAAACTCTACTCAGACAACAGGATACATCTCTCTTTTAACAATAAACAAACTGTTTTCAGAGAATGTATGTGTGTGGAGGGAACAAGGGAGTGTTTGGTGAGAAATGTCTTATCTTTAAAAAAGTATCAATAAGTTTAATTTTGAAAAATATATTGAGGACACAGATTATGTCTTTGGACCTAACATACTGCTGAGCTCCTGGTAGGTACTCAATACTTTATGAATTTCTGGCACTTCTCTTATGTCAAGAATTCTTTTGTACCTGTCTTCTGTTATTACATCTAACTTTTGGGCAGGGCATGTTTTTATTGTATATCTATGGGCTACAATGGTTTCTTAAGATGCCTCTCTCTTTTAGTCCACATCGGGATTACTTATCATACTGTCAATTTTATTTTTCAGACTTCTATCCAAGGCAGCTCGGTGGGTTAATTAGGCCTCAGATACTTAATAGTAATATGACTCTGTGTGAGCCACTTAACCTCTCTTTGCCTCAGTTTTCTGAACTGAAAAACAGCATCTACATCTCAGGGTTGTTATGAAGACCAAATGAGATCATATTTGTAAAAGGTTTAAACATAGTACCTAGCATATCATAGGTGCTTTAGAAATGCTTACTAAAGAAAGTGAGGGCATTAGAAGAGCAAGTGGCAGTGGGAACTGAGTGAATCACATCTTGTGACTCAATTCTGGAGCTAGCTCAGTTCCCTTTCTATTCAATTATGAGTTTCTTTCTTGTAAGAAAACTTTACTCACTTGTAGGAATTGTGAGAAAATCTTACTGCACTGTCTGAACCTAGCCCTGTGTGACTGGGAAAGCATTTAGAAAACCTTAACTAGACTTGCATGAACTGATGCTGAGCGAAGTGAGCTGAATTAGAAAAATATTGTACACAGTAACAGCAACATTGTGCAATGACTAACTTTGATGACTTAGCTCCTCTCAGTAATGCAGCGATATAAGACAATTCCAAAAGACTCATGATGGAAAATGCTATCCACATCCGGAGAAAGAACTATGGAGTCTGAATGCAGATTCAAGCATAGTATTTTTCCTTTTTTGTTGTTTTTTTTTTCTTTCTTTGGTTTTTCCCTTTGGTTCATATTCTTCTTTACAATATGACTAATGTGGAAATATGCTTAAAATGATGTATATGTATGACCTATTCAGATCGCACATCATCTTAGGGAAGGGGGAGAAAATTTTAAACCAAAATCTTATAAAAGTGAATGTTGAAAACTATAAATGAATGAATGAATGAATAAAACCCTAAGGACCTAGGCTATGTTAGTCAGAAATTCAACCAGATCCAAAGATTGATGCAAGGAGTTTTCTCACAATTATACATCTCAAGCAACTTACATTTTTTTATCTGAAAACTGGTCAGTTGTTGTTTCCATGTTCCTTTGAGCGAATAGGGTCACTCAGCAGGGAGTGGGACACTTCTTTTTCTGATTTCAGGTTATTGCACTTGTTCACTCTCCCCTTCCCAACTTGGAAAGCCTTTAATCCTTCCTCCAATTGGAAATCAGATTACCTAATTTCATACCATGGTTAATTGTTTTTTTTTTAATAAATTGGTATCACTTGGTTGTTTTTGATGTATACAAGCTTGTCTCTCCCTGTGTTTGATCCAAAGTTGAGGAGGCCTGGTCCTGGTTTGTTGAGCAATTGGTATGCACTGCTTAAAAAATCGATATGCTAGGAAGCCCAAACCTTTGTTTTCCTTGTTTTCTTTCACCCACCACATTACTTCCTCTCTTTCTTTTTTCCTCCTCTTTTATCCCTGTGACCTTTTGCAGTCAATATCTGTGAACTCAGAACTACATCAAAAGTGTGAAGGGGCTGCCAAAAAATTAATGCAGACTTGGTCTGCATTAACAGCTGTATAGTGCCTAGAACTAAGTATAATAGTCCTAGTGTACTTTTACCTGTTCAGACCACATCTCAAGTGCAAAGTTCATTTCTAGATGGAATTTGAAGAGGAATATTATAGAATAAATTCAGAAAAGAGGGACCAGGATGGTGAGGAATATTGAAACCATGCTGCAAGATGAAGATTTTGCAGAACAACATATTTTTACATGAAAAAATGATGACCAAGGATAAACTTGCTATTCAAAACTGTCATATTAGATTTAATCTGTATAGCTCCAGAAAGAAGAGTCAACAGTGATAGGGCAGCAAATTCACTTCGATACAGGAAATTCTTTCAAGTATAGTTGTCTAAACTTGAAATATGCTTCTTTGCAAAGTAGTCAGTTCTCCATCACTATTAGTATTCCATCCTAAGTTAGACCAATGTTATCCTGAGGATATAGATGAGAATGTTACCCACACTGGATAAGAAGAAACTTGTACCATATAAGAAAGGCTGATATAATAACGTCTCTTTATAACGTACAAAACTTTTATATGCGGTTTATCTCAGTTGGTCCTCATAACAATCTTGTGTAATGGGGCATAGTGAAACACTAATTTGGTTATATTACAAAATAAAACACTTGCTCTTAAAGCAGAAAAGCTGTTTGCAGATAGTCACAAAGTCAGTAAATGACACCGCCAAAAATGCTATTTGGGCTATGTATAGGCTTTCCACTATATCACACTACAGATCCTTTCAACTTCTACAGGTAATTAAGGGCTAAAAAAATGATAAAACAATGTATACCTAATTCTATGGATTTAAGACATTCAAAATGATGATTCTCAAGGCCTTAAGTATATATCTTTTAACTAAAAAATTCATGTTTTCAGCTTAACTATATATGTATATATATAGCTCAAGAAGTTGGCAATCCCTGGCATCCATGGCAGAGCAGAAAATTCAAAAGTCACCCGTACAACAAAATTGCCAATTATAACCCATTCTGAGTATCTAGACATAGCAAAAACATCTCCAAACTTCACCCTCTGAGCTCATCTTACTCATTCCCCAATACCTAAGTCTCCAGCTCACCAATACTCACTCTTCAATACAGACCATGTTCCTGGCGCATAG
The DNA here is from genome assembly GCA_028658325.1 of Potorous gilbertii. Classification (NCBI taxonomy): domain Eukaryota; kingdom Metazoa; phylum Chordata; class Mammalia; order Diprotodontia; family Potoroidae; genus Potorous; species Potorous gilbertii. The sequence continues at coordinate 29,727,407 of CM053769.1, forward strand.
TAAAAACTTAGTAAATGCTTCCTGAATGAATAAATGCTGTCCTAATACGTTAATATTTTTGCCTCTCTTGACAAAGAATCAAAATGTTCCCTGCTACAGACACTATACAGTTTTCTTGGAGAACTAATAAAGATAGGGCAAAAGTAGATAAAGGAAACAACGTTCATGTTGTATCAAAATATGCCATTGAAAAAGGTAAAAGACCTCATACTTTATAAGATAAGCTATCCATTTTAAGAATTCATCCTACATACTTCTCATTTTTCTATTCATAAACATATATTATCTCTATACTAATATGAGAGGACTCGGAGATAATCTCTAAGTTTCTGAAACTAGAGGGTCCAAAGAGAAGCCTGGCATAAGTGAAGAAGCTGAATTATCAGTTTTAACATCTGTTGAAATGCTGTCAAATCTATGGTTTTAATAGCAGCTAGCAAACAGTGGCCTCTGCAAGACAAACGACAGATCTGTTTCTATTTCTCCCCATTTTTGTCAGTGATGACACATTTATTTGGGGGTGTACAGTTAGAATTCTAGAGTTGTCTTTGACTCTCTCCTTCTAACCCTAAATCTGTTGCCCTTACAAATATCTTTTACTCACCTCTCTCCCATTCTATCTAATAAACTAGTACTAGGTCACCTAATGTAACCTACTACAATAGCTTTTATTGTCTTCCCGGCTTCCATTTAATTCAATTCAACAAATATTTACTAAATGATTAAGTAGTAACTACAGCTCTTTAAAAAAATGAATCCCTGCTTTCCAGGAGCTCTCAGTATACTTAGAGGAAGAAAGGATTAGGAGATGAATATATAGAAATAAAGATGAAAAATATTACTTAAGGTGTGAGTGGGGCAAAGGACAAATTTTCGTAGGATACTATGGGAAGAGAAAGAACACTTTCACCCAGGATGACTAGGGAAGGGTTTCTAGACAAGAGGCCACAGAAGCTGAGTTTTGAAGGAAGAAAAGGATTCTGTAAAGTAGAAATGAAAATGGAATGAATCCCAAACAGGGAAGAATGGCCTAAGAAGATGGCATGTCAAATTTGGGGAACATGCAGCAGCCCATTTTTTTTTATTATCAAAAAAAAATTATTTTTATTAATTTGCTATGTGAAATTCAGCTGCCAAGTAGATCTGGAATTCATGTCAACACAATTCTTCCCAACAACAAAACCTACCTGGAAAACTCAAGAGGTTACTTCACTGTAGAGAATCAGAGCAATGGGAGATGGATGTTCCTATTATCTTCAAGCTTCCTCAATCTAATAAGCTATAATTTCAGGAAGTATGCCTACCAAGTGGGTCACCTATTAGTCAACAGCTTTCCCTTACTGCTGTACAGAGACTAACAAAGTTGTTTCTGTCTGCTCCCCTTTTTCTGAGCTCCATTCTTGGAGAATATTAACATGATGCTAATTTTTCATGGTTTCCTCATTGCCATCTGACTGGCTTGCCTGTTATTTTTTTTTTAATATGCCATTTATTTATTTTTCAGTTCTTAACATTTATTTCTACAAGAAGTTGAATTCAAAATTTCCTCCCCATCTCTTCCACCCCAGGACAATGTGTACCCCATCCACTCCTTCCTCCAGTCTGTCCTCCCTTCTATTACTCACCTTTCTTCCATTCCCCTTTCCCTCTATTTTCCTATAGGGCAAAATAGATTTCTATAGTCCATTGCCTGTATAGTTTAATTTCCAGTTGCAGGCCAAAACAATTTTTAACATTCATTCTTAAAGCTTTGAGTTCCATATTCTCTCCCTCATGCCCCACTCATTGTTATTGAGAAAATAAGCAATTCAATATAGGTCATACATGTGTAACAATGCAAAGAACTTCCATAATAGTTATGTTGTAAAAGACATTTCCCTCTGTCCCATCCTGCCCTTCATTTATTCCATTCTCTCCCTTGACCTGTCCTCCCACAATAGTGTTTGCTTCTGATTACCCCTTTCCTCAATTTGCTGTCCCTTCTATTATCTTCCCTCTCCTATTCCCTTTCCCCTTGCCTTCCTGTAGGGTAAAATAGATTTTCACATTCAACTGATTGTGTGTTATTCTCTCATTCAGCCAAATCCCATGAGAGTAAGTCTCAATTATTTCCTTTCATCTCCTCCCTCTTCCCCTCCATTATAAACGCTTTCTTCCCTCTTTTATGAAAGATGATTTGCTATACCTCTCCCTATCTCTTACTCCTAGTACATTCCATTCAACAGTAATTTTTATTTTTTTTTAGGTTTTCTCCCTTCACATTCAGCTCACCCTGAGCCTTCTATATATGTGTGTGTATATATGTATATAGACACACAAATATATACACACACACATACATATACATACCCACACATATACAATATATACATACATACACAGCCATACACTCCTACATATATATATTCCTACTAACTACCCTAATACTGAAAAAGGTCTCATGAGCTACAAACATCTTTCCATGTAGAAAAGCAAACAGTTCAACTTTAATGAGTTCCTTAAGGCTTCTCTTTCTTGTTTACCTTTTCGTGTTTCTCTTGATTCTTGCATTTGAAAGTCAAATTTTCTATTCAGTTCTGGTCTTTTCAACAAGAATGCTTGCAAGTGCTCTATTTCATTGAAATTCCATTTCTTTCCCCCCTGAAGTATTATACTCAGTTTTGCTGGGTAGGTGATTCTTGGTTTTAATTCTATCTCCTTTGACCTCTGGAATATCATATTCCAAGTCCTTCAATCCCTTAGTGTAGAGGCTGATAAATCCTGTGTTATACTGATTGTATTTCCACTACACTTGAATTGTTTCTTTCTAGCTGCTTATAATATTTTCTCCTTGACCTGGGAACTCTGGAATTTGGCTACAATAGTCCTACGAATTTTCTTTTTGGAATCTCTTTCAGGAGGTGATAGGTGAATTCTTTCCATTTCTATTCTACCATTTGGTTCTAGAATATCAGGGCAGTTTTCCTTGATAATTTCTTGGAGGATGATGTCAAGGCTCTTTTTCTGATCATGATTTGCAGATAGTCCAATAGTTTTTAAATTTTCTCTCCTAGATCTATTTTCCAAGTCAGTTGTTTTTAGAAATGAGTTATTTCACATTATCTTCCATTTTTTCACTCTTTTGGTTTTGTTTTACAATTTCTTGGTTTCTCATAAAGTCTTTAACTTCCTCTGCTCTATCTAATTTTTAAATTTAAAGAACTATTTTCTTCAAGGAGCTTTTGAACCTCCTTTTCCATTTGGATAATTCTGCTTTTTAAAGCATTCTTCTCCTCATTGGCTTTCTGGACTTCTTCTGCCATTTGGGTTACTCTATTTTAAAATGTGTATTTTCTTCAGCATTTTTTTGGGTCTCCTTTACCCAGCTACTGACTCACTTTTCTTGCATTGCTCTCATTTCTCTTCCTAATTTTTCCTCTACCTCTCTTACTTGATTTTCAAAATCCTTTTTGGGTTCTTCCATGGCCCGAGATGATTGCATATTTATTTTGGAGGCTTTAGATGTAGAAGTCTTGACTTTGATGTCTTCCTCTGATAGTATGCTTTGTTGTTCCTCATCCAAAAGGATGGAAGAAAATACCTGTTCACCAAGAAAGTAGCATTCTATAGTCTTATTTTTTTCCCCTTTTTGGCCATTTTCCCAGTCAGTTATTTGACTTTTGAGTCCTTTGTCAAGTGGAGGGTATATTCTAGGGATCTGTAAGTTCTTAGTTCCTCCAAGATGGCACAATTAAGGGAGAGGAGTTTACTCCTCTCCTGGCCTGCTCTGATCTGTGAGCAACCACAAGCACTCCTTTCTGCCCAGGATCTGAGAGTAGGATTCCCTCTCCACTGACACCATCAGCTCCACCACACCACCACCAGTGCTCCTCCTCACCCCAGGACCTCCACTCAGGGCTCAGATCCAGATCAGCTGCTTGATTCCCCCAGAGTCTTTAGGCTGAGGGCTCCAAAAGTGGAGCTGCAGCCGTACAAGCCACTGTGACCTTTGAGGCTATCTTTGGCATTTGTGGTTTGAGAAATCTGGGAACTGCAGCTGTTATCTATGATTCTCCAGTCTTGTCTGTGCTGTGCCATGCTTTCCTGTTGGCTTTCCAGGCCATCTTGGGCTGGAAATCTCTTTTACTCTGTTGTTTTGTGGCTTCTGCTGCTCTAGAATTTATTTAGTCATGTTTTTTACAGGTATTTTATGGGCTATGGGGGAGAGCTAAAGCAGGTCCATCTTTCCATTCCACCATCTTGGCCTTAGCAGTCCATTTTCACTGGAACACAGAATGGTAGGAAAGGTAATAATGTGAAATAAGGCTGGAAAGGCAGATTGAAACTGATTGATGTGGATCATAAATGCCAGGTCCATTCTGTAAACCTATTCTACACATGAAGGTCAGAGTAAATTTTTTAAAAAATTACTATGTTCATTTCAAAACTTTCATCATGTCTCCTCCAAATCAAGAATTACTAGTGGCTTCTTAGTGTTTATATTAAGTTTAAAATCTGATGAGCTTTTAGGCCCTACCCTATCTATCTAACCTTATTTCACAACTCCTCAATACAGACCCTCTGCCACACTCATGCCAATATCTCGCTGTTTTCTATTCACCCTCCAGTCATTACCACCCAATATCTTTGTTTATGTACCTTCTACTTCCTGGAATGTCCTCTCTATTTTTCTCTATCTAAATCTTATCTATATCACTAGAAGGCTCAGACTAAGTCCCTCCTTCAAGAAACCTTTCCTCAGCTAGCACAATCTCTATCCTTGAATTATGGTAGTACTAGAAGTCTGTGGCAATGGACCCCATTGTGGGGACTGAATAACTCCAATGGACAGTGGCATAAAGATAAATGGTACTCAATCAAGAGTGGAAAGATGGGTCTCAGTCCAGCCTCCCAGCTACAGTCATTCACTGGGCTTTCCTTTAACGGTTACACCACCACCCTTATTCATCGCAGGGAAACATTCCTACACCTCATCTGATCTGTTCTCCCAATAGTTATGCAAACTGTCAACCTCTCCCCTTATGTGTAGTGTGTGTGTGTGCATTTGAAAAATCTCCGCTTCCCAGTGCACTCACATCCTATTCCCAAATGACTTCATGGCTGTTACAGCCACCCCTCAGTCAGGTCAGTCAGGCAAGCTCTGTGCTGAGACAGCCAGCATGTAAATAAGAGTCACATTCCCCTTCCACTTTTTGTTGTTTTGTTGTTGTTGTTCCCCTGTGGGACTGAATAAACTCATCTGGATGAACAAACAAGGATGGGTTATTCTCTACATGGTGGAATTCATTACATGCTGTCTTCCACAGATCCATCCCTCTTCCAACTTCCTTAATTCTATCAAGGACATTATGCTCTCCTTTATCTCTCCTGAGTTCAAAATCTTCTTACTTGACTCTTCATTTAACCAAAATTGTTCTCTTCAAAGTGGTCAATGATCCTAAATGCCCAAGCTGATGGTCTTTTCTCAGTCTTCATGTTAATTGCCTTTTCTGTACCATGAACTACCGATCACCTTTTCAAAAGAGAAAAGGGAATTACTACAGCACAATTTATGGCCTTCACAGCAAAAATAATAGGCAGAATAGAAAAACTGGAATCTGCAAAGGCAAGGGGCACTGAAGAAATAAAGAGAAAACCACAAATTGGGAATACAAATATACAGAAAAGAAAGATAATCTACAAAAAGATAACACTAAAAGAAATATGCTCACTATGCAAACAAAACATACTGACCTTGAAGATAAGATGCACAGAGACAACAGAAGGATGATCATAGGTCTCCCAGGAGAACATAGCAGAACAAAAAACCTTAACACCATAATTCAGAAAATAAGAAAAAAGAATTGCCCAGAACCTCTGAACAAAGAAAATGAAATACACAGCAAATGAAGTTCACATATCACCTCCAGAAAAAAAAATACTAAAAAATATGGTTCTCAAATTTAAAAATGGAAGTTCTGTAAGTAATCAGAAGCAAGACAATTAAATACAAAGCAAAGGAAATAAAATGCAAGGTTATTCTGCATGCACCAGAAAGCTCAAGAGAGAATGAAATAATGCATTCCAAGGAGCAATGAAGTTCAGGATATAGCCTAGGGTGACCTACCCTTACAAATCTGAGCTTAAACATAAATGAAAAAAATGGACCTTTAATAATAATGAGGCATTTAAAACATTTTTAAGAAAGAAAACCAGAACTGAAGAGATTATTTGCTTCTCAAACACCCCAACAATAGAAATGCAAGAATTCCCCAATTGATTAAATGGTCAAAGGATATAAACAGGCAATTTTCAAGGGAAGAAATTAAAGCTATCTATAATCATATGAAAAAGTGCTCTAAATCACTACTGATTAGAGAGAATGCAAATCAAAACAACTCTGAGGTACCACATCACATCTATCAGATTGTCAAAGATGACAGAACAAGAAAATGATAAATGCTGGAGAGGATGTGGGAGAGTTGGATCACTAATTCATTGTTGGTGGAGCTGTGAGTTCATTCAACCATTCTGGAGAACAGTTTTGAACTATGCCCAAAGGGCTACAAAAATGTGCATACCCTTTGACCCAGTAACATCCCTACTAGGACCGTATCCCCAAGAGATCATAAAAATGGGAAAGGGTCCCACATGTACAGAAATATTTATAGCAGCACTCTTTGTGGTTACTAAGAACTGGAAATCAAGGGGATGCCCATCAATTGAAGAATGGCTGAATAAATTATGGTATATGAATGTAATGGAATACTATTGCACCATAAGAAATGATGAACAAGAAGACTTCAGGGAGGCCTGGAAGGACTTATATGATCTGATGCTGAGTGAAAGGAGCAGAACCAGGAGAACTTTGTGCACAGCAATGACCAGAGTGTGCTAGAGTTTTTTCTGGTAGACTTGGAACTTCTTAATAATGCAAGAACTTACTAAAAAAAAAAAATCCCAATGGTGGTATTCTAAGGCAAAATGTCTTCCACACTCAGAGCAAGAAATATGGAAGTCATTTGCAGAATGTAGCAGATCATGTTTGTATGTGTGTGGGTTTTAGTGTATTATGTTTTGATTTGTTATATGATTTCTTCTATTTATTTTAGTTCAACTACATAGCATGACTATTGTGAAAATGTACTCAATAGGAAAGTATATGTAGAATCTATACAGAATTGTATGCTGTCGCGGGGAGGGAGGTGAATAGTGGGGAAAAGGCAGGGGGATAAAATCTTAATTTTAAGGAAATGACTGGAGAACACTAAAAAATAATAAATAAAAAAATTTAAAAAATAGAAATGCAGAAAGAGTGAATAAATGCAGCAGTCAAAGGCAATGACAGAGTAACAGGAGAGACCAGTAAAAAAAAAAATCGTCCTAAATACATAGAAGGAAACAGGGCTGAAAGCTGAAGTCTTATGGAAGTAACAGTGAAAAGACAGAGCTGGGGCATTATGAACAGAACTTAGCAATACTCTGCCTGCACATAAATTAATGGGTTTTTTTGTTTGTGTGAGACTAAATTACAATATCAGAGGGTATATAAATGGGGAGGGAATAGGATAGAGAGGAATGTGTGATGTGCCCAGGTCAAACTGAGGACTAGCAATGAGGAGTATTTGACTGCTGCGGTTTTGGAAAGAGAAGAACCTACACAAGGGAGGGAGCAAAGGAGGATGATAAGGGGAGAAGTCTGAAAAAGAGGGTGAAGAAAAGAGGTCTTGCTTTGGTGCTGGGAGGGATTCCACTAAGGAGCTGTGCCTTTGGGTAAAGAGAGAAGGTCTATGAAGGGAGGCAGGAATCTTGTGTTGAATGTGTAATGGGGGATTTGATGTTTTAAAAATCTAATAGTCCAACCTCGGGAGGGGACTGGAAATCTTGGGACCAACTGAGATAGTGAGAGAGTATGAACTCAGCAAGATGATTCTGGAACAAATTGAGGGGGAGAGGTAACCTGGGGAAAAATCAAGAATGTGATAGAGAGAGGGGTTCTACAATGGGGCAGTGTCTTCTCTAACACCTTCAATAACTGGCACTGTTCTATAAGTGAGGTAAAACAGAAAAGGGGAATCCATGGGACGAGCTTTCCAAGACAGTGGCAGAAAACACATATAGAAGAAAGGATACCTTGGAAATTCTGATTCCATAAGGAATACTGAGAAAAGAGAGAAACCAGATAATTACAGGGGTCATGAATCAGGGAATGAGGCTCTAAAGTAGACAGGAAGAGATAGTAATAAAAAGAATGAGAGAAAGCCTTTGTGGAAAGGGGCACAAAAAATTAAATTTTAAAAACTAATGAATAAGACTGATCAAAGGGGAGGAGAGAATGAGGAAATCAACCAAGAAGGGAAAAAAGGGGAAAGGAATTACTTATCTAGCTAAAAGCAGTAGAGAAAAAGGAACTAATAAGCAAAATTCCGAAAGGAAAGACCTAACAAATGAGAGGAAAAAATCGGGGTGGAGGAACAGAGCTAACGAGAACAGGGCCACCTTCAAAAATATTAAGGTAAAGTAACTGAAGAAACATGGTACTATGTTTATAGCAAAAGAAGTGGAAAAAAAAATCACAATTTGAAGAAAAATATTAAAGTTAAATCAAACCCTCATAACTTTAAACGTGAATGGATTAAATGAATCAATACAATTAAAAAGTGACAGATTGGTTAAGAAAGCAAAACTGTATAACCTGTGGCTTACAAAAATCCATTTGAAAAACAGACACAAAATAAAACTGAGGTAGTGGGGAAACTATTCATCAAGTGAATCTAAAAAAGCAGGAATTGCAATTATGCTCTGTGCCAAAGGAAAGAAAATTCAAAAAACAAAAAGGAATAAACAAGAAAACTATACTATGCTAAAAGGAACCAAAGACAGCAAAACGGTATCAGTAACAAAGTTTTATACTCTAACTTCCTTAGCATCCAATATCATTAGGCAAACAATATCTGAACTACAAGACAGAAAATAACATAATAGTGATAGGAGACATCAGTATTTCTCAGTTTTTGGTATGTCCAACAAAATGATAAACAAAAGAGAAAATATGGAACTAAGCAAATTCCTAAAGAACTTAGAGTTAAAAAACTAATGAAATCTTCTAAATGGAACAGCAAAAGAATATACATATTTCTCAGTACTCCTAGACGTCAAACACGTAAAAAGCAGCAGTAATCAAAATTATCTGTTACTAGTTAAATAATAGAAAGACAGATCAATTAGAACAGACTAGACATGGGTGAATTTATAACAAAAGCATTCAATAACCCAGTGTTTGATAAAGTAGAAAACATAAATCACCTAGGAAAAACTCCTTATTTGATAAAAATTGCTAGAAACATTGGAAAGCAGTCTCACAGAAGGTAGTTTTAGAGCAATACCTTACAACACCTTATGCAATACGTTCTAAATGGATATGGCACCTTAATATTAAAGATCAGACTAGGAAAAAATCAGAAAAGAAACATATCATATACCTCTCACAGCTGTTGGTAGGACATATACTCTTAACCAGAGACAGAAATAATTACAAAAGATAACTCTGATTACATGAAAATGAAAAACTTCTGCACAGGCAAAATTAATGCACATTAATAAAGGGGAGTTGTCAAATAAAAGAAAATCTGTAACAAATTTTTCTGATAAGGGCTTGGCATATAGGATATATAAATAATTAATAATATCCAGATACATGACAAATAGCCATTTTTCAGTAGGTAAGTGGCCAAAGGATACAAAGTTTTCAAAAGAATTGCCAAGTACTCACAATTACACGAAAGAATCCTCCAAATCACTAATATTAAGTGAAATGCAAATCAAAAAAATCCTCAAGTTTCATCTCAGATCCTGAAAACTGGTGAAAAATAGCAACTAGTCAATGTTGGAAGAGCTGTAGAATAATAGGCCCACATTCATTTTTGGTGGAGTTATGAAATAGCAGAACCATTGTGGGAAGCAATTTGGAATAATACCAATAAAGTAACTAAAATATCCATACTCTTTGAACTAGATTCTTCATTAGTCCAAGAAATTCACTGATAAATAAGTTCCTATATACACCAAAATATTTATAGTAGCAATTTTTGTGAACTGGAATTAGAAACAAAGTAGATATTCACCAATTGGGGAACAACTAAACAAATTATGGTACCGAATGTAATAGAATATTACTGTACTGCAAAATACTGGTTACTACTGGTTGTTATCTTTCATTTTTGAAGAAGACCAAAATGGCATCACTGTGCTAGAGTCAGGTTTCAGTGTGTCCGACCATGACTGATCAGACCAATATGAGCTTGGAATACTTTACTACAGGTCAGGCACAAATAGTTCATGTGAACATTTGGGATGGATTCTCTAAATCTGCACATCTTGGGTTTCTTTTAAGCTATTTCAATTGTGCTTTGCTCATAGAGCATAGCACCTTCGCTGATGGGGGCACATCATGCTGAGCGGTCCTGTGCCAGTTTTCCATGTCACACAATCAATTCTAAAGTTCTTAAGAGAGACCTTCAAAGTGTCCTTGTATTGCTTCTTCTGACCAACATGTGAACACTTGCCCTGTATGAGTTCTCCATAAAATATTCTTTTTGGCAATGTAGGTTCTGCATTTAAACAACATGGTCAGCCCATCTGAGTTGCTGTGTGTATGAATACACAGAAACATGCAAAGATATGTATGAATTGATGTAGAGTGAATTAATCAGAATCAAGAACATAACATATTAATTGAATCAACGTAAATAAAAAACTACACACCAAAAAAATCAAAAGTAACAAAATTATAAAGATCAAGTAAGACTAAACTGAAGACACATGAGAGGACATCCCCAACCCACTCCTTTGTGGAAGTAGGGGAACAAGAAGAGCTAGATAGGTAGAATGATCCAAGAATGCAGAAAGTCTTGAATGTCAAGATAAGGAATTAAAACTACTCAGTAAGCAATAGGGAACCATTGAAAGGTTTTCATCAAAGAATGACATGACAATAAATAAAATTAATTGGATGGTACTATTAATGAAGAATCAACTGTAGAAACAATAAAGAGAGATGGAGCCTGTAAAAAGCTATTCCAGTAGTTCAGGCAAGGAAGTAATGAGGCCTTTTGCTAGCTAGGATAGTGGCAATGGGAAGGGAATTCAAGACTTAGTAATACTGGAGTTAAACTAATAAGATTTAGTAACAATTCAATAAGAAAAAGGGAGAAAGAAGTGTTTAAAGACATCAATGTTTTAAAACATGGGAGTCTGGGGAAATAGTGGCACCAATGATAGAAATAATATGAAATTGGAAAGCAGGGCAAGTTTTGGAGCAAAGCTCGAAAGTTCAATTTTCTATATGTTGACTTTGAAGTAATGGTGGAACATGCAGAGGAGAATATCCTGGAAACACAGGTCCAGAGCTCAGGAGAGAGGTCAGGACTTATAGATTTGAGAGGCAACAACATAGGGGTGCTAAATGAAGCCATGAACTCATGCAAGTAAGATTATCAAGGGAAAGATTATAGAGAAGAGTGCCAAGGGCAGATTACCGAATGAATACCCATTTCAAGGCATTAGGAAACAGACAAGGAAGAAAAAAAGAACAAGAAGGAACAATCAAAAGTGTAATAGAACAAGGAAAGGGTGTACTTTTGTGCATTATTTGACTGTACTTACTAAATCATAATCATGAAACTAAGGAAGAAGGCAATCAACATTATTTAATGCTATAGAATAGTCAAAGCAGATGAGGGCTGAGAAAGGTCACTAGATATACCAATCACCATGCGCTTTGTGAAAATAGCTTCTGTAGAGCAGCTGGAGTTGCTAGATTGCAAACTGCTAAGGAAAATGCAAGATGAAGAAGTGCATAAAGACTGAAGAGATAGGGAAATGGGCAGCTACAGTCATAGCTTAGATGGGGTGGAAGGGATGAAGTATTGGGGACACCTGAATGTTTTTATAGGTAAAGGGAGAAAAGCCAGTGGAGAACACACAATAGAGAGGATGACTCCTAGGAACAAATAGAGGAAGAAGTAGGAAGGAATTGGGATCAAGAACACAGAGTGAGGAATTAGGTTCTGCAAAAAAAAGTAAAGTTAACCCCTGATACATGAAAGAAGTGATGTCATTGATAATCTGAAGAGTTGATGGATTAATTTTCTCAGGGAAGTAGGAGGTTAAATCATCTATTATGAATAGGATTTCCACGTAACAATGAAGGTCCAGATGAGGTTATGTTTCAAGCATAACAAATTCTTTTCACAGAAACAATGTTATAAATTATAGCTAGCTTCATAGTTCATGAAAGCAGATGTAACTGAACAGTATTAGCTAAAGTTCTGGGTCCTGAAAGGAATGGGTAATATGGCCAAGGAAAAAAAGAGAGAAAAAAAAACCTCTTTTCTGCGTATAACCAGGCCTAGATTTCAAATACCCCATTTCCTTTCTTTTTTTTAATATCTGGTGATCCCCTTAACCACAGACCTCAAGTGGCCTTAAATCCACCAAGCAAGATTCTCACTTGGAAGGTTAGTTTAAAAGTAAGTATATCCTGCCTTTCATACCTACTACCCATTACCCCCCCAATTTTTTTTTGCTCCATAATTATCTACCTCCTTTCTCCTTTCAATCAAAGATCTCATTTCCTCAGTGAAGTATAATGCACAAATCCATATAGAAAACACATTTAAATGTCAAATGAAACTACAATTTATAAGCCATCAGGTTAAACTAAAATACAAACCAAAAAAAAATCCTACTTTATGATTTCAAGTAGTATAACAAAGGAAAAGAAAAAACATATTGGGGCAAGATGGCAAACACATAGGCAAGTCTGTCTGGTGCCATCTGGAAGACTTGACTTCTTCCAAAGTCACTTCTTCCAAACTTTTGGGTTTCTTCTTTTCTTCCACTTTAACCCTCACAGTCTACAATATTTTCAAAGTTTTTCACATTGACTCCCATGGTAACAATTTAGGGTACAGGGGTTTGTTTGTAAGGGAGCTATTTCCTGCCTGTATTAGATTATTGCATTTATATAGTACCTTTCCTCCAAACTAATTCATGACTATGAAATGTTTAATGAAAAGTATGGTTGGAATGAATTATTCCGACCACAATCTTAGGATGTTATCCATTTTAGAGTGTGATAGAGCTGCCTTCAATTCAGTATTCTCCTATTAGTTTTATCTAATACTAAACTGAATATGTATTTAACAGGAAGAAAAAACAAAACTAGTGCAGTCCAGGTAATATATCACATTCTGGCAAAATTTCAGACAAAAAAGCTTGTTTTTTAAATTCAGTCCAAATTATTATTTCTGCCTACGCTTGGTCTAGGTTCAATTTTAGAGACTAAAAATCTGCTTCAATATCTACTCTGCTATTGTGACAAAGCTAAGTGACCTTGGCCAAGTCATTGTCCCTGGGCCTCAGTTTCCTCATGAGTAAAATGAGGATGTTAGAATAAATTCTGATTTCTCTTCCAGCTCTAAATGTATGCTCAAAAGATCACTGTTAATCAAAATGCTATGAACGATAGTTACTTAAACTGATGTTTATAACGTAAACTCTGGTTAATAGTACCTCCATCAATAATCAAATGTACAAGTTCATATTTCTATCTCAAAAATTTACTGTTTTTGTCCTACGCCGACATAAGACCGAAAAATTAATCAGACATATATTTCATGTAACAAATCAATGAAATATATCAGCATTACTAAAATCCCAAAGTTAATTTTCTCACACTGTGAGGACAGTCAAGGGCATGACAGACACTTAGACGGTAACTTTGAGGGATTTCTGGTACTAACTTAATTGAGCCAGTTAGTGTCACATGACACGAGGTCACAGCCTATCTCCACAGAGTCCACTTATCTTCAAAAAGAAAAAAAATGCTTTACACCTAAACACCACCCCTGACACAGGTAGGTAGTGCCTTATTCATAAACAAAAGGATGGCATATTTCTTAGTACTCTTTGCATTCTGTAGATTTCAAAAAATAGGCCTAAAACAGCTTGGGAGATTAGGGAAGAAAAATCTCACGCAGGATTTATTTTCAAACTTAACTCTCATTTGTCCATGACAATAAGCTATACGTAGAACGTGATTAAAATTCACAGAAAATGGGAAAAGTAACTTGACCATCGCATTCCTTTAAAAAGTCTTTTGCCGGAATCTAGGGAATATAACAATGACTGGGGGTAACAGAGTGCCTAACCGCTGTCTCTCCTCTAGAAAAAGAATCTACAAGAAGATAGGTCAAAAATATATGACGGGGGGAGAGAAGAGGGCGCAGAAAGAAAAAGGAACTTTGAACATTCGCAAATTTATCAACCAGCCCTTTAAATAGGAAGGGGGAAGGGAGATCAGCTACAATTTTCCGGTACCAAAGTTATGCCGGAGAGAAATGCCTGTTATTTGACATTCCATCACCCAACTCCAATCCCACTCCAGGGGAAAGAGAGCAGGGGGCGAACGCTCCCCAGACATTTAATTTAAACTGCTAAAAAAAAAGTTCGGACGGACTTCGCCAGTGTTTTCTGTGCCACCCAGCTGGAGCCCAGGCAGGGTGCAACTTGAGTTGGCACCGAGAAGCCTCCCTTCAAGCCGACATGCTCGGGCACTGAAGAAGCACCACTTCTATTTTTCACAAGCTCCAGCCCGGCCCCCTCCCCCCTCGCCCTCCATCCCTCAGTCGGAGGAGGGCGCCGGGAGTTTCCCGGACTCTCCTTTAAGCAGGTACAGGACGGTAAGGGGAGCGCGGGGAGAAGGACGACGCGGGGAAGGTAAGATGCGTGGGCTCGGGGAATGTCGCGGCGGGGACGTGGGGGGGGGGGTGGAGTGAAGATCCCCGGGAGGAGGAGGAGCAGGAGGGGAGGGCCCCCAAGTTCGGGGGTAGGCACTAAGTCCCGAGGCAGCCGGGCGGGGGAAGGGGTCCCGGCCGCGGAGGGATTTAGGGAGGAGGAGGGGGAGGGGAGGGAGCCGGGCCGGCGGCGGGGGATCCTCCCGGACTTACTCGGCTGTACCAGATGCTGAGGTGGGCCGGGGCCAGCACGGCGAAGAAGGCTCTCTGGGAGTCGGTCTGGATGTGAAAGGGAGGCTCCGCCGGGCTCCCCGCAGGGCACAGCAGCCTCTTGGGCCAGCCGCTCAGGAAATACATGGCCTGCCCCGCACCGGCCCCCCGCTGTGCCGCCGCCGCGCCGCCTCCTCTGCGCCGCCGGCTCGCCGGCCCTGCTGCCCCGGACCCTTCCCCACCCCCACCCACCCCCCCCTCTCACACGCAGCTTCTCTGGACCGGACCCCCGCCTCCCACACCGGTAGCAGCCCCGGCGACGGTGGCTGCTCGGGGCATCTGCCCGCTGGCCGGGTCGGGCCGGGCCGACGCGACGCTGCGCGACGCTCGCTCCCCGGAGCTGACGGGGCTGACTGAGGGAAGGAGGGAGGGAGGGAAGGGGGAGAGGGAGGAGAGGGAAGGGGCTGGGGAGGAGGGAGGGAGGAAGGGAGGCGGGGAGGCGGGCCGAGGGTGGAAAGGGGAGGGGGCGCCGGAGCCCCGCCCCTGGCCCCGCCCCTTCCTTCGGCCGCGCGCTGCGTCAGCACGCGCCAAGCGGCGTAGCGGCCAGAGGGAGTGACGACGTCGCGGGAAGCAGGTGAGTGCGTGCGCTCTCCCGTGTTCCCGCCCCTCGACATTACGCCTACTTGTCTCGCGAGTAGGCCCCTCCCCCGACCTGCGCGCTCAGTGCGCATGCGCCATTGCCCGGGACCTCGGCGCTCGCCCTATCCCAGCAAGGTTTTCTTTCAGCTTTGTTGTTTCCCTGGCGCTTACCTCGGCGGGAGGAGTTTAACCAATGATTGGTTTCTAACCTTAGGGTCTAACCTCTGCAAAGCGCGGATAAACCTTGGCTACCTGTGTGCCACCAGGAGGATAGTGTGGAGCGACACGGGATTATAGGAGAAAGAACTGGAGAGAGCTCCGAGGAAGGCATGTGGGGTGCCTGGCTCCGACGAGACCGTGTAGCCCACTGGGGCGTGAGGAAGCTCGGGATCCCCGCCTTCCCGTGTGGGGGCCCTGGAAAGAGCGAGAGGGCGGGATCTGGTCTGTAGGAAGTGTCTCTGCACGTGGAGAGCTGAGCTGGGAGGTAGGGCAGAAACTTGGGGTGACTCCAGCTGGGGGATCCTAATCAAGCCACAAGTTGTCTGTTAAGTTCCTCTTGTGTACTTGACTCTGAGAATGCAAAAACACCCGTGAAAGAAGCCTTCGTCTTCGTGGAGCTTAGTCTCTCTAGAGAAAGCGCTTGTGTATCTGTAGGTATATACAAAATAAATGCAAAATTATAGGAGTAGGAAGGGGTTGGAAAGAGAATTCAGGAAAGGTCTGTGGAGGATGGCGCATAAATGGAATTCATTCCAACCATCGCCTGCCAGGACTCGGGACATAGGGTGCCACGTGAGGATTGGCCAGACTGCACCGTAAAGTGCAAGAATAAATTGTGAAGGTGAAGGATTGGAGGCACAGCCCAAATAAAAGGCTATTGCAGTAGGAACCATGTGATAGGAGCCAGGTGAAAGGTGATGAGGACTTGAATTGGGATGGTCGCTATCAGCGGAGGGAAGGGGAAAGGTCTTGTGGAGGTAAAAACAAATTTTGGTGATTGGATAGGTAGGGTTAACTCAAATCAACAAATACCTACTATGTAACAAGTACTGTACTTTGTATTGGTGATACAAAGACAGAAACAGCCCTGGCTAAAAGGAGCTCCCAATCGAAGGAGGGAGATGATACACAAACAACTATGTACAAACATATATACAGGATAAATTGAAGATAATTTCAGGGGGTTGAATGGAAATACGGCGTTAAGGATGGCTCTGAGATTGTGAACCTGGCTACTAGAATGGTGGTGGTTGCATGATAGAAATGGGAATTCAGAAGAGGGGTGGAGTTGAGGTAGAAAGATGATGAATTCCATTTTGGAGTGTGGAGTCTGAGTCCAGGAGGTAACTGATGGTACAGAATTGGAACTCAAGAGAGATAACTAAGGTTGGAAATGCAGATCTGGGAGTCATCGCCTTAGACACAGGAATGAAATCTATGTGAGCTGATGAGATCAAGAGGAGGGGGTAGAGAGAGAAAAAGAGGTATAGTCTATTTCAACTCAATGGATTGGTTCAAGCTGGGGATAGAGGGTATTTCTCTTTAATGACAATTGTATGTCTCTTTAAGATTATCGTGGGACTTTACATATACTATCTCATTTGTTCCTCACCACAACCCTATGATAAGGCTGTATTGCTTTTATGCCCATTTTATTGAGACAGAGAAATTGCGACAATATCCCAGGGAGGGAATCTGCAAGCACTGGCTAGCATTCACAAAAATATTCACAGAAGCACAGAACTGCAAAAGCCCTTTGAGAGGCAGTTTCTATAGAAAATAATACTAGATTTGTGATCAGGAGAGCTGGGGGACCATGAGAAAAGCATAATCATAGGATTTGGATTTGAAAGGTACATGAGCAATCATCTAGGACAATCCCCTCATTTTAGGCTTGAGGAAATTGAGGCTCAGAGGAGAGAAATTAATTTTCTTCAGCCAGTAAGTGTTAGAGCCCAAGATTCAAAGGCATTATCTTGTGATTCTTAACTTAAAGTACTTTTCATCATTTCATGCTACCTTCTCAATTTCCAGTTAATAACCAAAGATAAGCTATTACTCTCCTCTGCCTCCAAATTCCCCACAGCAGTGGCTAAACTAGGCCAAAAAGATGTCCCCTCTGGGCAGTGGAAATTCTATGAAATCTCCTTAGCACCCAAACCTCATAGGCTAAGTCTTAGCTTTCAAGAAGTAAGGAACCAAACCAATGATCCAAACTCCAGGAACACCCTCCATTTACCATTTAAGGAAAACCAGTCCAGTCTACATAAAATTAGTGCTTCTATCATACCCCACCCCTTGATGGCAATGTTCCAAAATTTTTCTAAGGAACCTTCTACTACTAACATGATTGTTAAAGCAGTTCTGACCTCAGGAAAAAGTCTAGCATAAGCAGTGCCAGAGGAATGTAATATAAATCATAACACAGGATACTACAAAAGGTCCTTTAAAAAGTATAATCCATGCACTAGAGGGGATATCAGGTCTAAATCATTAAAGTTCTCCTCGGATTAAATGACAAGAAGTAGCAGCATCAGGAATCTCAGGGCCATAGCTTTAGTGACAATTCCTCGGACACCATTTCCAAATACCATCACAGGCCAGGTCGCTTGTAGCAAGTTAAATAAAAAGTCATAAGCTTTTTGCTTACGACCTGTCCTGGGATCTATATTGATACTGAAATTAATTCACTCATCCTTCCCTAATCCAACAGCAAAAACCACACCTTTCTTGAGAATCTCAGAAGTTTTGTTCCTATGGAGGCCTCTGCTGAAGGATTGCACTCAGGGACTTCAGATGGTTCCCTTTTCTTCCCGGTGAATTCACCTTTCCTATAATTATGTAAAAATTGTTTCATTTCTCCCATATCATTAAAAAGCACTAGTTTGGTGGTAGGGTTAATATCCTAATTCTTACCTCCATACAGGTTAGATTAGTCTTTCCTTTAAAGTATTGACACTTTCCTCTAGCCTTGGTTGGCTTAGGGGACCAAGGGCTCAGACTGTTGACCTTACCTCCTGGCCATCTGGGTACGAAGCAGCCACAAGGGACAGGAGGAACTCTTAGAAACATCTGATGAAACTAAGAAAAAAAGAGATTAAGTGACTTGTCCAGAGTCACGCAGCTGCTAAATGGACAGTCATCTTTGACATAGCCTCCTTCCTCTGCTTCCATAATGGGAACCATAGTACCAATAAGAAGACTGATTCATTCATTATCCCAAAGTGGAAGTCCTTCAGCGCTGAGCTTGGGTACATATGTCTCTGAAAAGGACAAGGAAGTTCATTTCTACATATGCTTTATGGGATGTACTTCATTCAAGGCATTGCCAAACACTGTCAGTGTATAAATAGTTATACATTACATTATGCAAAAGATGATACAAAATTCATGACACATAGCAAGTCTTATCATATTCTCTTTTCCTCTAATATTACCCAGTTCTACCCTCTAACCCTTCTGAATGTTCTTAGAATTTGGTTAAGGGAGAACTTTGAAAGAGAAAGAATGAGACGGCATGTTACAGAAGGAGAAATAGGACAGTTAACCTTATTGTGTTAACATCCAACAGACAGTTGTAAATGAGGGACTGCAGCTCATGAGAGATAAATTTGCAGGTCATTTGCATGTGTATCAGTGATAACAAGCCATGAGAGTAGATTTCTTAGTTATAAGATCCAAGAATGGATTGCAAAAGGAAGTTATATATCATTTACTGTTATCATTGAAGGATGGTTTTGGTCAAATTCAAATAGAAACAAAGCCACTGAGCCATAAGGATCCCTCCTGTCCACATATTGACTTAGAAAACCACATATTAACATTATCTGAAAATATTTCCTACTTACATTTTAATATGATTTGGGTCTGTGGCCAACCCATGTTATTGACACCCCTGTTTTAGATTATAAATCATAGAATCACATAGCTCTTGGCACAGGGTAGGTGTAATAAATGTTTGTTTACTAATGCAGCTAGTAAGAGTATGACTGAGATTCAAACTCTCAACCCTCTGACTCTAGAGGCAGTGCTCTTTATACTACAGACTCATGCCAGTCTGGATGGTTTGGGATGGGTTTTTAAAAGAAGTGATTGTCTCATTTTCTTTAGCTTGCTTTCTTTTCCTCTCTGGCATATCTTTCTGAGTTCACCTTGCAGGATTGTCACCCTTGCTCAGCTTCCTAAGCATAAGGGTCTCTGAGCCCTTTTCACTTCTTTCCTTACATAATCCACTCTCACTCTGCCTCCTCTATCCGGTCAGTTGCCAAGTCTTTTATGTTCCTTCTCCTTAACTTTCCTTGCATTCTTTCCTTTCTATTTGTTCCACCCTCACCTTTGTCCAGTATCTCATCATCTCTATTGAGCCTACTCTAAATAGGTCCTCTTGCCTCCTTCATCTCCTTTCTCCATTCCATCCTGAACTCAAGCTTCTGAATTGATATTCCTAAAGAAACAAGTCACTTCCCTGCCCAAGAAGCTTCAGTATTTTTCTCTTGCCTTGAGGATAAAATACAAACTCCTCTATTTGGCATTTAAAGCCCTTCACATTTTGGGTCTAGACTTTTTCTAAGCTCATTATTCTTCATCACTCTACATTCCTATCAAACTGGTCTGCTTGCTGTATTATATGTACAACATCTCATCACCCACCTCTATTCCTTTAAACATTATTTTCTATGACTGGAAATTTCCTCCTTCTCTCTACCTCTTGGAACACCTATCTCCCTTCAAGGATTAACTCAAGTGACATCTCCTGATTTCAACCAGTTGTTATCATTTTGCCTTTCCCTCTTCTCCCTTACCCAACTACTATGCATTTTTTTGTATGGTAATTTATATATTTATTTTGTATATATTCTATTTTTTCTCTGTGAACATGTAGCATCTCCTAGAAGAATGTAAGTTTCTTGAGGTCAAAAGTTATTGTGTTTTGGTATTTTTATGGCCAGCACCTAGGACAGTACCTGGCCAAAATAGGTGCTGTATGAATATTTATTGATTGGTTGATAAAATGAATTATGAACTTTTATAAATCAATTATGTACTTTTATTATATCTGGAGATAAATGCATTATATGTGATAGGGAAATAGTTAAGTTCCCAGAATGTTCAGATGAGCTTTGAAAATAAACAGATTCTTATTACTTCAGATGTCAGACGTTTTTGGCAGAGCTAATCATTATATACACTTTGTCATCAAGCCCCGTGGTTAAAAACCAATTAACTCTTGATCACTTGTTGAAAACCAGTATGGCTTGCAAAACTCCTTTCTCTGACACTGATCATAGGCATACATGCCATAGTCATATATAGATCATAGGTATATTTTACCAAGAGATGGCAAACATCTTAGGATGCCTCCAACACTTAAGGGATTAAATAGTACCTTTTTTGAATGTTCTACCACTGTTAAAATACTTCCCTCTGGTGGCCAAGACATTTAGTGGCAGAAATGGCTACTTTCATTGACTTATGATTCCCCAGGATTTATTGAAATAATTTGCTTTTGATTTGTTAATGAGAATTATTGGGAGTACATACTTAAATGGAACCATTTTACATGTAGCTCATCATAGGAGACGTAAGGAAATTGAAGCTGGGCATGGTGGCACAGACTTGTAATCCCCAGCTACCAGAGAGCCTGGACCTGGTGGATGGATCACTTGAGTTTGAGTTTGAGAGTTCTGAACTGAATCAAGTGTCAAAGTAAACGTCACCAATGTGGAGAGCCCCTGAAGTGTGAGACACCTAAGCTGCCTAAAGGAGGGGCAAAGCAGCTCAGATTAGAAGAGTGTTAAGGAGCTCTTGTAATGAGCAGTGGAATCTGATTTTCTATGAATGGTCACTGTCCTTCCAGCCAGGGCAAGAGAGGGGAAGGAAGGAAGGAAAGAAAGAAGGGAGGAAGGAAGGGAAGGAGAGACAAAGGAAGGAGTGAAGGAAAGATGGATGAAGCAAGGAAGAAAGAAGAAAGAAAAATTTGAAGTCTTGTTCTGTGCATGGTATGTTGAAAGCAACATATACACTATAGAAATTCCACCGGACTTGGAGATAGAAGACCAGGGTCCAAGTCTGGACTCAACCCCTTTCTAGTTATGTGACCTCGGGCAAGTTACTTTTTCTAAGCTTTATTTTCTGTATCTTTAAAATGGAGATAATATAATTTAAGCTACCCATCTCATGATTTTATAATGAAGCTCAAATAAAATGATGCATAGTATGGTCCTTTATAACTGTAGATTACTGATACATATAAATTATTATTATTATATACAAGCATAATGTCAGTCACCAGATATAACGATTTGTGTTGGCTATAAAGATTTTTAAAAATCATAGAATTCAAAATTTGACACTGTGATAGCAATTCATAGTAACATCAATTCATAACAAAAACTGAGAGTACTTTAAAATTTGCAAAGTACTTGATGTAATTATCTCATTTGAGACTTACAGCAATCCTGTAAGACCAGCATGATGGTTATTATTACCCAAGTTCTGTGATTATTGTATATTATTCATAATATTATTATACCACAAATAAAGAAATAGGAGCGACAAGAGGTTCCTTACCTTGTCCAGGGACATGGTGTCAGCTACAGAATTAAAATCAAAGTCCCTTGGACTTCAAGTTCAGTACTCTCTCTAATATACCATTCTGCTTTATCTCCATTGTTTACATTATTGCTATACGTATACATCATGTAACAATGTAATGTTATCCTTTTGACCCGTTAACAAGTTAAAAACAAAATCAGATACCCCTGGAAGCCTAAATAAGTCCTCTTAAGATTTTAGGGTACCATTTGGTAAATTACCTCTTCATTGAGCTAAATGTAATCTAAGTAAGTTAAATTGCTTCCCCAGATTTCCAGGTTATTAACATAAGGGGCAGGGAAGGGGAGCAAGTGCTGAATATATAGGTTTTAGGATGTACAAATATGAGTAAGTTCTTCCTCTAAAGTCTTTTCTGATGTTTCATTATGACAAGGGTTCTTAATCTTTTTTTTGTATGTCATAGACCCTTTTGTCAGTCTAGTGAAGCCTGTGCACCCCTTCTCAAAATAGTATTTTTACATACATAAAATAGGGGTAGCTAGATGGTGCAATCGATAGATCACTAGCCCTAGAGTTTGGAGGACCTAAGTTCAAATGTGGCCTCAAACTGTGTTTGGTTTAGTCACTTACCCCTGATTGCCTCCCTGCCTAAAAATTCTTAAGATCCGATACATAAGATTGCAAAGGCAACCAATTATAGTGAAAATATATATATATATATATATATATATATATATATATATATATATATGTATGTATGTATGTATATACACACATATATGTGTTTATAATTGTTTACATGCTATCTCACTACAATGTGAGCTCCTTGAATGCAGGTACTGTCTTTTGCTTTATTTGTATCCCAAGTAGCTTAGCACAGTGCCTGGCACATAGTAGTTAATAAATGTTTATTGATTGACAGATTGATAGGGACCAAATTTTTGCCTTTATTTATATACCTGATACTTAGCCCAGTGCCTATAATGTAGTAACTAGCATTTTATTTCCCAAATCTTTATTTGTCTTCTGAAACTCTTGCTGTCAACCAGCAAGGCACAGCAGAAATGAAACCTGACCCTCAGGTATTCCGTTTTTAGCTCAAGAATTAAAAAGTCACACCAGGGTACTTCATTGCATGCAACCCACTTTAAAGAGTGCAAAAATTTTCTTGAGTTTTGTGCAACTGCATTATAACCTTCCCATGGTGGCATTGCTTTCTAGATTCCTTCTAGCAGTAAATTGGTTTTCATGTGAATTACTGGAAATGGGTAGTTATCATCAGGTCTGACATGTCATTGAAATCTCTTTGTCATGTCCTGAATGCATGTCTTGAGAACGCAGTCAACCTCTCTGGAGTCAATGTCAGCTAATGCTTCAGTTTCCTCCTTTGTAAAATGGGGATATTAATGCTTTCAGTGGTGACTCAGAGGACGGTTGGGAGGAAAGATTTACTTTCTAAACCTTAAGGTACTATAGAAATATACATTATTATTATGACTATAGGCAAATTCTATTACACTTAAAATGTTGTATAGGCAGAATACCTAATAGGTAGCTAAATGTCCTAAAAGTGAGGAATGTTTTTTCTTTAGTATGACAAAAGTTGATTCACACCATTTTTCATCAATCCACAGACTAGACAGTGGAAATTAGCATGTTTGTCTAAAGTCAATTGAGTTCCATTTAGTTACGTATATGGCACTATGTTAGGAGCTAGAAAGGCATACCTTATTCCAAAGGAACAAGATAGGTTGTTGTGGTTGTGTTTGTCCTTTGTTCTTGAAGAGGACCATGACATCAAGATGATGACATGACTTGCACTTGACTTTGATTTGAATGAGGGTTCCTGGGTAAAAGAGAAACAGTTACTATTTAGTTTTTACATTCACTCTGTGCTGGGTGGGTGGGGACCTGTTGTCCAGTCTATGAGTTACATAGTGAATTGGGTTTAAGACTTGGTCTTTGAGCAAGAAATCTAGCCAGGAAACCCCCAAAGGAAAAAAAGTCAGCTTTTGGCCATGAAAGTGTACCTTTCCCTGGGTAGAGCACCCCAGGAAAGGAGAGAAGAGGAGAGGAGAGGAGAGGAGAGGAGAGGAGCTGCTTCTCACTCATAGGTCATATTTGTCCTTCATTCTCAAAGAGGACCATGACGTCAAGATGATGACATGACTTGCAGTTGACTTTGATTTGAGTAAGTGAGGGCTGTGAAGAGTCACCAATCTCACTTTCTTCTCCAGAGCCATGTGGGTCCAGTGGCCTGATATTCATCAGGATGACTGGAGACGGCCCAAGGTGCAATGTGAGACCCTGGCCCTTTTAGGCTAAGGTCTTACCACTAGAATAAAGTAAAAAGTATCACTAGAATGAAAGCAAAACAGATACTGTCCCTAAGAAGCTTACATTATAACATGGTGCAGTGAAGAGAGTCCTGAACTTGGTGCCACTGGATGTTAGTTCAAATGCTGGCTCTTTTGCTTGTGACCATGGGCAAGTCACTTCACTTCTTCTGGCCTTAATTTCCCCATCTATAAATTGAGAGAATTGAATTAGATTAAAAATAGACCTCGAAGGTCCATTTTCTATGATCCTTTGCTCCTAATGGGATGAAACAACATGTATACAGATACACAAATACAAAATATATAGAAAATTGATACAAAGTAATTTTTGTGATATGGGGGTGGGGGAAAGAAATGGGCACTAACAACTACGAGAATTAGTAAAGCCATTTTGTAGGCAGTGGCTCTTGAACTGAACCTTAAAGGAATCTAGGGATTCTGAAAGAAAGTAGGGAATGGGAACATTTCAGGTATAGAGGATATCCTACACAAAGGCATGGAGTTGGAAGATGTAATACCAAATAGCATAGACATCAAAGGAGCCAGTTTCCTTAGACTGTAGAGTGAGTGAGAGGGGGTAACATGAAAGCAGTTTAAAAAGAAAGTTATAAGAGCTAAATTGTGAAAGACTTAAATACCAAACTGAGGGGTTTATATTTTATCCTAGAGTCAATAGTAAGCCACAAAAATTTACAGAGCAGAAGAATGACATATTCAAAACCGTCCATTAAACACACAGATTGTATCTCTAAAGTGAGCTCTCTTTCAAAAGGGAAAAAAAAATTATGTACACTGAAAAATAACATTGATTATAGGCCAAACTCAAGCTTTGTGCAAACCTGATAAGGCAGAAAAGCCCATGTTTGGATTAATAGAATATATGTTCAAAGCAAAAAAAGAGATTCTCTTTTTCATGTGTTTACAGAAGCACACAAAAAACATCTATTTCTTCATGTTTACTATCATTCTTTTTTAATGATAAAGAAGCAAGTGTCGTGGAAGAGACTAAAACCAAGATTTTTATTTATTCTCTGCTGTTACCTTCAACCTTAGCTGGTTTTCCTGGTCCCAAGGAAAGGGACTTTCAGGTCTCAAAACTAGAGCTACCTTGACATTAATACATATTTTGGAATTCCTTAATATAGTGAAATTATATGGTTCATATTATCCCAGGGATATTTTCTTATTTTTGAATATTTCTCTCTCTTCCTCAGAATTATCCAAAAGAGACTCTTGATAAGGATTAGACTTTTGGAAAATCACAGGGGGGTCATTTAAAACCTAGCCATATAATCCATCTGGGTATACAAACACACTTTTATTCAGGTCATGTATGAACCGTAGTTTTTCACTGAGTGAGATCCACTTTAAACAGTGAAGCAATTTTCCTTAGTTTTGTATAACTGCATTATAACCAGTACTGTAATTATAAAGAAAAAAATATCTGAAAATCCTAGAGAAGAATCTTAAGGCAGATATTTTGCTTACTTCTAAGTCTCTGCTCATTGTCGTATCAAAATGAATCCCTGGTCTTTATATAGACATGTAAACAAAAAGGCCGGATGGAAGGTTACTAAAGACTAGATTTCCTTTGTGTTAAACCTTCTGTTCTGTAACCAATTTATTTATAGTCTTAAAGGTTTAGAAGATGGAATGAAAATATGTATAAAGTGGAAGCCGAGGTCCAAAAAAAGGAGGAGACTTGCTCAGAGTCACACAGGTAATGAGTGCCAAGGCTGAGATTCAAATCCAACCCCCCAACCCCATCACTGATTCCAGATCCAATATGTTTTCTGCTCTAGCCATTTCATAAAAGGTAGAAGGAAAGAACTTTCTTGATGCATATGTAGTTTCTACTCTTAATCTTTGCACTCAACTTTTCATTTTATCTTTTGAGTTTAAAGAAACATTGGTGGAGAAAGGGGACTTGCAGGTCTCCACAAGAAAATGTTAGAACTCAAGCTCCCTGGACATCAATAAGTATTTTTAGAATTCCTAAATCTAGTGAAATTATATGGTTCATATGTTCCCAGCCATATTTTCTTACTTTCCAGCTTTTCTTTCTCTTTTTCAGAATTAACCAAAGGAGGCTGTTGGTAAGGACTAAGACTTTTGGAAAAATCTCAAGGGGTCATTAAAACTCAACCATATAGCACGTAAACACTGGGTGGATCCTGCACAGCTTTTCCTGTGTCACTAAAAATCTCTGTAGCCTCTGGGATGGTGCTGTAAAGTAATATGTGACCTTCTCTAAAACAGAAAACACATTTTTCATCTCAAAATAGCATTTGAAATCCTATGTGCCTTACATCTCACACAAAATAAATAATGATATTTAGGGAGTATTTATGTCATGTTCCAAACCATCGTGATGACACTATAGCAGACAAAGAGCTGGTATGGCTAGCATACCAATACCATTTTTTTAAAAATGGGAAGAACACGTATAACTTGTATCAGATTGCTTACCATCTCAGGGAGAAGAGAAAAGAGGGAAAGGGATAGAATTTGGAACTCAAAACTTAAAAAGAAAAAAAGAATGTTAAAAATTGTTTTTACATGTAATTGGGGGAAAATAAAATATTTTTTTAAAATGGGCAGAGAAGTTCATGAGACAAATAGGCATCTCGCTGATGCCTGCCACTTCCCTTTTCAAGGTGTTCTCCCTAGCTACATGCAGACTTCTCCAGCTCAGGGCCAAGACTACAAACTTCTTTTCCTGTCTACTTCCCAGACCTTAGATTTGTTTACCTTTGGAGCTTTGGCTGGACTCCATAGGGCATCCTGTTTATTCTCTTTGTCCAAGACTGAAACCATGACCTATTTCTCTATGACCCCTAAAGGGTTCTTTCCTCTGGGCTGGTTCACTGTCCCCAAATCATCTGTTTGCCCTATAGAGTGGGTGGATTAGTCTCCCTCTTGATAAGATGACTTTTCTCCTAAATTCATCAGTAATTAAGAAGGCTTAATTATAAGAGCCATAAAGTCATACAATGGTGTAGTAAGAAAAGATGATGGAGATCATCTACTCTGTACCCTTCATTGTATAGATGAAATAGCTGAAACCAACTCCAAAATAAATACCATCTCTTTCACCTGAGAATTTACTAAGACTTGTCTTAGGAAAAGAGAATGGCATAGCTTAAAGTAAAAAGAAACAATTAGGGAGGGAGAATTCCTTGATAACCTTAAATAAAAATGGATCTTTGTAAGTGATGATGTAGCTCACCATTCAGCAGGTAACTCCTAGGACTCTGGAACTAGAAGAGACATTGGAGGTTAATATAAATCAATTCCTTTTCGGTAAATGAAGAAATGGATATAGAGAAGGAAAATGACTTACCCAACGTAATATAACTAGTTAGTAAAAGAGCCTTGGGTAAAATTCAGATCTAGCTACCAGCACTCTCCACACTTTGTTTCTCAGTGGCTGTGCTTTCCCCTGAAATAATCATTGTTCATAAAATACTAATAAATTGGCTCATGGTTTTTCCTGAAATAATCTGTGTTCATGAAATACTAGTAAATATGATTGTATGTTGCACATGCACAAGGAAGGCTTTTTTTTTTTTTTTGGAGACTGTGTCTCCCTATCTCACCATGGATAGAAATTCAGTAGCCATCCATGGGCCACTCACTACTGATCAGCACAGAAGTTTTGACCTCTTCCACTTCTGACCTGAACTAGTTTGCCCCTTATTTGGCAGGCTTGTGATCCCTGCTCCTGAGGCTTATCACATTGGACCTAAACTTAGAGAGGAGCCTACTTCAGCTCAGAACTCCTGAACTCAAGTAATTCACCAGCCTCAGCCTTCCCAGTAGCAGGGATTATAGGCGTGTGCTCTCTTGCTGATGGAACTCCCTATCCAAAAGAATTTTCCTGAAAATTTTTTGTATAAAAAGTTATCCTTTTGTTAAGTGAATAATTCCCAGTTATTTTTTCTTTTAATGTAGATTCTTATATGCTAGTGTTGCTTAAAATAAGATACCTTTATAAAGATACCTAAGGCTATATTTAAAACTAACACCAAATTAACTATTGTAATAATCTTTTTGATTGTGTGACAGGAAAGAAATTGGTGACTTTGGCCTAGTTCTGGATGCATATTGGTCATCAGAAGAAAATAATTCTACTTCAGATTAAATTCTGATGTAGTGAACCCTGCCTTAAGGTAGTGCCTGGTTTCTTTAATTTTATTGTATTTCCTTGCCTTCGATTTCTGTGTCCTCCAATTCAGACTCCACTCCACTGCCAAATTAACATTCCAGATACACAGATCTCTTCCACAAGTCTTCCTGTGAAATTCCATAGTAGAACGGAAATTATCTTGGACTGTTGTAAGTCTATGCTGGCAGAATTTGAGCTTTAGTAAGTCCTATCAAGTTTTGAGTATAACTTCAATGATGGGCTTATCCAAGGACCAGTCTAAACCTTGCTAAGTTTGGAGAGGCTCATGAACCAACAATTAGCCATCAGATAATGGAATTCTCAGAAATTCTATTTTAAGCCATCTATTAAGACATAGAGGGACTGTGAGTGCACTGACAAAATCATAAATTTTTTCAAGTATACATAGATCTCATCATCCTATTCCTCTACTCAAAACTTTTACAAGTGACTGCAAATAGAGTACAGACTTGTCTTCTTGGCATTCAAGCTCTCCTACAAGTTGATACTTGCTTATCCATTAAGTCTTATCTCCTGCTTCTAAAGTTATCAGATAAGAGGTCACGTAAGTGGTCATCTTGATCAACAGTGAACCTGAGGGCATCTTGCTGATCAGCATTGAAGTGGAAGATAGCAGCAAACCACTGTAGCTGGGCTGTATTTTGTCAACTACTATAGCATGTGGGAACCTGTATTAATGAGGATTTCTGAAAAGGAGAGGGAGCTGTTATGGCTGACATTATAGTAGTTAGTTAGTCTGGCTAATGTTTGGGACTTTGTATAGATGGGGCTTTTAACAGAGGAAGAGTGCCAGTACATAAAAGAAGGGCACTACTGCATTGTCTGTGATTAACTGAGAAAAAACTTCTCTAGCAAGGGTTAATCTCTTCCCCAATAACCAAACTAACAAGGAAGTTCTCAGGGGACAGTGTATACATTTTTATGTCCCTTCTATATCTGCTCTCTCATGGCAGCATTTGATTCTGTCCCTGTATGACCAAGGATCAGTATTTCAGTAAGGACTGAGTATGATGAAATGACCTTTCAGACCTAATTTAGCTAATGTTTGATCCATAGAACTTGTTTTGAGACCATATTACTCTAAAAAATGTTTTGAGAAAATAGTTACAAAACACATTGTTCTCTGTTGCAAGTGCTCTGCATATGCCAGTCAAACTGAGATTACTTACATACATACATTTCCAAGTACTTCAAAGTGCTTTTGCTTACACCATGCCATGCACTGTGCCTTCCCTGCCTATTTCTGCTGTCATGTTTAAAAAGTTTGAGAGAATTTAATTTAATCATTTTATTAATAATACCAGCATGTTGATTCATTAAACAATGGTCTTTTGGCTGTCTCTCTTTTGGAAGAGGAATGTTCCTGAGGGTGTTAATCAACTCTAATTGCTTAATAATTAATGAGAGAATGAATATTACAATGAGAGGCTGGACCTGAACTCTAATTATGTCATCTACTTCCCCAGCCTTGGTCAGTCTGTTGAAAGAATTTATCCTTACCCAAAACTGAGTAGAGCACAATGGTTTTCCCACATGGGTGGGGTCTGAATCCAATCTTATTATCAGCAATGTCCTTCAAGAGGCTGAACTTTTAAACTCAGGGCTTTAGAAAAAGGGGGGAATTCTGTATCTCCCCAAATCACTAGTTATTAATAATCATTTCTCTCACTGCCTTTTGAAATTTTATTCACACTTTCAGGCCCATCTCAAAGGGTAACTCATCCATGAAGATGATCCTTTCACTTGGTTGTAATCTTTTCTTCCAGTTTTGTACAGTGCTCTGTACCTCTTATATTCTGTTCTTTGTGGTAGATATTATATATTAGATTTGTCCATATGTTGTACCTTTTCTTTCTGCAGGATCTATGAAGTAGTGCTTGTGCCTTAAGTACCTCTGTATCTCCTATAAAGTCTAATAAAGGAGCATTTATTTCATGGCTGTTGAATAATTTTTGTTTTTCACAAGTTCTATGTAGGGAACTCCTGGGAATGAACTTCCTCTATCAATGCAGATCAGCACCTGCTCTACAACTTAGAGAATTAAAGAGGTGCCTAAAGACCTTAAGAAATCAAATTACTTTCCTAAGGTCACTTGATGAATATGTGTCAGAGGCAAGGCCTGAACTAAGGTTATCTTTCCATCTACTATGTATGCTGCCTTTCAAATGTCTGTGTCTTTCACATTTATACGTACTTCAAGGTTTACAAAGTACTTTCTTCACATCAACCTTGTACAATATCCATTTTATAGACCAGAAAACCTGGGATATGTGACTACATCGCTCTAAAATATCAGAAAAGGATCTGAACTCTGATTTCCTGACTCCATGTCCACTGTTCAGTCTGTTTAGGCCACATTGCCACTCAGCGAATCATCAACTCACAATCAGTGACCATTGGCTAGGACTTGGCTTTTCATCCTAAAGGAATTTGACTTGTAATGTTTTGATGTCTGTCATTATGAAGAGGCCCAAGATGAAGGGATGGTAAACTAGGAACCACCCACCCCTTGTCTTTAAAACATTATTTTTCCCAGGCTATATTTGGAAGTTCAACTAGGAATAATTTTGAACTGATCTTCATTGGTCTTGCTTTTGATGCCCTGGTTATTTCCCCAAAGTAAAGAAATCATAGAACAGAATTATCAAATTGGAGGAATGGCCTGTAATGGCCTGTTGTTTGCAGAGTTCAAATCTAGCTGTATGACTATATTGTAATGATTCTGAGGAAGATTTCTTCTTTAGAGTGTATCTTCTATTTGTGAAGGAAAAAAAAATTTCCCTATTGTAGCTAAGAATAAAAAGCGGAACAATTCATGCCAAGCTGTCAAAATAAGCTAATTCTCGTAAGAAAATTGGGGAACTAAGCATTCACTCCAGGGATCAGAAATGTCCCTGGAGGGGAATAGTCCATACCCACATCCAAAATACATGGAGAATAATTGAAAGACTGTCAGCCATACTAGGACACAAAAATAAATCCATCCAAATCAGTGGCTAGAAGGTTGATTAACTTCTCATGTGGCTTATTAGAAAGAACACTTACTTAGGGGTGAGAGAATCAGGACTTGAATTTTAGGTCTGCTCATTATCCTTATTAGGTTATTACCTGTGGAAAGTCACTTACTCTCCTTCTGGCTCAGTTTTCACTTTTGTAAAATGAACAAGTTGGATCAAATGCTCTCTGAGGGAGATTTTCTCTTGAAGTACCAACCAGGACCCCATCTTTCTATGTTTTGCCTAAAAAAGGGTTTGAAAGGGTCTGAAATTTGAGGGCAGTATCTGAGGCTAGTGATAGTTGTAAGAAAGAGTCAGAAGACTTTTAATTTAGGGACTAAGAGAAAAAATTTCCCATGATTAGATGGAGAGCTCTAAGTCTCATTCTGTTGAACCCAGAAAGATTCAATATGGTGCCACACCATGTGGCACTTAGAATAGAGAAAGAAGCAGTTTGAAGCAAGAGATTGTTGTTGCTTAGGGTCAGGGGGGCATTTCAGATGAACAAGCTGGTCTTGTATGTTTGTTCATTATTATATTGATCAGCCTGGAAGGTAAATTCTGAATGAATCTGATTTCCAGCGAGTTATATAGATCTCCCCTGTGAACAGTTTCTAATTCAGCAAATATTTATTGAGCACCTAGTAGGTGGAAAGTTCCTGAGCAAGTTGCTCTGCAGAATACAATGAAGAATAAGGGAGACTTCCAGGTCTTCATGACTCTAAAACTGGTTTATGCCAGGCTGCCTTTGTCTTATGTCCCTTGGTTAAAAAGGTCACCTCTGGGACTTTGTGGACCACGTAGCTATGTGACTCTAAGCAAATTTGTAAGGTCACAGATTGCCGAGCAAGTCTCATCTGTTCTGGCAGAACAAGTTCTTATAGGACCTTTCAGTGCTGATGCAATAACGGGTTTGGTTTTAAAAATAAAGACAAGGGAACAGATATTTATAATGAAAAAATTTAAAAATGGGTTTAAGTTGGAGTTTTCATGGCTTTGTAATCTAAACGTCCTGAGATGACTATGTTAGCATATACTTTTATGATAGGTCTGGAGTTATTCACTAGGCCTTTCTTTGAACAGAAATTCTTAACAGATTTATCTAATTTAGAATTCTGTTGTTGGGATCCTAGATTTAGAGCCGGAAGGGACTTAGAAATCACCTGGACCTGTGCCTTCGTTTTATAGATTTTAAAAGCTAGAAACTTAGTTCCAGAGTAGGGATAGTTGGTGGCAAAGCTGAGAACCAAACCTATATTTTCTGACTCTTAAATTTTTCTGTTTCACTTTTTGTGCTGCCTGTTACATGGGAAGCTGCTGATATTTCAAAGTGGAAGTGACCGAAATAGATCAGTTGAAGCTGCTGCTTATCGAAAGTCAGAGGAACATTTGGAAGAGGCTGGAAGTCCACAGTGCGGTACACTGCCCATATTTTCAGACTTTTTCAATGTATTGGTCAGTTTTGCTGATTTAAAAAAATGTATTTGAAAATATTGTTATATGACTCTCTGGGAGGGGAAAAGGGGGACACTGGTAGAAATTCTGGTGATATTAAAAAAAAACCAAAAGATATCAATAAAAATTTAAAACAAACCAAAAAAAGATCACCCACAAGTCTCTAGGGATTGAAACCTGGTAGTTCTATCCATTAATAGTGTTTAAGGTCCTGTAAGGTAGATCCTATGCACCTCAACACTAACTCTGTATAAGAATTTTTAGTGAAACTAAAGACAAAATGAATTTAAGACCCCAAATGTTTTGACAATTTGCTTCCATTATGATTAAAAACACATCTAGTGATAAACAAAGTAGTCAGCCTTATTCCTATTACCTCATGCTGGGAATGCTTTCCCTTCTTACCTCTATTTCTGAAAATCCCTAACTCTCTTCAAGACTTAACTGAATTGTCACTTCCTACAAGAGGGCTTTCCTGATTTCTCCATTTTGTTCGTGTTCTTTTCTCCTCAAATATTTTGTATCTACTTCTGTGTTTACATTTTATTTTCCCCCAATAGAATGTAAGCTCCTTGAGAGATGTATTTGTGTCTCCCATGCCTAGTGCCTGGTGCGCAGTAGAACTGTAATTAATGCCAATTGATTGGAGTTGAAAATAATGGTTTTTGTCTTTTGAGATGGTGACTTCACTTTGGTGAATATATTTCAAAGCATGTAATTCATAATCACACCTTTCTAGGTTAGAGTACTGTAGGGCTAAGTGGTGGTTTTAAATATGTTAGACTCCAGGTAAAATGGGATAGATCTATAGTCAAAATTTTTAGTTGAAGAATAATGTAGTTTCTTCTAATAGAGTTCCATGATAAGAAAGCCTGGATTCATATCCTCCTTCTGATTACGGCTTGTGTGAATTTGAGTGAGACACTTAGTATCCCTTGGCCTCATCTGATAAATTGAGAGAAGTGGATTAGGTGGATTCTGATATCTCTTTGAGTTCTGTGTCTAGGATCTTCTGATCTATGCTTTTTTCTGAATTAATTTTCAAATATGCACTTAGACACTAGGTGGAGCTATGTGTTATATTATAAGGAACTGTTCTGAATAGAAATGAGGTGTTCCTTTTTAAAAATTTAATTTATTTTGTGATGTCCTTTTAATGAGAATTATAGGATATTAGAGCTAGAAGGAAACTATGAGGTCATTTTGTTTAATCTCCTTATTTTGCTTTGTTTTTTATTAGAAATTTATCAAACATCAATAAATGCGAACACTTTAATATATAAAGAACAGAATGAGAATTGTATATAAAGCATGAGCTGGTAAGTATTTTTAAAAAATGTAATCTCCTTATTTTACAAATGAGAAAACAGACACTCAGAGAAGTCGTAAGTTCAGAGAATTTAGACTTGCCAAGGCCAGCCACATGGCTGGTTGACAATAATAGTTGACATATACAGTGCTTTTAAGTTTTAGGTGGTTAGGTGGATAGAGGGCTGGAGTTGAACCTGGAGTTCAAATCCAGACTCAGACACTTCTTTAGCTTTGTGACCTTAGACAAGTCATTTAGCTTCTGTTTGCCTCAGTTCCCTCCGCTGCATTTTACAGATGAGGACAAATGAAGATCACACTGCAGGTACCTCCCGTGGTTATTGTGAAGATAAAATGAGATAATATGGATAAAATACTTAGCAAAGCACCCGGAAATAGTACCACATAAACGCTAGCTGTTATCAGCTATTATCACAAAGCACCTGCATATATTAATTCATTCAATCCTCACAATAATCCTGGGACACAGGAACTAAAGGCACTATTATCTTCATTTTACAGATAAGGAAATTAAGGCTCGGAGAATTTTATCATGATTTTCCTTACAGCCGGCAAATTTGAGGATTCACATGACAACTGTCTCCTGACTCTAGATCTGGTGGGACAGCATCAAAACGACAGAGTAAAAGGAAGCCTTTGCTCCCCTGCCTTACCTCCTTGATAAAGATCTGGAAAATGCACCAAATTGAATTCTGATCAGGAAAACCAAAGAAATATTATAGTGAATATTTTTTCCAGCCAAAGGCAGCTTAGGGGAAAACAGGAGGTGAGTGGACACTGAGATCTGCAGTCTGAATATGGCCAGGTGTGGAGCATTCTAGTGTGTCGGGACTGAAGAGAGCCAAGACAGGACACCAGAGCAGGAAGCACCAAGTCAGAAAGGGATCCCAGGACATCTCTGAACTGGTGTCAGGTGCAGGAAGAGTCATCTGGAAGCTGTGTTGCTCATTACCCAGTTCTAAGTCACACGGAGAGGATCTTTTGTGAATGTTGGCTCTACACTGAGCAAGGAACAGGTTCTAGAAGTGAACTGTAGTTATAGAGAACTAGGAGCAAAGCCCAGTATCCCAGACCAAAGGGAAGTGGCAGTTCACTTGCTTTAAATCTTGAAAAACCTCCCAGTGGGTTAATAGTAACTGAATCTAGCAGCAACAGAGTGCTAAAACTCACAACCAGGGACAACCTGAAGCACTCAAACCTAGGATAGGACCTTGCAGAACTCAGATCAGGCAGACAATGAGCAGACCTCCTCCTAGATCACACTACTTTCACAGCATTGAAATCTTTCAGATGTTCAGCCTGAGTTGTGAAAGCAGCAAAAGGAGGTAAGAGAACAGAAGATTAGAACAGACATCCCTTCCTACTCACCTCCCCAAAGTGTGCAGAGCTGAGCCCTAATATAAAGTTCAAAATCAAGAAGTAGGCTGGAAGTTTGGCCATAAAGAATTATTATGGAGGAAATAGTAAAACTATATTGGGGGGGCCCTCAACTTTCCCATCTCAGAATAAGGTAAATTTAACTATGAAATAGACAAGAAAGAAGTTAAGGAGATGAATGGAATTTTAGAAAAGTTAGATATGATAGATCTTTGGAGACAATTGAATGAGAATAGAAAGGAGCATACCTTTGTCTCAGCTGTATACGGCACCTTCACCAAAATTGATTATATATTAGGGCATATAAACCTTACAACCAAATGCAGGAAAGCAAAATATTAGATGCCTCAGTTTAAAATCACAGTGTAATAAAAATTATATTCAGTGATTCCATGGTAATAATACCATGGACAGATAGATTAAAATTAATTAGAAACTAAATAATCCTGAAGAATGTCAAAGAAAAATATCATAGAAAGAATCAACAATTTCCTTAAAGAGAATGATAACAGTGAAATAACGTATTAAAATTTATGGGATGCAGTCAAAGTAGTGCTTAGGGAAAAATGTATGTCTCTAAAAGCTTATATCAACAAAATAGAAGAAAAGCAGATCAGTGAATTGGGCATGCAACTAAAATCTAGGAACAAATTAAAAAGTGCCAATTAAACACCAAATTGGAAATCATGAAAATGAAAGGAGAGAATAATAAAATTGACAGTTAAAAAAAATTGGAGTGTAACAGAATGAGAGAGAAGTGCAGAGTCCATAGCAGCAGCTGCAGTCACTCCTGGCATGATCAGTCCATAGACTAAATGTTTGAAAATCACCTACTTGAGCTTCCTGGAGCAAGATGGCTGAGTAAATTGTAAGTGCTCTCATCCTCCCCTTGTTGACTTTGAAAAACCCAGAGAATATTACCCCAGGAAAAATACTGGAATAGTGTAGTGAGCAAAAGGAGAACAGCAGTCATTCAACTTGGGAGGCTAAAGAGATATATGGGAATAGTTCCTGTTGCTGAGGGGACTAGTGCAGGACTGGAAGTGTCCCAACAAGCACCACCTCAGTGAACAAACAGAAGAGACTGAACCCCAGGAGGGTGGAGATGTTAAGCGCCAACACCATGACCCCAGGTATGCCTTAACACAGCCATCAGAATTGGGCAGGCACCAGTGCAGACAGGGTTTGCCATCCCTGAGCCTGCCTGTGCCCTAGTGCAGACCTAGGGGAGGAAGAGACTCCCCCCCATGACTAGATTAACCCTCCTCCACACCTCACAACAGGAGCTTCAGTGTAACCCTGGGGAAACTCAGAAAGACTTCACCTGACCTCAGTCTTGGCACACATCAGTCAGCTCAGTGCCAGGTAAGCTGCAGCATTATATAGCTTGTAATCGAAAGAACCAGAGACTATAACACACAAAGCCAGAAACTAGGCCCCAAACTTCCACCATAAGAAACATGAGATAGAGCCCTCTGTGCCCCAGAAGCAGAGGTCCACTTTAAAAGCCAGAAAAAAGGCAATCATCATGAGTAAGAAACAAATCAGAAAAGCAAAGACCATAGAATCCCAGAAGCAGAGATCCACTTTAAAAGCCAGAAAAAAGGCAGTCATCATGAGCAAGAAACAAATCAGAAAAGCAAAGACCACAGAATCTTAATTCAGGGACAGTGAAAATCAAAACACGAATTCAGAAGAGGACAGCACTGACAATATACACAATCTGAAACCTCAAATGGGATTATGAACTGGTCTCAAGCCCAAAAAGCATTCTTGGAAGAGCTCAAGAAGGATTTTAAAAACCAAATTAGAGAGGCAGAAGAAAAATTGTCCAACGATTTTAAAAATAGAATTGACAAAATGAAAAAGAAATTCATTGAAGAGAACAGATATTTTAAAATTAAAATTAGACAAATGCAAAAGGAGGTAAAAAATTAACTGGAAAAATTGGACAAATGGAAAAGGAAGTACAAAAACTAACTAAAAAGAATTGATTAAAAATTAGAATTGGGCAGGTAGAAGCTCATGACTCTATGAGGCATCAAGAATCAGTCAAACAAAATCTAAAGAATGAAAGAATTGAAGAAAGTGTAAAATATCTCATTGGAAAACAACTGACCTGGAAAATAGATCCCGGAGAGAAAATCTGGGAATTATTGGTCTACTAGAAAGTCATGATAAAAAAAAAGTCGTCAAGGAATACTGCCCTGAGGTCCTAGATCCGGAAGGCAAAATAGTCATCAAAAGAATTCACTGATCACCTTCAGAAAGAGATCCCAAATTGAAAATGCCGGGGAATATTGTTGCCAAATTCCAGTACTATCAGGTCAAGGAGAAAATACTGCAAACAGCCAGAAAGAAAGAAACAATTAAACTATTGAGGAACTACAGTCAGGATCACACAGGACCTTGAAGCTTCTGCATTGAAAGATCAGAGGGATTGGTATTTGATATTTTGTAAAGCAAATGATCTTGGACCACAACCAAGGATCAATTACCCAGCAAAATTGAGCATAATCTTTCAGGCAAAGTGATGGACATTCAGTGAAATAAGAGATTGCCAGACCTTCCTGATGAAAAGGCCAGAACTCAATGGAAAAGTTGATCTTCAAATACAAGACTCAAGAGAGGCATAAAAAGGCAAACAGAAAAATTGTTATACAATATGGGCAAATTGTTTACATCCCTATATGGGAGGATGACACTTGTTAATCTTGAGAATCGTATATTATGATATTTAAAAGGGATATATATAGATAGAGGGAGTGCGTATAAATTAACTGATGTCATGTAACGGGTGTGGAGGGA
Organism: Potorous gilbertii; assembly: GCA_028658325.1. Lineage (NCBI taxonomy): Eukaryota > Metazoa > Chordata > Mammalia > Diprotodontia > Potoroidae > Potorous > Potorous gilbertii. The sequence continues at coordinate 29,766,081 of CM053769.1, forward strand.
TTACAATGGAAGAAGAGGAAAGGAGAAGGCAGAAAGGGATAAATTACATCACATGAAGAGGCATAAAAACATTTTAGTAGAGGGAAAGAAGGGAGGGAGATGAGCATTTTTTGAGCTTTACTCTCATCAGATGTGGTTGAAGGAGGGAATAACATTCTCAGTTAAGTATAGAAATATACTTTCCCCTCCTACAAGCAGTAGGAGGGGAAAAGGGAAAGAAAAGGGAGGGAGTGGTTAGAAGGAGGGAAGAAGTAAGGGAAAAGGGAGGCGGGGCTGATAGAAGGGAGGGAAGACTGAAGGAGGTGGTAGTCAAAAGTAGAACTCTTGAGGGGAAGGGAGAAGGGAGAAATAAAAACATAAAAAGGTGAGGAAATAGGATGGAGAGAAAGACACAGGTAGTAATCATAACTTGGAATGTGAATGGGATGAACCCTCCCATAAAATGGAGATAACCATAATTCTACAATATGTTGTTTACAAGAAACACTTTTGAAATGGGGGATACACACAAGGTAAAGGTAAAAGGCTGGAGTGGAATATATTATGCTTCAGCTAATGTAAAAAAAACCCTGGGGTAGCAATCTTAATCTCAGACAAAGCAAAAGCAAAAATAGATCTAATCAAAAGAGATAAGGAAGGAAACTATATCCTTCTAAAAATCACCTTCAAAAATGAAATAATGTCATTACTAAACACATATGCACCAGGTGGTATAGCATCCAAATTCTTAGAGAAGTTAAGGGAGTTATAGGAAAAAATAGACAGCAAAACTATACTAGGAGGACCTCAGCTTCCCCCTTTCTGAACCTGATAAATCTTAACCTCAAAATAAACAAGAAGGAAGGTGAATAGAATTCTGAAAAAAAGGTAGACATGATAGACCTCTGGCGAAAAATTGAATGGAGATAGGAAGGAATATACCTTATTCTCAGTGGTACATGGCACCTACGCAAAAATTGACCATGTACTAGGGCATAAAAACCTCAGAATTCAGTGCAGAAAGGCAGAGAGAGTCAATACATCCTTTTCAGATTGTGATACAATAAAAATTATATGTAATAAAGGACCATCGAAAGATAGACCAAAAATTCATTGGAAACTAAATAAACTAATCCTAAAGAATGAGTGGGGCAAACAACAGATCATAGAAATAATCAGTAACTTCATTCAAGAGAAAGGCAATAATGAGACAACCAACCCAAACTTATGGGATGCAGTGAAAGCAGTTCTTAGGGGAAGTTTTATATCTCTGAATCCTTACATGAACAAAATAGAGAAAGTGGAGATCCAAGAACTGGGCATGGAACTGAGAAAGCTAGAAAAAGAACAGATTAAAAATCCCCAGTTAAACACCAAATTAAGAAGTACTGAAAAAAAAAAAAGGTGAGATTAATAAAATTGAAATTAAGAAAACCATGAAACGGTGCTGAGAATCAAAAACTGAGTCAATCCATACGGTGATGAGATTTCAGGTGATCAGCTTATAATATATGAGGCATGATATTCTGTGGAGGAGAAACTATAGCTGCTGATAGAAAATAGAGTTGTCTGGAAAATTTAGGCTAAGAAATCAAATCAAAGAAAGATCAAATGGCTTACCTAGGATCACACAGCTCTTAAATGTCTCTGGCAAGCTTTCAACTCAGGTCTCCAAATTTAACCCGCTGCTGTCTTGAACATTTTGTTGTTTAGTTGTTTCAGTCATGTCCAACTCTCCATGACTCATTCAGGGTTTTCTTGGCAAAGATACTACTACAGTGGTTTGCTATTTCCTTCTCCACCTCATTTCCTCAGATGAGGAATTAAGGCAAAGAAGATTAAGTGACTTGCCTAGGGTCACACAGCTAGTAAGAGTCAGAGACCAGATTTGAACTCAAGAGGATGAGTCTTCCTGACTCCAGACCTGGAGCTCTATCCAGTGTGCCCCCTAACTGCCATATGTCTCAGACATAATAGGTATCTCATAAATGCTTTTTCCAGTACTTCAAGGATCTACATTTTAACCATTGTATACCCCACTCCACTGATAAAAATACTCTTTGAGATGTTTGTGTTATATTTCTCCTGAGCTCACTTTCTTCAGCTGTAAAATGAGGGTATTGTTCAGGGTGATTTGAGATTTCTGGAAGTTCTTTCTCCTGTGACCAACCTGATAATGAGCCTTTTTACGAATGCTTGTCTGGTACGTGACTGTTGCAGATTAAAATTTATTCTCTCACCTGCTTCTGCTTTTTACTCGAGGTATATGTTTGGGTTAAGAATATATATACATATATATAGATATATATACACACACACACACACACACACACACACACACACACATATATATCTCGCCACTCTCTCTTTCCCCCATAAATGTTTAACACCTAGCTCTGGGGAAGCGGGGGGAGGGGAATGATTGTAGAACATACTTTTTTTTTTTTTACATTTAATCTGCATTTTTAACATTTTCTCCATCACTTTCTTAAGTCTTAACAATTAACAAAACAATAAATCAAGCCCTAATTCATGCCATTTGTTGATTTCCAAGGCATAAATGCTGTCACTGACAATTTAGCAACTAGCTTTCTGGAGCCAGTTTAAGCAGACCAGTAAACCCCTGGTTACCTCCTTACTAATTTACCCCCTATACCAAGCAATATATCTAAATGCAAGCTATATTGGATTGATAAGAGAATAGGGTCAAAGTTTTAACTCTGCTATATTTAGCAGTGTGACCTTGAATAAATTACTTAACCTCTCTAGACGTTCAGTTTTCTCATCTATCTGATGAGGGAATTGGATAAGATGATCTTTAAACTCTAACATTCTCCTCAAATGCATCAGTGAGCTAAGGAGCTATCTACCCCAGCAAGTGAAGATTTCTTCTAGCAGAATGGACAGATGAGAAAAATTTGTTCCAGTGACCACAAAGGTGGAACCCTTAGAGCTCGGTCAGACACTGATGATGCCAAGGTCATTCACTGCATCCTAGACCATTGCCAGTCATCCTGATTTTTATCTTGCCACTGGAGTATGATTTGATGAATCTGGAAACAGGAGTGAGACTGGTGACTTTGTACAGCTCTGCTTCACTTAAATTCAGCTCACACATGAGTCAAAATGTCACCCATGATGTGACTGGTCCTCTTCAAAAGTGAAGAACAGACAGCAGCAGTATCTTGTCCCCCAAATAACTGACAAATTGTTTTTATAGGAAAACCTCCCCCTCACCATCCCAACACCTGAATTTTAACTTAGAGGATCTAATTTTGAATCCTGGCTCTCATACTTACTGCCTCTGTGACTTTGGACAAATTCTTAAACTTTTCCAGAGTTCAGTCTCCTCAACTGTAAAATGAAGAGGTTGGACAGGATGGTTTCTAACTTTCCAACTTTGAATTCTGAGAGAATTTTCTTGTTTAAAGGAAGACATTCTCTATTCTTTTGCTGAAAGTCCATAGGTTGTACTGAGTTAACCCTCAATAAAGTACAAATCACATATTATTTTCTTAATCTCACACAGATTAATTTGAAATTTATAATCTTGAGGAAGGAGATGGGTAGACATATCAGAACTATGTGAACTCTCACTGTCATTGTCAGGTCAGATCACCGGACATGGATGATGTACTTGAGAGTTCTCAACTGTTCCCCTTGAACTAAAGAGTTGCTGCAGGAGGAAACACCTGCCAGGAAGGGACTTGGCCCCTTAACCTACTGTGAAAGCCTCACACTTCACTTGGCAACAATGACAGAACCCTTTCTTTCACTGCCTTTCTGATAGGGAAATACTTAGTATTTAATAAATTAGAACCAATAAATGAAAAGACAGAACACAACCAAAAATGTCAGCTATGTTCCCCAAGTCTCTCTTAAATGTGTATACTCTTGGCTTTTTATCCTAATGGAATGTTTTTAAACTGGGTAGTAATGGAATCCTCAAGGCAAGGCACAAAGATTGACCATTAATCAATGATATTGCAGAATGGAGTCTTAGGTATGAACTAGATTAGAGGGCCTTGAGTGCCTTTTCCAATTCTGAGATTCTGGGAACATTCAGTCCACTCCTTTCAGGAGTGTTGTCAATACCTTGAGGAAACTGTCATTATTATGCCCTTTGGCTGAAGTGGAGAGATAGGAGGGGGTAGAAAGGGAAGAAATTATCTTCAGTTTTGCACCTGGGGAAGCTGAAACTGACCAGCTCCAGGTCATTCAGGTTCAGACATATTCTTTTAGTGCTGAATTAAAGTCATTCCCTTGCATTCTCCCTCAGTTCAGGAGTTTGTTAGAATGAATCACAGTAACATTCTTAACAGCACATTGTGGAGTTTCTAGAAATAGACACTTTATACTGCAGATTCCTAAGGAAGGCAAGGAAAAGGTATTACTTAGAGCATGAAAATAATCTTCACTAAGTACTAGAGATCCCTACCAACTGTAAAGGAAAATGCTTTAATAACCATCTTTAAGACATTTGGAATAAAAGTATTGTTGATATTAACTATAATAAAAGATAATAATTTTATAAAGAGCAATGAGCAGACACATTGTGGGTGTAAGCTACAATATAAATGGCATAAAAGACATTGGTAAAGACACGTACCACCAGAAGAGAATGGGATCCTATCATGTAGTGAGAGTGAAAAAGGAGAGATGAATAGTTGAGTACAGTAATGTTACCCCTGAGATATTAAAGAACCACAGAAAACCTCCAACATATTAGATAGATCTTTGGTAGCCTCCTTTCTGGAAAGTGACATGGACAAGAAAAGCATAGATTGAAATGTGGAGGAATTTTGATATGCACTAGTGGGAATGTGTACAGTGGATAGAGTGGTAGAGTTGAAGTCAGGAAGATCTGAGTTCAAATCTTGCCTCAGATACATATAGTGTGACTCCAGGTACTCCTTGCACCTAATCTCTTCTGCCTCAGTTTCTAAATCTATAAAATTAAAATAATAACAGCACCTACCTCACAGGGTTGTGAGGATCAAATGAAAGAGCATATATAAAGTGATTTCTAAAAAGGTATATAGCTTATCTTATGAACATAGGATTTTTATTTTATTATTTTTTATTTTTTTATTAATTTATTTAAATTTTAACATTCATTTTCACAAAATTTTGGGTTCCAAATTTTCTCCCCCTCCCCCCACCCCAAAACGCCAAGCATTCTAATTGTCTCCATCACCAATCTGCCCTCTCTTCTGACATCCCTCCTTTCCCTTGTCCCCATCTTCTCTTTTGTCCTGTAGGGTCAGATAACTTTCTATACCACATTACCTGTATTTCTTATTTCTTACTAGCAAGAACAATATTCGACAGTTGCTCCTAAAACTTTGACTTCCAAATTCTCTTCATCCCTCCCTCTCCACCCATTCCCTATTGGAAGGCAAGCAATTCAATATAGCCCATATCTGTGTAGTTTTGCAAGTGACTTTGATAATAGTCGTGTTGTGTAAGACTAACTATATTTCCCTCCATCCTATCCTGCCCCCCATTGCTTCTATTCTCTCTTTTGATCCTGTCCCTCCCCAAGAGTGTTGGCTTCAAATTGCGCCGTCCTCCCACTGCCCTCCCTTCCATCATCCCCCCAACTCTGCTTATCCCCTTCTCTCCCACTTTCCTGTATTGTAAGATAGGTTTTCATATCAAAATGAGTATGTATTTTATTCCTTCCTTTAGTTGACTGTGATGAGAGTAAGCTTCATGTTTTTTCTCTCACCTCCCCTCTTTTTCCCTCCACTGAAAAGTCTCCTGCTTGCCTCTTTTATGAGAGATAATTTGCCCCATTCCATTTCTCCCATTCTCCTCCCAATATATTTCTCTCTCTCATTGCTTGATTTCATTTTTTAAGATATGATTCCATCCTATTCAATTCACTCTGTGCTCTGTGTGTGTGTGTGTGTGT
>CM053769.1:29772476-29797011 GCA_028658325.1 Potorous gilbertii
AAGAACTATTTTCTTCATTGAGCTTTTGAACCTCCTTTTCCATTTGGCTAATTCTGCTTTTTAAAGCCTTCTTCTCCTCATTGGCTTTTTGAACCTCTTTTGCCAATTGAGTTAGCCTATTTTTCAAGGTGTTATTTTCTTCAGCATTTTTTTGGGTCTCCTTTATCAAGGTGTTGACCTGTTTTCATGCTTTTCTTGCATCTCTCTCATTTCTCTTCCCAGTTTTTCCTCCACCTGTCTAACTTGATTTTCAAAATCCTTTTTGAGCTCTTCCATGGCCTGAGCCCATTGAATATTTATTTTGGATGTTTGGGATACAGAAGCCTTGACTTCTATGTCTTTCCTTGATAGTAAGCATTGTTCTTCCTCATCTGAAAGGATGGGAGGAGATATCTGTTCACCATGAAAGTAACTTTCTATAGTCTTATTTTTTTTCCCTTTTTTGGGCGTTTTCCCAACCAGTTGCTTGACTTTTGGGTCCTTTGTCAAGAGTAGGGTATACTCTGGGAATCTGTAAAATCTCAGTTCCTCCAAGGTGGCACAATCAAGTGTGTACTGGTTTGGGTGCATAGAGGGATTTTTGTGCCCAGAATCTTAGCAGTTACCTCTCCACAGCCACCTGGCCTCCAGTTCCACCAAATCAGCACTGGGGGCTGATTTTCAGATAAGTTGGATGGGCAGGGCTGCCATTCAGTGTGAGACAAAGAGCAGCTCCCCCAGGGCCTCCACAACTGGCTGAAGTGGGAATCAGCTCCTCAGTGCCCCCAGGGTTTTTACGCTCCAACAATGGATACAGCTGCTGCGCCTGCTGATGTGGCCTCTGCAGCAGCTGCCTAAGGCCAGAGCTATGGAAGGCCCTTCTCCCCTCCTGGCCAGCTGAAAAAACCCCATCACTGACCTTTGGCACCTGTGGGTTGAGGGACCTGCAAACCCACTGCTGCTGGGACTGGGGATTACGCGACTGGAGATTCCGCCACCAAAGGCTGTTTGCTGAGCTGTGTGCTGTGGCCAAAGCTGGTTTGGGCTCCACTCTTCGCTCCATGTCCGGTGCAACAGATGTTTCCCGTGGGCCTTTCAGGTCACCCTGGGCTGGAAATCTCCTCCACTCTGTTGTTCTCCACTTCTGCTGCTCCAGAATTTGTTGAGAGTCTCTCTCTACAGGTATTTTGTGGGCTGTTTGGGGAGACCTGCATAAATGTGGCTTTCTAGTCTGCCATCTTGGCTCCCTGAACATAGGATTTAAAAAATATATATATTGATACTTTTGGTTTTTTATATCACCTACATTTCCCCCTGCATCCTAGAGTCCTCCTATGTGACAAAAAAAATTTTTAAAGAAAGAAAAAGAGAAAGAACACAAAAAGTAATCATGCAATATTATATATCTTTAGTCTTCTTACCTCTGCAAAGGAGTAAGAGGAGGTATCTTCTCATTTCTCTTCTTTGAGGCCATGCTTGTTCTTTGTAGTTTTGTGGCATTAACTTTCTTTATTAAAAATAAAACTTTATTGATTTACTTTGCTTTTTATATCATCAGAATTTCTCCCATATCTTTCTCCCACCTTCCAAGAAAGCTACTTCATAGAACAAATATTTTTTATTTTTAATATAAAATTAATTACTTTTTTATTTTTCAACATTCACTTCCATAAGATTTTGAGTTTTTAATTTTCTCCCCCTCCTTCTCCTCCCCTCTCCCTAATGTAGCATGCATTCTGATATAGGCTATACGTATCCATTCATATTAAATATTTTCATATTAGAAGAATTAGAACTAATGGGAGGAACCATGAGAAAGAAGAAACAAAAACAACAACAAAAGGAAAGGAGAGCAAATAATATGGTTTCATCTGCATTCAGACTCTCTAGTTCTTTTTCTGGATATGCATAGCATTTTCCATTATGAGTCTTTTGGAGATGTCTTAGATCATTGCATTGCTGAGAAGAGCTAAGTCTGTCAAAGTCATTTACCACACAACGTTGCGGTTACTGTGTACAATGGTCTCTCGGTTTTGCTCACTTCACTCAGCATCAGTTCATGTAAGTCTTCCCAGGTTTTTCTGAAGTCTGCCTGCTCATCATTTCTTATAGTGCAATAGTATTCCGTTACATTCATATACCACAACTTGTTCAATCATTACCCTGTTGATGGGCATCCCTTCAATTTTCAATTCTTTGCCATCACAGAAAGAGCTACTATAAATATTTTACTGTGTGTGGGTTCTTTTCTCATTTTTATGATTTTCTTTGGGATACAGCCTCAGAAGTGGTCAAAGGACATGTGCACAATTTTATAGTCCTTTGGGCATAGTTCTAAACTGTGCTCCAGAATGGTTGAATCAGTTCACAACTCCACCACCAATGCATTAGTGTTCCAGTTTTCCCATGTCTTCTCCAGTATGTTTAATTTTCCTGTTTTGTCATGTTAGTCAATCTGAGAGGTGTGATGTGGTACTTCAGATTTGTTTTGATTTGCATTTCTCTAATCAATAGTGATTTACAGCATTTTTTCATATGAGTGTAGATAGCTTTACTTTCTTCCTCTGAAAACTGCCTGTTCATATCCTTTGACCATTTATCAATTAGGGAATGACTAGTATTGTGATTAATTTGACTCTCTGTGTAGTTTAGAAATGAAGCCTTTAGATAAAAAGAGAGAATAGAAACAATGGAGGGCAGGATAGGATGGAGGGAAATATAGTCAGTCTTACACAACATGACTATTATGGAAGTCATTTGCAAAACTACACAGATATGGCCTATATTGAATTGCCTGCCTCCCCAAAGGGAATGGGTAGGGAGGGAGGGATGGGGAGAAGTTGGAACTTAAAGTTTTAGGACCATCTGTTGAGTATTGTTCTTGCTACTTGGAAATAAGCAATACAGGTAATGGGAAATAGAGAGTTATCTGGCCCTACAGGACAAAAGAGAAGATGGGGACAAGAGAAGGGAGGGATGATAGAAGAGAGGGCAGATTGGTGATAGGGGAAATTAGAAGAATCGGTGTATTGGGTGGGGGGAAGGGACAAATAGGGAGAAAATCTGGAACCCAAAATTTTGTGAAAATGAATGTAAAAAGTTAAATAAATAAATATATATTGAAATTAAAAAAAAATGAGGCCTTTTTCAGAGACATTGGTTGTAAAAATTGTTTCTCAGTTTTCTGCTTCCCTTCTAATCTTGGTTGCACTGGCTTTGTTTGTGCAAAAACTTTTCAATTTAATATATTCAAAATTCTCCATTTTGCATTTCATAATGTTCTCTCTCTTATTTGATCATAAATTCTTCTATTATTCACAAATCTGACAGGCAAACTATTCCTTGCTCTCCCAGTTTACTTATAGTATTAGTCTTTATATCTAAATTGTATACCCATTTCACTTTCTTTTGGTATATGATGTAAAATATTGATCTGTACTGAGTTTCTGCCATACTATTTTGTCCCAGTTTTCCCAGCAGTTTTTGTCAAGTAGTGAATTCTTGTCCCAGAAGCTGGGGTCTTTGAGTTAATCAAACAGTAGATCACTATAGTCATTGACTACTGTGTCTTGTGTCCCTAACCTATTCCACTGATCTACCACTCGATTTCTTTGCCAGTACTAAATTGTTTTGATGTTTGCTGCTTTATGGTATAGTTTTATGTCTGGTTATGGCTAGGCCACCTTCCATAGCATTTATTTTCATTAATTCCCTTGATATTTTTGACCTTTAGTTCTTCCAGAGGAATTTTTTTATTATGTTTTCTAGCTCTATAAAATAGCATTTTGGCAGTTTGGTATGGTACTACATAAATAAATTAATTTAGGTAGAATTGTCATTTTTATTATATTAGCTTGACTTCCCCATGAGCAACTAATATTTTTCCAATTATTTAGATTTTTTAGTTGTGTGAAAAGGGTTTTGTAATGGTGTTCATATAATTCCTGGGTCATCTCCAGTCATCCTGAAGAACATTAGGTCACTGGATTCAGATGACTCTGGAGGAGAAGTGAGGCCGGTGACCTGCACAGCCCTCCCTCACTCAAAACAAAGTCAAGTGCAAGTTATGTCATCATTTCTCTGATGGCATGGTCTTCTTTGGCAATGAAGGATGAACACAATGTAGTTCCTAGGTTTGTTTTGCTGGTAGACTCCCAGATATTTTATAATATCTATGGTAACTTTAAATGGGATTTCTCTTTCTATCGCTTGCTTCTGGATTTTGTTAGGAATATATAGAAATGCCCATGATTTATATGGGTTTGTTTTTATATCCTACAACTTCGCTAGAATTCCCAAAGTATGTCATCATATCATCTGCAAAGAGTGATAACTTAGTTTTTTCTTTGCCTATTCTAATTCCTTCAGTTTCTTTTTCTTCACTTATTGCTAAAGTTAATGTTTCTAATACTATATTGAGTAATAGTGGACATTCTTGTTTCATCCCTGATCTTATTGGAAATGCTTCTATCTCATCTGCATTACATATAATACTTACTGATAGTTTTAGGTAAATGCTGCTTATCATTTTAAGAAAGACTCCATTTATTCATATGCTCTCTAGTGTTTTAATAGGAATTGGTATTGTATTTTTTCAAAAGCTTTTTCTGCATCTATGGAGATAATTATGTTCATCATTTTTTATAGCACAATAGTATTCCATTACATTCCTATACCACAACTTGTTCAGCCATTCCCCTATTGATGGACATCCCCTCAATTTCCAATTCTTTGCCACCACAAAAAAGAACTGCTATAAATATTTGTGTATATGTGAATCCTTTCCCCATTTTCATGATCTCTTTGAGATATAGCCATAGAAGTGGTATTTCTGGGTCAAAAGGTATGCACATTTTTATAGCCCTTTGGAGATAGTTCCAAAATGTTCTCCAGAATGGTTGGATCAGTTCACAACTCCACCTCCAGTGCATTAGTGTTTCAGTTTTCTCACATCTCCAACATTTATCATTTTTCTGTTTTGTCATGTTAGCCAATCTGATAAGTGTCATGTAGTACCTCAGAGTAACTTTGATCTGCATTTTTCTAATAAATAGTGATTTAGAACATTTTTTTGTATGACTACAGATAGTTTTACTTTCTTCCTCTGAAAACTGCCTGTTCATATCCTTTGACCATTTATCAATTGGGGAATGACTTGTATTCTCATAAATTTAACTCAGTTCTCTATATGTTTTGGGAATGAGGCCTTTATCAGAGACATTGATTGTAAAAAATGTTTCCCAGTTTTCTGTTTCTCTTCAAAACTTGGTTGCATTGATTTTGTTTGTGTGAAAACTTTTCAATTTAATGTTAGTATTGCTACCCCTGCTTTTTTTTTTTTACTTCAGCTGAAGCATAATATATTCTGCTCCAGCCTTGTACCTTTACTCTCTGTGTATCCTTCTTCTTCAAATATATTTCCTGTAAATAACATATTGTAGGATTATGGTTCTTAGTTCACTCTGCTATCTGCTTCCAGTTTATGGAGGAGTTCATCTATTCACATTCACAGTTATGTTTATTATCTGTGTCTTTCTCTCCATCTTATTCCCCTCCTCCCCCGCCCCATTTATACTTTTCTCTCTCTCCCTCACTCTGCCCTCTCTTCTATTAGCCCTCTCCTTTTTCTTCCCTTTTCCCCTTACTGTTTCTTCCTTTCCTTCTATCCACTCCCTCCCTTTTCTTTCCCCTTTCCTCTTCTCCTTCCTATAAGGTAAATTAGATTTCTATACATAATTGATTATGTTATTCCTTCTTTATGCCAAATCTGATCAGAGTAAGGTTATTGTTTATTCATCTCCCTCCTTCTTTCCTTCTACTATAAGAGGTTTTTCTGCCTTTCCATGTGATGTAATTTACCCTTGTCTGCTTCCTTCTTTCCTCTTCTCCCAGTACATCTCTTTTCACTATTTAATTAGATTTTTTGTCATCACATCAAAGTCAACTTATACCCAAGCCCTCTGTCTTTGTATACCCCTTTTAAATGGCATAATAACAATACAGTTCTCAAGAATTACAAGTCTCATTTTCTCTTGTAGGGATGTAAATAGTTTTCCCTTATTAATAACATGTTTTTTTCTTTCTTGTTTACTTTTTTTTGCTTCTCTTGAGTCTTATATTTGAAGGTCAGATTTTCTGTTGAGTTCTGATCTTTTCCATCAGAAAGATTTGGAAGTCCCCTATTTTGTTGAATATCCATCTACTCCTCTGAAATATTATGTTTAGTTTCATTGGGTAGTTGATCCTTGATTGTAATCTAAACTCCTTTGCTTTATTGGAGTATAATATTCCAAGCTCTCTCATCTTTTAATGTAAAAGCTGCAAGGTCCTCTATAATTCTGACTGTGATTTCATGATATTTAAATTGTTTCTTTATGGATGCTCACAATATTTTCTCTTTGACCTGGTAATTTGGTTACAGTATTGCTTGGTGTTTTCAAATGGTGATCTCTTTCAGGAGGTTATCAGTGGATTCTTCTATGACTATTTTATCTTCTGATTCTAGGACCTCAGGACAGTTTTCCTTAATGATTTCCTGAAAGATGCTGTCCAGGCTCTTTTTTTCATCATAGTTTTTAGGTAGATCCATAATTTTTAAATTGTCTCTCCTGGATCTGTTTTCCCAGTCAGTTATCTTACCAATAAGGCATTTTACATTTTTTTCTATTTTTTCATTCTTTTGTTTCTGTTTGACTGATTCTCTCATAAGGCTCTCAGCTTCTACTTGCCTAATTCTTATTTTTAACAAATTGTTTTCTTCTATTATATTTTGTATCTCCTTTTCCATTTGACCAATTCTACTTTTTAAGAACTTGTTTTCTATAGTCAATTTTTGTCCTTTCTTTTCCAAGGTAATAACATTCTCTTCCATACTTCTCATTTCTTTTTACCATTTTTCTTCTGCCCTCTCTCTTATTTGACTTAAAATCCTTCTTGAGTTCTTCCAAGATGGCATTTTGGGCCTGAGACCAGTTCATATTCCAATTGAGGTCTCAGATGTGGGCATATTGACAATGTTGTCCTCTTATGATTTTGTGCCTTGATCTTCCCTGTCCCTATAACAAGAATCTGTGGTCATTGCCTGTTTCTGCTTTCTGTTCATGGTGTTTACCTAATTCCTGGCTTTTAGAGTTGAGCTTTCCTGTTGGAATGCAGGGAATATTGACCCAAACTTCTTGTGCTGGGAACTTGGGACCTGGTCACTGACTTTGTTTGTTGGAGGCTCAGGTGCTGGTAGCTGGAGGCTGTAGGGGTCTGGCAACTTATTTGGTGCTATGATGGGATCAGTAACACTGGAGCTCTTGGGACTGGGGTGGGAAGTCTGACCTCTGAATGATGCCTGCTAACCTGGGCCTTGCATTTGAATGTTTAACTGCTGGAGAATTTCTGCCAGCTTGGAGTTGTGTCTCTGGGAGTTGTGCTTTTTGGAGTTGTTCCTTTGTGGTTTTCCCACCTGGTTCCCCTGCCTGTGGTGAGGTACTTGGAGGTCCTGGTGTTGGCACTTGCTTGCTTTACCACACTAGGGTTCAGGATCTCCCCCTGGTTTGCTGCTGGCTTACTGGGATGCCTCCCATCCTGTACTGTTCCCCCTCCTCCATAGGAAGAGGGCCTTTCCCCATAATCCCCCAAGCTTCCTAAGCTACAAGACTGTGGCATGCCATCTTCCTGCTGGCTCAGCCATTCCAGGGGTTTCCTGGGGTGATATTTTCTGGGCTTTCAGAACAACAAATATTTTTTAAAGAAGAAAATAAAAAGGAGAAAGAGAAAAACTGATCAATACATTGACAAGTCTGAACACATATGCAAGTCACTTAACCTCTATCTGCTGTTTCTTCATCTGTAAAATGGGGGATAACAATAACACCTTTTTCCTAGGATTATTGTAGAGATAAAATGAGATGATGTTTGAAAGCTCTTTGCAAACTTTAAACAGTTCTATAAATGCTTATTTTCATTTTAATTACATGTAGTGTTCCATACCTGTGGACCTCCCACGTCTGCAAAGGACTAGGTTGGAGCTATCTTTTCATATCGTGCTTCTTCTTTAAAATTTGGCAACATTCACTTTTGATTTTTGTGTTTTTATTCTTTACTTTTACATTGTTGCAATCATCACACATGTTGTTTTCTCTTCTTCATTCTCCTTCAGATCATACAAGTCCCTGTGCTTCGCTGTATGCATATTCATTGTTTCTTGTAACACAGTCACATTAAATTTATGTAACATCATTTGTTAACCATTCTCCAGTCAATGATCATCTACTTTGTTTCCAATTCTTTTCCCCTACAAAAAGTGCTACTATAAATATTTTGGTGTATATGGTTACTTCCTCTTTGGGAATAAATATATGCCTCAAGGAACCAACACTGATTACTCCCATATTTTGTCATCTTTGCCAAGAAAGTAGAGGTACCTCTTTACAGAACAGAGTCAATGCTTCTGACATCTGAAACAGATCAAATTTCAATTTGATACATTGCCCTCAAAGTTTACAAATTACAAGGTCTTTCTTTACAGGGGGAATTTGATGGGACAAGAAGGGAAAGGATATTGAAGATATGGATATTGGGGCACTCAAATTTGGCATATTTCCTGATTTTGCCTTCGACTAGCCCTGTGGGAAAAGACAAATGTGAATATCTTAATAAGCAGTGTTTTCTTTGTATAAACTTCCAGCATTGAAATTTCTAAATTTCAGTGTCACAGATATAATGAAATAAAAAGTAATATCCCATCTATTTAAAAAGCTAGAAAAATGTGACAAATCATGAAAAATAAAAAATATAATTTAAAAAATTATGAAACTGGAATGGTTACCTATTAGTAATGTTCTTACCTGATACCTTCTCTAAAGTTTTGTTCCATGATCACATTTAAAAGTTTCACATTTATGTAATATTTTTATCAGAAGTTTTCATATTGACACAAATGACCCAAGTATACTGTAGGGGACTTCTCAATTCTCTAATACTTTGCTCCACCCAGAAAATTTGAGAAACTCCTATAGTTATGTAACCCATGGAATATATCTATACCAATTAGTAATTGTCCCCTAGAGGCCTGTATATAATTACAATTATGCACAAAGCTGGGGTCCAAGGAGGCATTGCCTCTCAGAAGTACTTGAGCCGTTTTTTTCTCTTGCAGTTTTTCGTTGATTCCAGCAGATGGCATTGGCATTCTTTCCCAGAAACCTAAGTAGGAATTTTGTCACCTTGGCAAATTCAATCCAGGGGAGTGAGCCCACCTTGCTGGTTGGATAGAGTCATTCTAGGAGATGGCGTGGTTTATGTCCACTGCCTCTTGGACAGTGATTCCCCTAACTCTCCCAACCTAGCAGAGACAGAAGTAAGATCCTAGAGATGTAATGTAATTCTGCCATGGTAAACCAAAGAATGCACATAGTGAGGAAAAATGCTGCTCCCCACACCCTCCACTCCCCCTAATTGTTGATGCTCTGTGTCCAAATATATATATATATATGGTATAGCTCCTCAGGTGTTAACTATCACTTTGCTAGAAGGAAGTAAAAGCCTTCTCTGCCTTGGGCCCCATCCCAGAACTGTGGAGGGGAAGACTCCAGAATTTTCTATTTCACAGTTGTACCTGATCCAGACAATGCTCTGTTCTGGAGTTTCTCCACCATACTACAGTTCCTGCTGACCTCTCCAAAATTCACCCTCACATTAGGAACACATTGCCCTAGTCATCCCTAAGGCATCTTAATCATTCACACCAAAATCAGACATGGTGACCCTAAAGCCTGATTTTCTCTTTTCATTAGGTTCCTAGACAGTATGTCTCCTCCCATTATAAATGTTCCCTATAAGTCTAGAGGTTTAACAAAACATCCTAATTCTTCCTTCCCTCTCCAACTGTTTCTCAAGACCCCAGGAATTTCTTTAGATCCAACTTGGCAGAGTTATTCAAGATGGCCATTTACATCTAGGATAAAGAGATTAGGAGGAGAAGCTGCATACTCCCCCCAGGAATGTTTTCAGGAGGGAGAATAAAGGGACAAACTCCCTATATTTTATTCCTTCACTGAAATTTTCTTCTCCTATCTGAGTGTGACATGGAAGTAACTCTTAAACACGATATCATTCAAGCCCGGGTTCTGGCCTGTATTCTTATCATCTGACAACCAGCTACCCTAGTTTGAAGCAACTCTTCTAAAGTTTGGCCAGCAAGGGAATGGTCTTTCTGGGCACAGCATCTATAAAAACTTGTCTACCAAGGGATGTATGTAATAAGCATCAGTACAGGGAAAACCCACATCAATGAAATAATGGATTTTTGAAACAGAATAAAAAAGTTAACTTTGCTTTTGTGTTTCTAAGGAGTTGAGAGGCTTCCTGGTAGCCCTGCTTTAATGAACATGTTTCATTAGCTCAGCAAGTCTTTGTATGTGTTAATGTCATCTTTGGCTAATTTCCCCTTTCTAAAAAAGGGGAGGAACATGGAAATGCGGGAATTAACCTGCTTACCCACTTTCTAGGAATTACACAGGGACTGAAACAGATGACACGAGCAGTTCTCGTTCCTGAATTCCTCTTACTTAGCTACTGATAAATTTCCACCTGATTCTAATATGTCATGGTAGAGCTTTGTAGGATTTTAGAGAAGGATCACTAGTCTTAGAGTCAGAAGACGTGGGTTCAAATCCTGTTTCCAAAATGAACAAAGTGCACAATTATTGGTCAGTTGAAATCTCTCTCAGTCTTAGAGTCCTCATCTGTAAAATGAAGAGACTTAATTTGTACTAATCATAGCAGGTAGTTTTGAGAAAGGCTCTTTGTAAGCCTTAAAGTAAGAAATGTGAGATATGATTATTAGGTTAGGATACTCACAGCTCTCTGGGGTCTAGTGTGGTCAGGCTGGGATTTTCTAATGGGTGTTATGTTTGGGGTCCATAGGTGAGGGGATGTTTCAGAACTGTGTTAACTTTGAAATGTTAGCTCCCTATGCCTAGTCTTTTTTTCACCAGGGTAAAATCCTAAGGCTACGTGGCATAGAACACTGCAAGATTTTATAATCTTAAGAACAGCCCTCCACTCTCTCTCCTGCCAGGTTGTTAGGATAGCAATTTATTTGGAGTTCAGGGTTTAAATCTTGGGTTATGGGCAAAAGATGACTATCCCATAGCTTCATTCTAATCTCCCATTTAATTAAGAGGCCTTGTTTTTGTGGTGCAAATAGGTTCTGAAACTACTCTTCCAACCCACTCTTGGACTAGCAAGTTGGATCAAAGGAGCCAGGTTACTTCTAACTTGATTATCGGTTTGTATCAATTATCTAGCCAGACTTAATTAGCTTTTAAAAACATTCAAGTCAACAGACATTTACTAATTGAGGCACAGATTATTTGCTGAAAAGATAAAGCAAGACCTGATGTGCCAAAGCAAACAAACAAAACACAAAACAAAATGGAAACCCATCCAAATCAAGAACCTACTCTTTTTAACAACTATAGTCCTTGGAGAGAGTGAAGTCAAACTTAAAGTGGTGACTTTTCCAATATTTTTCCTCAGATGTACAATAATTGATAAATGAGCTGCTTTCTTGCTTACAGGATAAGGTGTTGTGGCTACTGGGTTAATCCCCTGTTAGATTCATCATTCAGGTTGCTCTTCAGGATTAGCTCCTCTCTGCCTACCAGCAAACTTTGCTATAGATACCTATTGCTGGACCTTTGTCTCTTCTGACTTCTCAAAGGTCAGTAAAACCTAGTACCTGGCACACAGTAGATGCTTTATAAATGCTTTTTAATTTGACTTTTGATGGTCTGGTTATAGGGTTAAAACCTCCACTACCTGACCCCAGCAAATCAATATTTCCTTCTTCCTAGAGAAACAAATATAGCCTTTTAGCCTAGCCACTTGTGCTACTTGCAATTTGTGCTGCTGAGAAACCTTTACCTAAGATTAGGGGAAAAAAATAAACACAACAGGGACAGAAGCAACATAGGTGCCTTGTGTATGGAGGTAAAGGGCTGTCCCTCAGTCATGCATTTCTGGAATCAGACTCACCAAACCTTCCCATTTAATTGATACCAGGTAGGGCATTACTGGGCATGCTCCAAAGGCTGGGCCCCCATCAGCCATTCCCCAGGTTAAATTTTTTTTAATGATGCTTTAGCATATGATAATGCTTTAGCATATGATAATGTGTTACAATAGGCCAAGATTCTCCATTCCCTCAATTGTAAAACTATGAGCATTGAAAGACTCAAAGGAATCAACATCTCCTGTAATGAAAGAAGGAAATAGAAGACTTTAAATGTTGGGTTAAGTGTTTGCAAAGCCTCTATGTATATCTTGCTAAGGTTTGTTTAAGTATCTGTTTGGCAATCTTTCTGGTTCCAAGGAAAAATCTTGAAGGTTCTGTGCTCCTTGGTACTTCTGTTTTCACTCCCTGTTAGTAATATTCTGCAGTTGTACATTGGATCATATCATACAGAGAAACAGCATGATATAATGAATGGGATGATAAACTTGGAGTCGGAATACTTGGGTTCTAGTCCTAGCTTCAGGACTTATTTAATGCATGAGTGTCCCTGGGCAAGTCACTTCACATGACTGAGTTTCAACTTTTGTGTATGTTAAATGAAGGTAATGCTACTGCACTTCCTCTTTCACAGTGGAGTTTTGAAGAATATTTTGTTCACCTTAAAGCACTATAGGAATGATAATTAATTTTATTTTATTATTAAACATGGAGTATAAAGGGGAAAGGAATTAAGCTGAAGGATTCAAAAGAAATAGATGGTTTCTCCCTTAGCATTGAAGAGCTGGTAGTTAAGTTGGAATAACAGCATTTGCTGATCTGAAAACAACCTGATACATACTGGGGTCAAACAGGTGAGCCCAGTGATCTGCCGGGCACTGGACCACTTCTGGAGGACCATGGGGTGGTCTAACTCAGGGCTGAATTTTTTGGCACTTTGGAATGATCCAGCAAATCTGGGGTGGTCTAGGGCCCTATAAATGGGGGAGTCTCATCGGTTTGCCTCCCTTATAAAACTTATAAACACATGTATATGTAAACTATATTAAACACTTACAAAATCATATTTTTAAAAAATCGCAAGTTAATACCATACTGTATGTTCCTTCTCAGCACTGGGCTAAGATTCTCAACAAAGTCTAGAGCTGGTAAAAATATTAGCTAACCTCCACCACCTGACCCCAGCAAATCAATATTTTCTCTTTCCTAGAGAAACAAATATAGCCTTTTAGCCTAACCATTTGTGCTACTTGCACTTTGTGCTGCTGAGAAATCCAGTTATTTGGGGGAGTTTCTGAATCTTCTGGGCAAAAGTTTCTCTGTTCACAGAGTAGCAGAAGATACCATAAAGATAGCTATGTATTGACACTGACATTGTATATGACATGTATATGACATTGACAAGAAGAAACTTTGACATTTTGGCAGGACTGCCCTTCTCTCTGTTCACAACTTCTGTCAAAGGTGCCAATGTGAGGAGCAACAACCAGGATGGCTCCCTGCTTGGTTCTTTTTTCAAGGTTAATTCCCCAGGCTCACATAAGAGAAAGACATGGAATGGGAAGCAAAGTGTGGGGAAGGAGTGAAGGGATTCCCTCAGAACTGGAATACTCAGGGGGAGGCATTGAGTGAGTAGGAGGTACCTCACCTGAGAGATGGGGAGAGAAGTTACATAAGGAAAGACTTACTGTAATTTGGAAAGAACTGCAAAATGTAAACTTAGTGAGATCGGAAGGTGGGTACTGTGGGATCACAATGAAAAAGTAGGTTTTCAATAGTTTAGAGGTATTCTGCCCCCAAAATTATGAAAGAACTAGAAAATACCAATAGTACAGAAGAAAGTTGACCCTAGATATTTGATTTTTAAAGAACTGGAATATTAGCAGCCCTTTCCTCTCCATCTAGATAATTGAGATAAATCTCCTACAAGAAGGAATAACTGGTGACAGGCATAGATGAGCAAGAGGATATTGCACAGTGGAAAGGGAGAGGGGAAGGAAAAACCCATGACAACTGATGGGGAGAGAGACAGAGATGGAGAGACAAGGAGAGAGAGAGAAAATACAGCAGCAGAAGCAACAGCACTTGCACTGAGAACAGAGCTATTGGTCCACTATTTCTCACCCTACACCCAAAGTCTCTGCCTTTTTTTTTTTTTGCTAAGAATATTCTTTTCTCTACCCTGATCCCTCAGATCCAAGCAGCAGCTCCAAGTTTCATTTCTCAGAAGAACAGCACAGTAGAGATGTCCACAGCTTAAATTGTATACATTTTTACAGTATCTTTTGATTCATACAATTTTCCTCCCTCCCCTTATTTATAGGGCAAGCTGGTTAATGGGGTAAGGTGATGGGGAGCAAGTCTAGACAGATATGGGAACAATGCTAAGGGATGAACTCTTAACTGGCACAAAAGGGGGGGGAATCTAGAAATTAGTTTTGAATAAAAGTTTGGAGTACACAGAAGTGAAGAGCAAAAGTGAAATATATTGTTCCCCAAATATATTTCCCCCAAATTCGGTTGGGGAAGAAGCACCACAAGAAGACCTTGAGATCTGAAGCTTCAGGAAAGTAGTCAATTCATTCTTCCTATGATGTTAAACTACTCAATGACAATTACTTTCTAGATTAACAGTAAGTCATCTGAAAATATTTGTGGTGGGAATGATGATAACAATGCCTTTTTGGGTTTTAAAATCAGGACTTACATTAAGACCCCAGAAAACAAATGTATATACTAGTCAAAAATTGCCTCTAATTACATAAGTTCCCAAAATGGGTCATACTGTCCCATAGGGCACTGGAATAATGGGGGGCAGTATTTAGCCTTGGGTGCAATTGGGGGGACATTGAATAAAAATAAGGGGGCAATGGAAACATAAGGAAAGAAGAGGAGAAAATTTTGAAAAACTGATTGTATTTCTTCTGTTGTATAGCAGTTAAAGTCATAAGTGATTACATTATTTTCCAAACAAACATACCAAATGCAAATTATAACTGATCAATGGTCCAGTCCACTGATAGGTCTTAACAAGCAGGTGTTGGCAGGCAAGTGTATTGCTCATTGTCAGGAAGTCCAGCATTAATCAGCAGGAATATGTACATATAATGACCTGTTTACAATACAGTACTATTGGTTACATGATACATACACTATTGCATCATCAAAATTTCAATGCAGGAGAAGAACACAAATTTGTAATATATTATTAAATTTATATCGCATCACTTAAAAATATTTTATATATTTTGAAATGACACAAGTTTCAAAAGAACATTAAAGGGTTAAAGAAAGAAGATTTGGTGGGGCACTGAGTAATTTTTTTTTAAAGAATGCAGTAGGCCAAATGAGTTTGAGAACCTCTGGAGTACTAGCATATAGTTATATCATGTTCTTTTACTGTGGCACTAAGCCTTTAACTTAGTGCATTCTTCTATTAAGTAATCTCTCTTTAATGTAAGTGTAGAAAGGGCTGCCCTGTAAGTAAACTGTGTTTCAGTTTTCACCATTACAGGTACCACTTGGATTTCCTTAGTTCAGCTCCTTGCTCCAAATTTTGCTTCTGTCTTCACTATCGTATTCAAGCTGCTCTCCCAAAGGTCATCCAGGATTTTCTGATTAGCCAACCCAGCCATCTTTTCTCAGACTTCAATCTGCAGCTCCTCTGCTGCATTTGAAGTGGTTCTACTTTTTGGAACTCTGCCCTGAGCTTCTGTTCCCTTACCATATACTGATAAACATAAAAGTTTAAATTAATAGTGTTTTTAGATTTACAAAGTTTCACATACATCATCTCAATTGTTTTTAAATGTTGTTTTAAAATGTATTCACTTATTTTTACTTGCATTTACAAGCTGTCTCTTTCCACTGTTCCCCTCCAATGAACAACCAAAACATTAAACCCTCATTATAAATATATATAATACAGAAAAATAAGTTTCCACATTGGCCGTGCTCCAAAATAGCTCTGTCTGGGTTTAAGTTCATCACCTCTCTCCCAGGAGGTGATTGATGTGTTTCATCTTCAGACTTCTGGACTTGTGGTTTGTCTTTGCATTGATAGGACTAAAGTTTTTTAGAGTATTTTATCCTTAAAACCACTACATGAGGAAAGCACTCCCAATCTTCTAATCATTCCTTTTCTGACTCATTCTCTGGCACCAGTTCTATCATGGGAAGAGGATTGGACTTGTTTTGCTTGACCTAGGGACGAAACTAGAAGCAATAGGTCCAGGGTGTAGAGAAGCAAATGTAGGAATGTAGCGTAAGGAAATATTTCCTACCAATAGTTACACTAAAGTAAAATGGGTCGCCTTCAGAGATAGTGAGTTCTCCTTCACTGGAGTTCTTCAAGACAAGCCTGAATGATCACTTGCTGGGGACACAATAGAAAGGATTCTTGATTGGGTATGGGTTTGACTAATGACTTCTAAGGTCATTTCCAAGTTGGACAGTTTGTACTTCTGGGAGCCATCACTGATACCTTCTTTTTCTTCTCCTCCCATAGCTAATTAATTGCTAAGTTCTGTCAATTCCTTTGGAATATTTATCAAATTTATCCTTTCCTTTCCATTCTGACTGTTACCATGTTATTTTAGATCTTTATTAACTCTCACCTAAACCATCATTAGAGTCACCTAACTGGTTTCCTTGTTTCCAATCTCATTTTCACTCCAACCCATCCTATACATCACTGCCAAATTAATCTTTCCAACACATAGGTCTGACTATGTCACTTCTTTGCACAAAAAGACTTCAATGTTCCCCCATTATCTGTCAAATAAAACCTAAACTCCTTCATTTGGCATCAGGGATCTCCATAATTTAGCTTCAGCTTTATTTTTTACAACTCCTCTTCATATAGTCTCTGCTTTAGTCAAACTGTTGTACTTTATTTTCCTTTAATTTATGCTCCCCACATACTTTTTTAAAAAAATAATGTCCCAGTATCTGGATTGTAATCCCTTGGCCTCTCTCCCCAATGCTTACATATTGAAATTCCTTCAAACTTCCACACTCAACTGTAATACCATCTTTTCTTTAAGGAGCCTTCTCTGATCAGCTTAGCTCAAGGGAATCTCTCTATTTTCAAATCTGCCATAAAATGTCAAAAAATTTAGAACTTTCCTATATATTTTTGTTGTTGTTGCGCAGTCATTTCAGTCATATTCATTGTTTGGGATTTTTATGGCAGAGATACCAGAGTGGTTTGCCATTTCCTTCTCCAGTCATTTTACAGATGAGGAACTGAGGAAAACAGGGTTAAGTCACTTGCCCAGTGTCACATAGCTAGTAAATGTCTGAGGTCATATTTGAACTCATGAAGATGACTCTTCCTGACTTCAGGCTTAGCATTCTATCCACTTCGCCACCTAGCTGCTCTTCCTCTATGTTTGGAACATTATAATTTGTTTTGTAATGATTTGTGTCATTGTTTTGTCCTTTATAGTGTAAGCTTTTTGAGGGCAAGGATTGATTTTCTTATCCTTTCTTGTATCTCTATAACATAGTATAGTGGTTTACAAATTGTTGGCATTTAATAACTTTTAAAAATCAAATTTCTCCCCAACCCAAACCAACTGTGCTTGTTCACCCAAAGCTTTCTCCCAGCAACAAGTCATGTGTCTCCAACTCTCTACTGAATATTAACGTTTGGATTTTCCAGTATCACTTCCAATTAGTATTCAAAACTGAACTTCCCCCCAGAACCAATTCCCAGTCCTGACTTCCCTATTTCTGTCAACAATGTCATCATGCTTCCAGTCAACCAAGAGTCATTGTTACACACTAAAATCCACTCAGTCATATAATGTTTCTCCAATATCTCCTTTCTTTTTCATTCTCACTGCTATTTCCTTAGGTCAGCAGACACTGAGACAGTGTGGTGTAGTAGATAAAGGCCTGAACTTGGACTCACATACAACATGTATACAATATACTAGTTCCCTGTGACCCTGGGTAAGCTACTCTAACTCTGTGACTCAGTTTTCTCATCTGTAAAATGAAGAGCTTGACTCTATAACTTTTAAGATCTGTTCTGAGTATAAATCTGTGATACTATGTTCCTTTGACATCTCACACAAAGAATGCCCCCTTAAAACACTTAAGTGAAACCATTTAATAGAGTAATTATTATTAATGGCACATATTTTCCATTTTTTTGTAGTTTAACATTTTTTGGCAGAAAAGCATGATATATGTTTCAACTTTAATAAATTTGGTCGCAGCAATATCCATTCCTTTTCACCTGAGTTTGGTTGCTTTTTGGTGTTTCCTTTATTTTATATTAGGGTCGCTAGCACAATGGATAGAGTATAAGTCCTGAGTTAAAATCCAGCTTCAGAAACTTATTAGTTGTGTCACCCTGGGCAAGTCACTTAGCCCTCTTGGTCTCAGTTTCTTCACTATAAAGTGAGCTGTAGAACGAAATAGCAAACTATTCCAGTGTCTCTGCCAAGAAAGTCCCAAATGGGGACTTGAAGAGTTAGGTTGAAAACAACTGAATGATGACAACTCATTTTACATCTCTGTATACATGAGAGGGACTAGATGTATGATTTCATCAATCAATCAATAAACATTTATTAAACACCTACTATGTACCAGGCACTGTGCTAAGGGGTAGGGGATACAAAAAGAGGCAAAACACAATCCCTGCCCTCAAGGAGCTTTCATCATAATTATTATGATACCTTATAATTATATATGATTGGATTATAATCATCGATGTAAAGAATTTTCAGATGAGAAAACTCTACTAAGGTAGGCATGTAGCCCTGGCAGGTTTATACCACAACAACATTAACCCCACTTTTCAAATACTAATAGTAAATATTTCAGTGTATCTTTAAGTTCAGTGATGTAGGTTCTTCCTCCAAGAATTCAGCTCCTAAGCGATCTAAACCTTCTGATTCTCCAAAGGCTTTCATTCATGTCCTTCCGTAACTCCTCCATAGAAGGCCCATGCATTATCCTGGAGGCCTTTCTCATCGTATTTTAACTTAACAGATGAGCTGTCCACCTGTTACGCCTTCGTCTTTAATCAATGACTCAGTCAACAAGCACTTACTAAGCAATTGCTATATACCAGACACTGTGCTAGTTATTGGAGATACAGGTACCCAAAAATGGAGCAGTCTTTATTTTATGAAGATCATATACCCTAATGACAGAGACATTACACACATACATAAACATATGCAATATCAACATAAAGTGAATAAACACAAACATGTACTAAGTATTTTAATACAAGGTAGTTTGGGAAGGAGGGCACCAGCAATTGGGGGAATCAGGAAAGGCTTCATGGAGAAGATGGTGCTTGAGCTGAGACTTAAAGGAAAAGAGTGAAACTGTAGGGCAAAGGTGAGGAGACAGTGTTTTGCAGCCATGTGGGGTGGTCAGTGTAAAAAGAAAAGAGACTAGTTCTCTGTGACCCTCGGTAAGCTACTTGAGCTCTGCAATGGATATGGAGTGTTGTATATGAAGAACAGAGAGAGTGCCTTGTTTAGCTGGATCACATACTGTGGGAGGAGAAGCAATGTCCAATAAGGTTGGAAAGATAGGTTGGGGCTAGATTGTGTATGACTGTTTTCCTGATTTGGCTTCCTTGCCTCATCTTCCCAGAATTTTTTGCAAAGAATCCACTATAGCCCCAGTTCCGTATCAGTGGTTGGTAGAATTTTGAGAAAATATTTCCTCTTCAGAGTGACTCTGGAAAGGAAAGTTACATTTGTATCCCCTTATATTGTATAGCTCTATATAGTAGGAAACTAATATTTTTGGGATGTGGGAACTGATATTTGTTGAATATCTTCTTTTGGGATGAAAAGCTCTTATTTTCTCTTCTGTTGCCATTCAAAATATGTGGCAGAAGCACTGGAAAAATGAAGGGGATTACTTTTACCCCTTACTCTTATTCTTTTATCTCATACATTTCATCTGCCTGAGGAGGAATTGAAGAAAAAGGAATTCCCACACTCTTGTCTGCTTGCTTTCCAGGCTAACAGAGTATCTTCATCACAGCTACCTCTTGAGAGACAAAGAGTAGCTATAGCACCACAAAACTGTTTCAATAGTTCCAGTGCCTACCACCCCTTGTAGAAGGAACCATTCTATTCTTGCCACTCAGAAACTTTTTTTCACCTTTGCATGTGTAGATTCCCCAGAAATGTTTTGCTAAGTTAAAAAAAAAAGCCAAACCCCATAAAACTTTCTTGCTGTCTGAAAATTTGCACATGTGAAAATAATTCAATTTAAACTGATGAAGGCAAAAAGCTCACAAGACCAACTCACACAAATGATGACCAGAACCTGACTAGCAGCTGCTCAAGGTCACATGCTTCTCATATGCTGTCACAACTAAGCCATGCGTGGAGTACACAGGCAAATTCAAAACTTGCTGATGAATCAAGCCTTATCTTTTTGCAAACTTCTGCTTACTGAAACCTGAGCCATGAGAGATTTGAAGAGAGATGAAGGGATTGAGAAGAGTGACTGTGGAGAGTGATGACGGAGGTGTGATAGGATTGCCTAGCAACAATGGGGTCTCAGTTGATGTTGTGTCACATAAATATTTAGTTGACCCAGTCATAACTGTTGTGTGAATTTCTTTATCTTTGTTCAGAAGCCTGTTACATAGAAGTGTAGGTGATAAATGGTGGAAGTGATGCAAGGCTGAGGCTTGACCGGGCATAATTGGTAATATGATGAGGTGGCAAGGGATTCCAGAGAGGAAGATAGTATAGAGTTGGTATTTTGATTTCTCTTTAAGTCTCTTTCAAAACTCTTGAGGGAGAGTAACTATCACCTAAAATAAGGGGGAAATAGAGGGTGTGACGACTGAAGAATCTGCCAAGTATGCAAATCCATTGAGAATTTGTTTGATACTTTTTGTAGGTTAGACATTAAGAAAGTGAAAGCAAAGTTAAATAACAGGTTCTGCTAGGGTATGCTAACTTACTAAAGAGATTCTGCTGAGTTTTTTTTAATATCATTTAAAAATGTGTTTTATTTCACTATGAACTTATCCATTTGCTTGTTTTCCCCCATCCCAAATTCCCCCCACTTCAAATAAAAAACCCCACAATTCTTGTAACAGATAGTCACGCAAAAGAAGTCCATATATTTTTGCCCAAAATATCTATCTATCTATCTATCTGTCTCTGTCTATCTACTTCATTTTACATTTTTAATCCATCACCCTACTCTTAGCAAGTGGATAATATGCTTCTTTAGTCCTTTGAAGCCACATTTAGTCATTGCATTCATCAGAATTCTTAAGTCTTTCAAAATTGTTACAAGGTTGCTAATACTGTATAAAGCTTTCTGGTTTCTTCTCACTTTACATCTGTTTTGATGTGCTTTGGAGTATGTCCAGATCACCCAAGATGTGGACCACCCCTGTGGAAGAGCTCTGAGTCTCCCAAATTACTAATGGGGGCGGGGAAGAGAACAGGATCTCATATTAATTCAGGAAAGGGTTCTGATAGTGTTTTCTTTTCATTACTATTTGCTATCTCAATTCATTGTTAACCATTTCATAGCAATTCTTTGGTTGGCTATATTAATACAGAGAGCCCTGTGTTAACAAGCAGAAATTCCATTCTTTATTTAGCAGGAGATGAGCAGTTCAAGATATATAACTTATTAGAGTTGAATTGGTTCACCAAGAGGTCAAGATGGGGAAAAGTAGAGAGAGTGGTTAGTGCAGTTGAGACCGCCTGGGAGAGAATATAGGATCCAAGAAACTGGAGATCATGGTACAAATAAATGACGAGTAGGTTTTGTAAGGGAAGGCAGAGGGAGAGGTGAAAAGCCAATAGATTATGGTTGGATAAAGGGATTTTGGCATTCTTGAATATAGAGATGGTACATTTGTGGGTGATGACAAGATAAAAGGTGCAATTGTGTGTGTGTGTGTGTGTGTGTGTGTGTGTGTGTGTGTATGCGTGTGTCTGAGGTAGGATAGAAGAGTAGCCGATGAAAAGGTGTAGGTTGAGGAACTTAATGGTTAGGGTGTTTGAAGGAGAATTGGTATGTACGTTCAAATTTCCTAGTGTGAAGGCAGGAGTTGGGGAGGAGAGAAAAATTGTGGGCCAGGTAAACTCATCAAATAAGGAAGGAGGGGAGTGACCTGTGGAGTGGGGGTGGGGTAAGTCTGTAGTCAATAGCTACCAGGATTTTGATTGGGTTTAGATATGAATAGGACAAACCTCAAAAGAAGAGAGATTACTCGGTGATGGAGGTAGGGGGAGAAACTAGAACTGGCAATAGGGAACAAGGATTATTCTAAGACCCCTGCCTCACCTAGTGAACTGAGTAGAATAGGTTTGGTTTGTTTTTTTTTTTGGCTATATTTCTTTCTCTTTAATCCCACCTTCATAATTTTACCCTTCAAAAATGGAATTTGTTTAGTTTGTTATTCCTTCCTTATTTCTTAAACTCTCCCCTCTCTCTTCCTGTTTTTATCTTTTTCCTAATTGGGGTGAGTGCTTTCCTACTCTAAACTCTCTATTTTTAACTATCCTTTGTCTAGTTTAGATGAAAGTGGGAACTTGCTTCCTCCATGTTTATGTAGTCCTTTTCTTGTGCATTCATCCTATTTGCAAGGCACAAAAGCCATCCCTGACTGTTCTCCTGCCCCACTTTTCCCACTGCTAATGTGAAGAGTATTCTTACTCTTCAGATTTCTTTGAAGAAAGAAATTTGAGTTAATTTTAGTTTTATTACATTCTATCTTGTGCAATATATATTTGTGTATATTTCATATCCTCCTTTTACACCCCTTTCCTTGATGGAAGGTACTGTGTCATTTTTCATCTTTGTGTCATCAGTGGTACTTAGCAAGGTGTCCTGCACATAGGAGATGTTAATGTTTGTTGATTTTAAAGGAACAGCATGAGTAGAGCTGATAGAGCAATTAGAGATCACCTAGTCCAATCCCCTCATTCTATGCATAAAGGAATGAAGGTCCACTCAGAACCAGCTCTTATCAATGAAAAATATCAGTGTTTGAAGATTTAAATTCAACAGAGCTAATTATCTGTTCTACTATAGTGCATAGTCTAAACCAACTCTAACATACTTTTAGGGAATAATTTTCAATGTGAATCCAAAAACAAACTGAGACAACTTTTATCATTAAAAAATAAAACTAACTAGGGGTCCAAGCAAAAGTGTCAAAGTTTTATATTTTAGGGGGTTGAGAGGGGTATAGCTTTCTGATCTTTAATTATGCAGCACCAGACAGAAGATTCTGTATAGTGGTCTTTAGAACAAAGTTGAAAATGATGAAAGATTAGATGAACAAATTAGAATATATGAATGTATTGGAGTGTTTTGTGGATCAAAAGACATTCTCAAGTAGATAAGTGGTCAAAGGACATGAACAATATTTTTCTTTTTTCTTTTCTTTTCTCCTTCTTTTAGAACATCTGGTATATATTTACAGAAAAAGGTATACAAAGCACTTTACATGCATTATTAAATTCGGTCATTTAACAAACATTTTTAAAGCCCTGTTATGTGCTCAATTGCTAGGGATATAAATACAAAACTAAAAACATTTCCTGCTGTCACTCAAAATTTTTTAAATAAAATTATTTATTTTTAATATTTAAAAATGTTTGAATTTCACTTCTCTCCTTTACTCCCCCACCTATTGAGAAGGCGAGTAATATATTATCAAGGATATATGTGAAATCATGCTAAACATATTTCCATATTAGCTATATTGCAAAAAAAAAAGAGTGAAAATAATAAAGTGAAAAAAATTGTACTTCAGTATGCGCTCAGAGTTCATCAGTTCTTTCTCTGGAGGTGGATAGCATTTTTCATCCGGAGTTTTTGGAAATTATCTTGGATCATTGTATTGATCAGAGTAGCTAGATCTTTCACAGCTGATCATCATTAGAATATGGCTGTTATTGTGTACAATGATCTACTGATTCTACTCAATTCACTCTGTATCAGTTCATATAGGACTTCCCAGGTTTTTCTGAAACCACTCCCCTCATCATTTCTTATAACATAATAATATTCCATTACAATCACATACTACAACTTGTTCAATCAATTGATGAGCATCTCCTTAATTTCCAATTCTTTGCCACCACAAAAAAGAATTGCTACAAATATTTTTTTAATATAAATTTATTTATTTAACTTTTTACATTCATTTTCACAAAATTTTGGGTTCCAAAATTTTCTCCCCATTTGTCCCCTCCCCCGCCCCAGTACACTGAGTATGCTAATTTCCCCTATCACCAATCTGCCCTCTCTTCTATCATCCCTCCCTTGTCTTGTCCCCATCTTCTCTTTTGTCCTGTAGGGCCAGATAACTGTCTATTCCCCATTACCTGTATTTCTTATTTCCTAGTAGCAAGAACATTACTTATTCCTAAAACTTTGAGTTCCAACTTCTCCCCAACCCTCCCTCCCCACCCACTGCCTTTGGGAAGGCAGGCAATTCAATACAGGCCATATCTGTGTAGTTTTGCAAATGACTTCCATAATAGTCATGTTGTGTAAGACTAACTATATTTCCCT
>CM053769.1:29797511-29849121 GCA_028658325.1 Potorous gilbertii
AAGTAATCTTTCTTATTTTTTTTCCCTTTTCTGGGCATTTTCCCAGCCAGTTACTTCACTTCTGAGATTCCTGTCCACCCCCACCTAGATCCGCCCAGCTAGTGCTTGGGGTCTGAGATTCAAATGCTGCGCCCCAGCCTCAGGGCTTTTGGTGGCAGGTCTGGTTGCTATTCAATGGTAGCTTAAGTTCTGGTGCTCAGGTTGGGGCAGGGCCAC
Organism: Potorous gilbertii; assembly: GCA_028658325.1. Lineage (NCBI taxonomy): Eukaryota > Metazoa > Chordata > Mammalia > Diprotodontia > Potoroidae > Potorous > Potorous gilbertii. Next base: position 29,797,728 of record CM053769.1, read on the forward strand.
CTCCCAGGCTCAGTTCCCTCAGGGGGTTTATGCAGAGCCCTTCTGTAATGGAGCTCCTGCTGAGCTCCTGCCTGCTCCAGGAGCCTCTGGCTGCCCACTGCCTCTGCTGCTGTTTCCTGAGGGGGCCCGCGTTATGGAGACACCCCTCTCCCCTCTCAGCCCGTCCAGATGTCTCTTTCACTGACCTCTGCATCTGTGGGTAGAGGGACCTTCGCGACTGCTGGAGATTCCATCCCTGAAGCCTGCTCGGATGCGCTCCTCTTGGTGCCGCACAGCCAGGGCAGGGCTGGGCTCCGCTCCCGTCCGGTGCGCAATGGACCTTTAGGATGGGTTTTTCAGGGCTCTCTGGAATGGAAATCTCCTTCACCCCATTGCTGCACGGCTCCACTGTTCCAGATTTTGTTGGGAGTTCTTTTTATAGATAATTATGGGCTGTGGGTTTGGAGCTAGTATATGTGAGTCTTTCTACTCTGCCATCTGGGCTCCCTCTGCTACAAATATTTTTGTACATATAAGTCCTTTTCTTTTTCCTTTGATCTCCTTGAATACAGACCTAGTATTGGTATTGCTGGATCACAGAGTATGCACAGTTTTATAGCCTTTTCTTTGAGTACAATTCCAAATTGCTTTCCAGAATTGCTGGACCAGTTCATAACTCCACAAACAATGTATTAGTGTCCTGATTTTTGACATTCCCTTCCGCATTTGTCATTTTCCTTTTCTGTCATATTAGCCAGTATGATAAGTGTGAAGTGGTACTTCAGAGTTGTTTTAATCTGCATTTTTAAATCAATAATGAATTACAGCATTTTTTTCATGACCATAGATTACTGATTTCTTCTTCTGAAAGCTGCCTGTTCATATCCTTTGACCATATATCAATTGAGGAATGGCTCTTATTTTTATAAATTTGACTCATTTCTTTATATATTTGAGATATGAAGAATTTATCAGAGAAATTTACTGTACATTTTTCATATTACATATATGTATATATATGGTCTGTGGTACCTTTTTAGTAAAATATAATTTGCTTGATAATCTTTTAAAATTAGGCATATTTTTGCTTTTACTTTTCTGAGATCGTGGTTGCCACCCATGCCTTTTTTTCATTTAGTTGAAGCATGATAGATTCTTCTTCAGCCCTTTATTTTAACTCTGTGTATATGTCTTTCTGTATCAGGTGTATCTCTTATAAACAACATGTTGTTGATTTCTGTTTCCTAATACATTCAGCTATCCACTTCTGCTTTAAGAGTTCATCCCATTCATATTCATAGTTATGATGACTAATTGTATATTTCCTCTTCATGCTATTTTCTTCTATACATCCTTCCCTCTTTTTACCCTGTCTCTCCTCACTGTTTTGTTTCTGACCACTGCCTCCTTTAATTCACTCTCCTTTTTATCACAGCCCCTCCTCCACTTTTCTGTATCCCCTTCCCTTCCCATTTCTCTGTTGGATAAGATAGATTTCTATATCCAGTTAAGTATACATATACATGTATGTACACACACACACACACACACACATATATATTCTTCCTCTTTGAACTAATTCTGATAAGAGTAAAGTTAAAGCATTACCTCACTCCCTTTCCCTTTCCCACTACAAAAGTTCTTCCTTGCATTCCTCTTTTATATGACATATTTTCCTCCGTTCTTCCCCTTGCTTCCTCCAGTGCATCCTTCTTTCTCACTCCTTTTATTTTTGAGATTGTCCCAACATATTTCACTCACCCCCGTCCCCTCTGTCCATGTAGACATCTAATTGACTTAATGATAAAATTCTTTGGAGTTACATGTATCATCTTCCCATATCGAAATGTAAAAAGTTTAATTTCATTGAGTCCTTTATGATTTCTCTCTCATGCTTATCTTTTTGTGCTTCTCTTGAGTCTTGTGTTGAATGTTAGATTGTCTATTCAGCGCTGGTCTTTTCATCAGAAATCCTTGAATTCCTCTATTTCACTGAATATCTATTTCTTCCTTTGAAAGATTATGCTCAGTTTTTTGGGTAAATTATTCTTGGTTGTAATCCTAGTTTCTTTGCCTTCTGCTCCTTTGTTGTGGAAGATATTAAATATTGTACGGTCTTGACTCTGTCTTCATGGTATTTGAATTGTTTTGTTCTGACTGCTTGTGATATTTTCTCCTTGACCTGAGAGCACTGGAATTTGGCTATAATGTTCCTAGGCGCTTTCCTATTGGCATGTCTTTCAGGAGGTGATTGCTGGATCTTTTCAATGTCTACTTTATCTTCTGGATTGAGTTTTCCTTGATTATTTCTGGAAGTATGATGTTTAGGCCCCTTTTTTTTTTTGAATCATGGCTGTCAGGTAGTCCAGTAATTCCTAAATTACTTCTTCTCTGTCTATTTTCCAGGTCATTTGTTTTTCTGATGAGATATTTCACATTGTGAATTTTTTCATTCTTCTTTGTTTTGTTGTTTCTTGATACATACACTTTAGGGGCAGTGTTTGTAATTTGCCTCTTCTGTGGGTCCATTCATACCCTTCTCCCCTAAATACATAATAGGCTTTTACCAATGGAGAATCTAGGTTCATATGTGGCCTTTTAATACTTACTAGCTCTGTAACAAAGGACAAGTCATTTAAACACCGTAGATTTCAGTTTGTTCATTTGTAAAATGATTACAAATGCTTGTGTAGCACTATTGTCCCAGAAAACTCTCCAACTGCCCTTACAGTGAAGTCCTTATTCTCCTGGTCTCTGCATTTCATAACCCTATGACAGTTTATCATTCTCCATTCCTTTAATCCAGTTCTTGATAACAAAGTGACTCTTCTCACCAAGGCTGACCTCTCTAAATGTTCTCTTGATCCCATCCCCTTCTGTCTTCTTCAGCAGATTGTCCCCCACAATCATCCTCTCTCTCAATAATCTTCTATTTCTTCTTGATATATGTGATTTTTTTTAAATTGCCAAATCCAATGTTTTTTTTTCCGTTCTCATCCTTCTTGACATCTCTTCTCTATTTGATGTTGCTGACTATATATTCTTCCTGTCTGGATGCTCTCTCCTCTCTGGGTTTTTGTGATTCTCTTCTGATTGGTCTGACCACTCTTTCCCAGTCTTCTTTGTTGGGTCATCATCCAAATCCCCACATCCACATAGATATGCATCAAGACTCTACCTCAGGCCCCATTCTCTTCTCCCTCAGCATTTTCCCATTTGGAGATATCATCAGCATTCATGGGTTCAATTATCAACTCTGTGGAGATGATTCCCAGATCTACATGTCCTGACTTAGCCTCTCTCTAGAATTCCAGGTTCTCTCTTGAATTGAATTGAATGCCTGTTAGATATTTCAAATGAGTTAATGCATAGATACCTCAAACTGAAAATGACTACAATAGAATTTATCTTTTCACCTAACCCCACCCCCAGGGCAAATTAGATATGGCTTCCACATTAACACTTTCCTATTTTCAGTCAATATTCAGGATTGGATAGAAAAATGAGGATTATCCTTGGAGAAATTACAATCATAAATACATGATTTCAACAATGAATAATGACAGACCCAATGCTATAGACATTTTTGAATTTAAGTAAAGTTTATTATATAGTTTAGAAAACTATTACATATTTCTATATTTTCTCTTTAGTAGAATATTTTTAGAGGGTCCCCAGAAGGTCTGTAGTTACTAGAAGTACATTGTGACCTTGTGCTCATTGGTTCCCTGTCATGGAGCTCATAACTTGAATTAGACAATTCAAGTAATTCTTAGATTATGGAGGAGATCAAATATTACCCTTTCCCCAGCAGAGGGAGTCTCTTTGGCATGCTTTCAATTCCTATACAAGAGCAAAGGCCAACTCTTCTCTATTCTTCTAGAAATCTGTCCTTTCTAATACATTTGGGGAAAATGGTTCTGTTCTTTCATCCAGTAGTGATGGAAAAGAACCTCAGACTAGGACCAGGGACCACCAGAAGAGAAGTCAACCAGTAATCAAGAAGTATCTCCAGCAGGGTTTTCATTCAAAGTACAGAAACCCAAATAAACATTAATTGAACAAAAAGGGCAATACCCAGGATAGCGTTGCTATTTACTGTCCAGCAGTATTTAGCACTTTTGTGACAGTTGGTATCGATAAACTCAAGAATCATCTTGACCAGGCTATATATCAAAGAACTGGAGAAGTTTAGTACTATGCTCTTGCCATTATCCAGGATTCAGCTAACTTTTTGTGGGTTTGAATCTAAAGTGCTGTGCTGTTCAATTTTTTTTTTTGAAAAGTGCAAGCTGCAGGTGTAGGAAACTAGATCTCTTGAATCTGTCAAATCATAAAATTTTCAGCTCTTGAGATCACAGGTTCAGACCTGAAAAATAAAAAGGAAAGATAAAATTTTTAAAAAAATCATCAGGTTTGTTTATTAACTTATTTGAATGAAAACCCAAAACTTTGACAAAATTAAAAAAAATTTAACTACATCCATTTTAGTATTTGGGGGACAGTGTGGTACAGTAGAAAGCACACTAATGTTAGGGTCCTTTGATTTCTGACTTCAAGGGTCCTGTGATCTATGGCAAAGACACTCCTGAGAGAACTAAAGAGGTCACAGAATGTGTTGTCAAGGACACAGTTATTGCAAGCTTTTTAAAACAAAGATGTCATTACACAACAGTGTGGTTTTCTGTTTTGATGAAAAACTGCTCATGATATGGTCCAATACATTCAACTTTTCCAGAAGGATATGCAACACAGAGATCAGGGAAAACCATCAGGCAGCCATACTGAACAGACTTCCTTAAAGCTTAACTATTCTGCCACAATGAAGTATCATCTAATTTTCTTGCTTTCTCTCCTATCAACATACATCCAGAGTCATTTTATGAGGACCAGTTTAGGAAAAATAGCCAAGAGCTTGGGCTTTCACTGCTTTTATTCTCTGCCTGAAGGTACTGTCAGAGTATAAGAGAAGCTGAGGTTCTTGGAGCCATTGCTGCTCACTTTCTACATCCATCTGCAGCTCCTCTGACCTTCCTGATTTTGTTAACAACTAGTTTAGAATTCCAAGGAGTTTAATTTAATTTTTAGTTTGCTTTGTGCCTTGGACAAGTCACCTCATCTCTGTAAACCTCTGTAAAATCACTGGAAAAATAATCTTCTAATAATAATCTTCCCCTTCAATTCTGACATTCTGTGATCCTAGAAAATAGCTACTCTCAGAAATTTTGCTTTCCTTTTATGGAAAGAATGAAAGATGATAAATAAATATGGTACCAAAATTTAGATTCTCCTAAGTTGTCAATTATCTCATAATTGTCAAGTCTTCTTCAGTCTCATGCTCCCTGACCTTTCTGCAGCATTTCACACTGCTGGTCACCCCCTCCTGGATTCTCTCACTTTTTTCTAGGTTTTCATGACACTGCTTTTCCTCATTCTCTTCCTACATGTCTGATCTCTCTTTAATCTCCCTTGTCACTTCTCCATTGTGAGGTAGCGATGGGGTGCTTGGGTGCATGTACTTGGGCCCCAATTCTAAAATTGCATTTTTCTTTAAAAAAATCACCTTGCTCCCTAGTCTCAAAATACTATCTCAGGCAGTTTCTCTCTCAAGGATACAACTTGCCCTAGCAACAACCATTATCTCCCTTCCTGCTATAGTAGCCAGCTGCACCTATAGAACTCATTAGTTTGAACCAACTGTGTACTGAACTGGCTGTATACTAGGTCATAATGACATTTACCACTCACTGACCAATCATATGTATCCTAGACTTAGACATTCCTATACTCCCTTATATTAACCTTGTCTAATAAGACTTTGACGAGAGAAGCCTGGTTTTTCCTGGTCAGCCCTGATCATTGGTTGACTTAGTAACATTTCAGGCCTAAAACTACACCTCCATGTAGCCCCTTACCTTGGGCTATTTCCTGATGAATTCTGGGTAAAATACCTGTGCAGTAGATACCAAAAGTGTATGTTTCTTTAAGAACTGACCACTCCTTAGCCACTTCCTAATCCCACCCCAAAACACCTAGTTAGCATATTTGGCACAAGTGATACTGTAGAATATCCTATATAAACTTTCCCTGTACCCCTTTAAGGTTGCAGTTTCCCTAAGAACTTTTGCCTGCTGAAAGTATAATAAATCTTTACCTTGACTTCAACAATGGTTGAGTTCGTGAATTCTTCTCCAGACGACCTGCCTCTGGTACTCCGGTCTTTGTAGGGGTCTCACACCCCTTTCCAGCCCTTGTCAGTAGTATAGAGGAAAAAAAAAAATAATCCAGAATAATGCTTTGGCAGAACATCCATGGTTGAAATATGTATCTTCTCCATCCTTGCTACTAATTGGGGGGGGGGGGGCGGGAATTCCCCCAAGGTATTATCCTGGATTGTCTTTTCTTTTTCCTCTAACTTATCTCATTTGGTGATCTTAGTAACACCCATACATTCAGAGGACTCCCAGATCTATCTGTCTATCCAGTTCTAGCCTCTCCTCAGCTATGATCCCACATCACCAACTTTTGGTCATTGTAAACTGGATGTCCTATAGGTATCTCAAACTCAAATACCCAAAACAACACTTGTTATCTTTTCCTCCAATCCTCCCCTCTTTTGAACTTCCTCATTGCCGTTGAAGGTACCAATATCCTTCCAGTCACCCAAGATGGCAACTTCAGAGTCCACTTTGACTTCTCACTCCCATTCAACCAAATCTTGTCATTTCTACCTTTACCAATGTCTCTGTTATACATCCATTTTTCTCCACGCTCACAGTCACCACTCTGGTTCAGGTCCAAAGTACAACAGATATATTGCGATACATTTCCCTACTTCAAATTTCTCCCCACTCCAATAAACTCTCCACTTATCTGCCAAATGATTTTTCTAGAGAGAAGGTCTGATCATATTAACTACTCTGTACTTAATAAACTCCTGTGGTTCCCTCTTACCTCCAGAATCAAATATAAAATTCTTCGTCATTTAAAGCTCTACATAGCCTGATGTCTTTTACTTTATTACACTTGCCTATTTGTTGTTCCTCCTACACAACACTTCATTCTACTCTCCTGCCTTTTCATTTTCCTCAATGCCTAAAATACCCTGTTGCCCCTCATCTATGTCTTTTAGCTTTCCTGATTTTCTTTTAGATTCTGCTTGAAGTCCACCCTTAGCAAAGGGAGTTTCTTGATGTTCCCAGTAACCAGTGCCTTCCCGACTCAGATCACCTGCCATCTATTCTATTGTATCTACCTAGTGATTCTCCCACTTGTCGCACCTATTTAAATATAAGCTCCTTGAGGGCAGGGATGGGTTTTATCTCTATTTTGTAACCACAATGCTTAGCACAGTGTCTGGCACATAGTAAGATTTAATAGAGATTCTTGACTAACCAACTGATTGACTTCATGTCTGTCTATATAAACACAACAGGGAATGGACCTAAATGGCCATAACCAAAGGAATGAGGTTAGACACAAGGAAAAACTTTTCAAATGGAAATGTTCTTAAGAAACTAGAATGTATCCTGAAAGGATGTTGTGTTATTGCCTTTCCTAGAATATATTAGGAACATAAAGATTAATTCAACTTCCTGACAACATTGACTAAGTCACTTTTGAGATAAAGAATGAGGAATTAGATAAGCTCTGAATGATTTAAGTATGGAGGGCAGTCCGTGACTCTTTCCCATACCCTGGTTTTTCACTCTCTCCCAGCCCCAGGCTCAGGCAAAACTGTGTATTTCCCATCTCCCTCGTACAGTCCAACCCATTCTGTGAGTTTGCCAGGCTGTCTTTAATGGATAACAAAGTTGTGATCATCCCCAGCAATATTTGTTCCTTAAATAACGACTGTTACAGGAGAGAAAAAGCACAAATGGTTCCAAAGGGAGGACTTATGTTATATCTTTCATTATATCTACAGTGCCTAGCACAATGCAGGGCTAAATAATTGTTGAATGTTTGTTAAATATAAGCTGCCTGGAAGAGAGTCCATAAAGTAAAGCTGGTAAAAGGTGGGTTTGAACTGATTGTGGAGGGTTTTAAATTATACTTTAAGAAATTTGTGTTTTATTCCATAGGCAATATGGAGCCATTGAAGTTTTTTGAGCAGAGGAGTAGGACAATGAGATGTTTTGGGGAGCAGGCACCTACTGGAGGAGATAAGATGCACATAGAACCACGCAGAGAATGGTGTCAAGCTGAACTATGATGTGAAAGTCATATAGAAGAGTGAACTCCAGGCAGTATTCATAAGCCTGAGGCAAGTCAAAGTAAGAGCCACAGAACAGGAGAGGATTAGAGAATTTTAGAGACCTTAAAGATCATTCCAAAGCTGCCAACTTGGAGGATTTATCAGGGTAGGGCGAGGGAATATCAATGATAAGTCAGTACTACTTTATGTTTATTCTTTACATACAGTTACATATATTCTGTTGAACACATCAGGGACCTCATCTAATGACTGAAGAAAGATAATTAAATCTGAGAATGTATACCAGGATTAGGTAAATGTACCAATTTCCTCATTTATTTCCAGTGAGCTGCAGAGTTTATGACCTATAATACTTTGGGGCATTTCCATATCTATCTAAATCTGAAGGTCAAGATCACAGGGTAAAATATTTCAATTCCTCATTAGTCAGTGACAGAAAAGAAAACAGTGTATTATATCAGGCCCCACCAGGCTGGGAACTAATCTCATGATTCTTTTAATTCTCTTGAGAAGTCATTTCCAGTTCAATATTTGGATAAAAATTTTTGATCATTTCAAGTTTCTAATCATTCTGGCTTCTGGTTCTTTCCAGCTTTACTTAAAAGTTTACAATTTCAATCTATGTCAAGAAAAATGGTTCTCGGGTTACACATGATCTTTGGTCTCTGGCACTTACATTTCTTTCAGGGGAGCAGATGCTTTACATACATTTACATATAGTTACATACAGCTTGAAAAGGGAAGGGGCAGTGAGGTGAGAAAGAAATCTGCAGAAATAAACAAAAAGCCCCAAATCAGCCTTGTGTGCAAACCCGGAGTCTCCAAGTTCGGAGCAGAGTGGTTTAGGAGAAATGGCTCTGAATCCCCCACCTGTACCTCACTCCACCCTTCTTGGTGTTGTCTCCCAATTCGTATTTGTTTAATAATAACAGCCAGTATTTATGTAGCACTTGAAGGTTTACAAGGAAATTTATGTAACATGTCATTTGATCCTCACAAGAACCTGGTGAGATAGGTACTATTATCACCTCCATTTTACAGATTAAGAAACTGAGACAGTTTACATGATTTATCCGTGATCACCTAGGTAAGTATCTGAGGTAGGATTAGAATTCAGATCTTCCAGATTCCAAGTCCCCCCTCTGAAGGCTGAGCCATCCAAGCAGCCTCACTTTGCTTTTTACATCCTCTTAGCTCCTTAGAAGAACAGAGTATTAGCTTTCATTTTGTCTTTGTGTCCCCGGCAGCTAACATAGTCATTGCACAGAAGGATTTGCTTAATAAATCCTTGTTGGATTGGGAGTATATGGGATTTCGAGTCAGAGGACTTGGACTGAAATTCTGGCCCTGTTAGTTCATACCTGAGAGATTTTGCAAATCGCTGAATTAGTTTCTTTGTCTGTACAATGGAGGCATGTGTAGGAATTCCGGACTTGGTTAGACTAGGTCCTTTCCAGTCTCAAGTTATGTGGAAATTACATACGACTTTTAAAATGAATTTTGACTGAATTATGAACTCATGTGTAGTACCGAATGACTGGTTCAGAAATGACTGGTAAAGGAAATGCCACTTTCTGAAGAAGACTAGAGCTGCTTGTTTCACAGTAAAGGAGAAGAGCATCTGAAGAGTCATATTTACATTCTCTCCAATGATTCTGACCTTTGGCCATGCTCTCCACCAAAAGACAAAGCATTAGCTCAAGATTCAAAGGACCTGGGTTTGAATCCTTCCTCTTACTCACTACCTGTATTCCTTTCAGCCGTCCTTTAACCTCCACAGTTAGTCAACCCACAAGCAACTATTAATCACTTACTGTGTACCAGGTGCCACACTAAGTGATGCAAATACAAAGGATGGTAAAAATGTGCCCTGCCTTCAAGGGTAAAGAATTAAGTATATGCAAGATATAGACAATCTAATGGGAGTTGATCTCAGAGGAAAAAGTGTTAGTAGCTAGGCAGACCAGGAAATCTCTTGAAGAGGGTGGAACTTGAGCTAAATCTTTAAAGGAAGCCATGGAAGTCAGGAAAGAAGGCTAGGAGGGAGAAAATTCCAGGCATTGGGTATAGCCAGTAAAAAGTCATGGAACAGAGATGAAGTGTATTGTGTAGGAACAGCAAGGAGGCCAGTGTCATTGGATTGTAAAGTACACGGAAGACAATAAAGCATTAAATAACTGGAAAGGGAGGGATTGGTCAGATTATAAAGGCCTTTAAAAGTCAAATAGGATTTTGTTTTTGATCCTATAGGTAACAGGAGCCTCTGTAGTTTGTGGAGTAAAGGGAATGGTGAACTGGTCAGATTTAAAAAAAACAAATATTTAACTTTCCTTTCACTTACATGCAAAAACAATTTTTAAAAACATTTTTGTTGGTTTTTTTTTTTAAGTTTTGAATCCCAAATTCTATCCCTCTCTCCCTACTCTCCCCCACCCTGAGATGGTAAGCAATATGATATAGGTTATGTGTACAATCATGTAAAACATTTCCATATTAGTCATCTTGTGCAAGAAAACTTAGAAAAAAAGGAGAAAGAAAAAGAAAGAGAAAGGAAGAAAGGGAAATAGAGAAAGTGAAAAATAGTATACTTCATTCTGTATTCAGACAATATCAATTCTTTCTCTGGAGGCAGATAGCAATTTTTATCATGAGTCCTTCAGAATTTGGTCAGCTTTTATTCGAGGAAGGTCACAGGCAGCTGGTGGAGGATGGAATGGAGAAGGAAGGAATTTGAAGCAGGGAAACCAACCAAAATGTGAGCACCAATTTTGGGAAACCAGCCTGAAATGTCTTAGAAGGGCAATAAGCAAGTGCCTTTGGATAAATGACACCGTTCAGAGGCAGTGATGAATGATCCTCACATCCTTGGGTTTCAAGGCAGCCTCAGTAGACAGTAGCACCTTTCTTGAAATGAGGTGGTAGCCTCTACCTCTACCATGAAGATTATAATCACACCTAGCTCAGAGGGTTGCGGTGATGATCCAATGAGAAAATGTATTAGAGTACTTTAAAATAAAAGGCATAGGTGATGGTTTCAGTCTATTGAATAAACTATATATTCCCAGCCATTTCTAGTACTCAAAGCTTTCTACAATCTGACTTCAACTGTCCCATAATTTTGTGATGGGGTTGGGGGGTTGTGGATTAGAGGTCTCTATGTCACCTTCTACCTCTAGGATTCTAACTGTTGACTTACATGGATGATACTATGCCTCAGACACCATCACTGCCGTCTAGGGCAAGACTTTCTATGAATTCCCTAGAGGTGAACAATAACTGTTTGTTCCTTTTAGAGCAATTGTGGAATGATACAAGAGCTGACATGACATTTCTATGGTATTTTAGAGTTTGCACATTATCTCACTTGAGTCACACACACATAACCTTATGAAGTATTATGACCCCCATCTAGCCAACCCATTGCCAAGGTCACATAGCTAGTAAATGATTGGGCTGGGCCTGGGACAGTGACTCCAAATTCACTGTTGAATCTACTAAACCACAGCTGGTCTTCCATGACAGAAAGTGTCCTGGTCAACAAACAGCTATGTATAGCAGGAAAGTCCAACAAAACTGTTCAGTTTCACATTGTTTATTATTAGAACAGTTGCATATTTCCCTATTTGTGTTGACAGAGAAAAAAAGATGTGAGAAAAAGAAAAAAAAAAGATTGTTAACCTATAGTTAACCTATAATTAAGTTCACTTCTCTGTATAGTGTGGCAATGGATTTGTCTGTTGGGTCTGGGAGGGAAAAATAAGCCAAGGTTATAGTTGTACTAAGAAGAAAATTATCTTAATTTCAGGAAAAGGAATGAAATAGTTGGATGGTAAAGTGTAGTGGAAAGAATATTGGATTTGGAGTCTCAGGGTCCAATCCTGACTTTGCTACCATACTACCAATGGAATCTGGAGCAAGAACTGTTTAGGTTTCAGTTTCCTTGTCTAAAAATTATGGAGTTGGAGTAAATTACTGTTAAGGTCCCTCCCAGTTCTATTTCCTGTGACTTTGTGACAGTACCAAAAAAGAAGTGCTTATAAATAAAGTTAAAAATATCTGCATTGATTTGGGATCACAGATTGAGCTCAACTCTCAAAACTAGTCCTATGTATGTCAAATAGCATTTCCTTTGCTTCTTTCTTAATTCTCTTTCATGTGCCCTTCTCACCAGGGTGTCCAGTGTCTTAAGGTTGACTCCATGTAGAATGACTTCCTTAGGTACTGCCCCTTCTCCATTAGTATCCCTCCCTCTTTCTCTCTCTTTAAAATTTCCCTTCCTGCTGGTATTAGATCATACATTTAGAACTAGAAAGGACCTTAGAGGTAATGGAGTCTAACCGCCCTATTTTATAGATGAGGAAACTGAGGCACAGAAAGGTTAAATGATTTGTCCAGGATCACATATCTGGTGGTAGTTGCTGTCTTTTGCCCTTGAAGAGGACCAAAATGATATCATCATGATAAAATCAGGTTTCAATGTGTCCAACTGTGGCTGATCAGACCAATACGAGCTCAGAATGCTCCACTACAGATTGGGCACAGATAGTCTGTGAACAGTTGGGGTAGATACTCCAAGTCCGTGCATCTTACATTTACTTTGAACTGTTTCAGTTCTGCTTTGCTTATAGAGCACAGCACCCTTTCCGATGTGAGCTTGCCATACTGAGTGGTCCTGTGCCAGTGTCTCCCATGTCACACAATCAAAATGTCCTTGTATCACCTCTTCTGACCATCATGTGATTGCCTGCCCCACGAAAGTTCTCCATAAAATAGTCTTTTTGATAAGCATACATTTTGCATTTGAACAACGTGACCAACCCATTGGAGTTGCGCTCTCTGAAACATAGTTTGAATGCTTGTCAGTTTAGTTCGAGTAAGGACCTCAGTGTCTGGTACTTTATCCTGCCAGGTAATCTTCAGAATCTTCCTAAGACAGTTCAAATGGCATGGCACTAGCAGACTGTCCATGTTTCACAGGCATATAGCAATGAGGTTAGCACAATGTCTCTGTATACCTTCAGTTTGGTAGTCAGTCTAATACCTCTTCTCTCCCATACTTTTCTTCGGAGCCTCCCAAACACTGAGCTAGCTCTGGCAATGCATGTATCAACCTCATTGTCAATGTGTACATCCCTGGAAAGTACACTACCAAGGTAAGTGAACTTATCCACAGCATTCAAAACTTCTCCATTTGATGTAACCAATGGTTCCCTGTATGGATGGTGTGGTGGTAGGTGATGGAGCACCTGTGTTTTCTTGGTGTTAATTATTAGGTCAAAATTAGCACAGGCAGCAAAGAATTGTTCCATACTTTGTTGCATCTTAGTTTCAGAGTCTACATTGAGTACACAACCATCTGCACACAGAAAATCATGCACCAACACTCCCTCCACTTTGGTCTTGGCTTGTAGCCTTTTCAAATTGAAGAAGTAAGTGTTTGAGGCAGGATTTGAACCTGGACTTCCTCATTCCAAGTCCAGAGTTCTACTCCTTATAGCATAATCATTTGTCACAAAGGAAAATATTGACTAAATTCAACAAATTAACTAAGATGTCAATGGTAGATAACAATGTGTTTACCATCTCAAGGTTATTTGCATTTGTCAAAAGAATTCTTACTAACCCTAAGAGAGATTTACTAATAGCAGAATTTCACAAAAATATAGAAAAGAAACATGAAAATGATAATGATGGATTAATGTTAGTGTTGGAAAGTATCTTAGGGATTATCTAGGTCAACACTTCCCAAATTATGGTCCCCAGAATTGTGGTGTTCACTGTGACAGATGGTGTGAAGGAAGATATTCCTAGCCCTTCTGAAATCGTACTTGTAGGTCTGTAATGCTAATGAGATTAAAGATCTTTCCCACCTATTAATGGACCTGCTCATTATGGAAAGCTTGATTAGGGGAGGTCCACATCTTTGGTTAATTTTCTAGTGAGGCACTCGTTCTCAAGGGTTGTGATGCCCTTTGCCTCTGAAAAATGTATAAGTGCTCTGATGTGAGGTTTTACTTTGGGACTTAGTTTTTGGAAAAAGGTTTGTATGTGATTCTGGGAAGCTGTTAAGGAGCCCCCTGGCTTTAAAAACTTCGATGTTGGTGCATGTGTGTGCGTGTGTCTCTCTCTCTCTCTCTCTCTCTCTCTCTCTCTCTCTCTCTCCCTCTCTCTCTCTCTACTATGTATGTATGGTCAGACAGTTGGATCTGTCTGTTGATCTGTGAGGTATATATTGCTTATGGTCAGGCAACTGGAAGCACTGTCTGTTGATCTTTATTTCTCTGTATTTTCTCTGATGTTCAGGGTGTTGATTTTCCCCCTGAACTAAGTGAATGATATTTGCACTTGATTAAAGTGATTGTTGACCCCTAAAAAGTTGCCTTTCTTTTTAGAAAAGCAGATCAAAGAACCTGTATAGCAGGCCCTCCTCTGTATACCAAGGTGCTTGCTTTTACAAGGTCCCAATGTATTCTGACTTGAGGAACATAAGACTAACCCTGCCAATCCAATCCAATAAGCATTTATCAGTTGGTCACTATGTTCTAAGCACTGGGGATATTAAGACAAATTGGCAGAATCACAGATGGGACCTCAGAAGATGTTTAAGCAACCCATGCCTGAAAAAGAATCCCCTCTACAAGTCACCCATCAAGTAAATGGCCATATAACCTTTGCTCAAAGAGTCATAGACAAGGGGGAACTTGCTACCTTGCAAGGCAGCCTTTTCCACAGCTCCATTTGTGAAAAATGAGTTTGGGATCTCTCTCATGGTTTGAGCTGAGAACTTTTCTCACTCTCTGTGGAAGACCTCATTCATTTTGTATTTTCTGGTATGTTCTGTTCTGTAGAATTTATCCAATTTCTGCTTGCTGTTTTTGTTTTTATGTAAATGAATTTGCTTGCTATTTACTATTTCTGCTCATCTTTGTGTTAGCAGATTTTAGTGGGAAGGAACTAACCTGGCAAGTATAAACTGAAAGCTATCCTTCCTGCAGAAAAGAGATTTTTTTTTCTGAACCTTTAAATATTGTACCACTAGAGATATTGGGTGGGGTGAGGGAAGGGGAAATATAATTCTAACTTGATTCCACTCTAGAAGCTAACTGTCAATAATGTTCAGTAAGAGAACCTAGTTTCCATTCCAGTTCTACCATGTACCACCTTTGTCCATGATGAACTTGAATCCATCAGCCTTGAGCTCAAGGTTGCAAGAGTTACCCTTCAACTTAAGACTTCCTTCTTTGTCAAATAGTTCAGGACAGGATTAATTGAGGGGACCAGCAGGATGAGAGAAAAGAAAGACCATGCAGGGGGCCCCTTCATTTTTACTTCTATTCATGTACAAACACCTGACCCAAATTATGGTGGAGAGATATCCCTACAAGGATTTTCTAGAAAATCTAACAATGGTGAGAGTCAGAGATGAATTCTGCAGGGAAATTAAAATCAAGTCACTCCTGAGGGTTCTGTAGGTGCTTGATCTTATCTCTATTACAAGAAGCACAGACCTGGGAGTTGGACGACCTAAATTCTGACACTTGAAAAAGGAATTCGACTTTTTGCTTGACCTCAGAGCAACACAACTGGACATAATGTGTGGCCATTGCACGTAAGTAGACTTTGGCTCAGAAGAAGAAAAAAATTCTTAAAAATCAGAGTTGTCTAGAAATGTGAATGGACTGCCTCAGGAAATAGTGAATTCTTTGTAATTGGAGGTCTTCAAGTAAAGGTGAGTATGGCTTAGGGGAGATAGCAGCTGAGGTCCCTTCCATGCTGAGACTTGGTCCTCAGAACCAGCAGAATTACTGTTAACATCTGGATCTCATAAACACTAACAGATCCTTCCATCAGAGAGTGAGCAGAACAAGGAAATCATGCTTGAAGGAACAGAACATTTCTCCCCCCTAAAAAACCAAAATTTAAAAAGGAAAATATGTTTGCTTACCAAAGATCAGCACCGATTAATTTCTGAGAAAGACTATGAGAACATCAAATTAAAACCAGCAGATCAGAGTGGAGTTTATAGTATCCTGGAGATGTAGAACAGAGCTAAAAAGATTCCTACTGATTGTATAGTTCAAATTCATTTAATGAGTTTGATGAAGATGCTGATTATAAGGAGATGAAAAGACTTGCTCAGCTATTAAGAATCAGAGCCAAGATTTGAAGTCCTGATTTCCTGACACCAGCAAAGTCCAGTCCTTTTTATACTATGAGTCAAAGCAAGCCATAGAAGCAGTGGAGCTTACCTCTTCTGTGCAAGTCCTTTGGGCAGAGTTGTCTTCGAAGGAATATCAGGGCTGCCACAAAAATCAAGATGATGATGAAGGTGGGAATGAAAATATAAGTCAGGGGTAATTTTTCATCAGGAATTTCCTGTTGATCTGCAGAAATAAGTCACACCAGAACACTGTTCATAGATGGCCATTTTCAACAGGGATTCAGATATATACTATCAACAACTACACTGGGCTGCCTGCCATGCTGCTAAGGTATTCAGAAATTACCTGTTGAATTGGGTTGAACAAAGTTGGTTCTTACCCTCAAGGAGTTCATCATTTACAAAGATTTTTGAGCTGTTCAGGTGAAATGTACTTTGGGGGAGGATTCTGGGAAGATGACAGAGTAGGTCAGAAAACTTTTGGCTCTCCAAATTTCCTCCACAAAAAAGACAATACATTGGCCTCAGAGTAGCAGAAATAAACCTGGAGGGTAAAGCATTGTCTTTCTAAGACAATTTTCAAAGACCCCAGGAAAGATCTGACCTTCAGGGGTGGAAGTTTGGCCTTAGTGAAGTGCAAACACTTTCAAGCCAACTCTGCAAAAGCAACAAACAACCAGCCCTGGGGGCACTGGGGTTGGAAGGTAACCCCAGCCTTAGAAACTTTCATCTCCCTGAAAGTGTGGGGAGTCTGATTGCTGAGTAGGACCTTCCCCTGTTAAGAGAAGCCAAGCACAGCTGTGCTGACCTGACATATTCTGAGCTGGGCTAGCCTGCTACTGTGGGGGACGAAGGACTAGTACAGACCTGGTGAGTACAGTAGCAGTGGGGCAGAGACCTGGTTGGCTGTGAGCACTTGCAGGAGAACAGTCTCTGGTTTCAGTTCCATGGGGACCACACAGGGAGCAAGATCACTTGTGAGACAGGATGGTTGGGGACCCTAGCTGTAGCTTAGGAGTAGAGAAGAGAGCCCAACATTGAGCCCTGGGACAGACCTGAGAAAATAACAGTAAGAAGGGTCTGAGGCTTGGAACTTCATTCCTCATACCTCAGTCTGAGAACCTGATTACACTGACAGATGCTAAAAATAAACAAATGAAAATGAGTAAGCAAAGGAGAAAGAACCCCAACCATAGATGGCTACTATGGGGACAGAAAAGAAATGAGTTCATATTCAGAGGAAGATAATGGAAGACTTCTTTTTCAGTGAGAAAAAAACATCAAATAGCCTCAAGCACAAAAAGAGTTCTTGGAAGAACTTAAAAAAGACTTTAAAATCAAATAGGAGAAATGGAGGAAAAATTAGAAAAATAAGAATAATCCGGGACAGGAGACGAGCAGAAAGTCACATAGACTTGCAGTTTCTATCCATATATACCCTAACCCTCGTATCAATAAATGCAGTTGGTCTCTCTTAAAAAAAAAAAAAAAGAATAATCCAAGAAAAGTCAACCACTGTGAAAAAGAGAATAAAAAGCTTAAGGAAGAAAATAATTCCTTGAAAATGAACATTGGTCAAATGGAAGTCAATGACTTTTGGAGACACCAAGAAATAATAAAACAAAATCAAAAGAATGAAAAGATAGAAGAGAGTATGAAACATCTCATCAGAAAAACAACTAGTCTAGAAAACAGATTGAGGAGAAGTTACATAATAATATTCAGACTACCTGAAAATTATGATTAAAAAAGAAACTTCATACAATATTATAAGACATTATCAAGGAAAATTCCCCTGAAGTTCTAGAATAAGAAAGCAAAGCAGAAATAGAAAAACTTTCCATTGATCACCACCTGAAAGAGATCCCAAGAGTAAAACTTACAGGAATATTATAGTCAAGTTCCAAAGTTCCCAGATAAAGGAGAAAATATTGGAAAAAACAAGAAAAAATCAATTTAAATATCATGGAGCTACAATAAGGCTTACACAAATTGAAGCACCTACTACATCAAAGGACCAAAAGTGGTCCTTTGCAATACTATATTTCATAGAAATTTATGTTTTTATATTGAGCCCTCTCTTATATTCTGCTGTGTACATGGCAATTGTTTTCTTGATTTGTATTTAAGTCTAGAATAAATTTAAAAAATTCCTCCCCCTGAAAAAAAGAAGCATACTTTTAAAAAATAGACCTGCAAGGAAGAAATTCTGTTTTAAATATACAAAAAAAAAATGATCCGAGGAGCCAAAATATTTCTAAATGGCTAATGTTGTTAACTCTGGAATTGCTAGAACTTGGCTATATCTTAAGTCATCCCATAAGCAGCTGAGGTACAACTTGCTCACAGTTTCCACTTATATTGCCTTGATGATACATTGAGAAAGTCTGTCAACGATTCCAATTATGAGAAGAATGTGGTTACCATAAGAAGACAAGAACAGATACCTAATGGAGATATGGATGGGAGAGAAGAGACAAACAAGTCTAAGTACAGTGGAGTGGAAACACATGTAGCATTTTAAGAAACAGAAATTAAGAGGTTTGTAGGTGATATGACTGCAGGGAAGTCAATGACGTTATCAACACCAGGAAACTGTGAATCACAGAGGCACGTCAGCTACCATAGCATTTTCCTGCCTTTGTATAGATATTGATACAGTCCTTTAGGGGAGAGAGATGGGGTTGGAATGAACTAGCCCCAGTGGCATCTAATCAACAGATATTCATTGAGAATATAAGGTATTCACAGAAAGAAAACTTCTTGAGATCAAGGACTATTTAATTTTTGACTTTGTATTCCATCACATAGTAGAGTGCCAGACATTGGGTAGGTTCTTAATACATGTTTCCTGAGTTTCATTGAATCTCATAAGCACATAACTACGGCAGCAGCAGCAGTGTGTGTGAGTGTGTGTGTGTGTGTATGTGTGTGTGTGTGTATATGTATGTGTGTGTATATGTGTGTGTGTGTGTGTGTGTGTGTGTGTGTGTGTTAAATCAAAGACCTGGAAAATAAGGGAGTCCCCATCAACTAGAGAATGGCTAAACAAATCATGGAGTAGGATTGCAATCATATCATTGTGTTGTAAGAAATAGAAAAAATGGATGAAGTCACAGAAGTTCAGGAAAATTTAGATGAACTGATGCTAAGCAAAATGAATAGGCTTAGGAGATCAGTTTATATATTGACCATTACATTATAAAGAAAAACAACCTTGAAAGACTTAGAAACTCTAATCAGTACTAATGACCAGTCAAGACTTCAGAAGACAAATGATGCCTCATGTTTCTTACTTCCTGATAGAGGGGTGATGGTCTAGCGATACAGAATGAGATGTACACTTTTGGATATAGCCAATGTTTGCGGATTTTTTTATTGACTATCCTTATTTGTTACAAGGTAAAGTTTAGAAAACCCCCTTTTTTGTTCAGGGTTGGGAATGGTAGAGGGAGAATTTGAGAAAAGAGAGAGGGTAGTAATAGAGATGCCAAAAAAAGAAGAAAAGAAAGAAAAATGTGCTATCATAGCATTTATTAAAATGAATAGAAGAGAACATAAGGAAGTTCAGTGGAAGACATAATCAACCAAGACAAGCTTTGGAATTAATATGTTATATTTATTATATACTTAAAAAACCTAATCACTACAAAATCAATTCCTGGTTTCATATAAATCTCTACTTTTCTATCCTTTGTACACAGCCATGTTTGTTAAGGTATTTGCCAAGTTAAGAATAACAAAAAAGTGAAAATTTTAAAAAAGCATCTCAAATTGGCACAGAAACAAGACATAATAGAAATAACTTGGATATCTATTAGAAATCTCATACTGCTGAAAAGCAGAGAATCTGACAAATGCTTCACCTGCTAATAGTTTCGTTACCCAGAAAATAGAGGAAATGATGAGGTAAGTTACTATTCTAGAGCTAATTCTCACCAACAAGGAAGAATTGGTTGGTGACATGGAAACATTGGGAACCTTGGGAGAAAGTGACCAAGTAATTTCAGAGTTCACAATAACCAAAGAGGGTAATACTGAACATACTATTAAAGTCATTGATGCAGCCTTGAAGGGAGAAGAATAATCACAGGCACTCTGGGAAAGAGTCATGCCCATTCCTATTGTCATGTAAAAGTGGTTGAACAAATTGGAAAGATTTGGAGAACTTTTGGAGAAAGTTTGGAGAAAAGAAGACCTAAGAAGGGAGAAGGCTGTCTCTTTAAGGGATGTCATTGGAAGACGGGTTAGGTTTTTGCATGGTTTCGGGTACCTAGAGTAAGTCCGGTAGGTAGAAATAAGGATAATGATGATCACCGTTATTTCTGCCATTTCATTAGCTTTTTGTATACATCACTATCGCCATTTTTGTGGTTGTTAAGTCGTTTTTTAGTTGGGTCCAACTCTTTGTGACCCCAGTGAGGTCTTCTTTACAAATATAATAGAGGGATTTACCATTTCCTTCCCCAGGGTCCCAATTTTACAGTTGAGGAAATTGAGGCAGAGGATAAGTGACTTGCTTAGGGCCACGTAGCTAATAAGTGGTTGAGGCTGAACTTGGATTCTCAGAAGGACTCCAGGCCCAGCACTCTATTCACCACACCATCTAACTATCCCCCACACCACCTTACCAGCCCTATTTGCAGATTGGAAAACAGAGGCTTAGAAAGACTGACTCCTAGAGTCACCTAAGTGGAAAAGCACCAAAGAAATCCCTTTAGAACAAAGCATTTAAAGTTGTAAAAGACCTTAGAGATCATCTGACCTATACCCTGAATTTATAGATCAGGAAACTGAAGCCCAGAAGATTATGTTATTTGCCCAAAATTATATAGATGGTAAATAGCAGAGGGAGCTGGGAAGGTACCAACCAACAGCAAGGCTCCCTGAGATAGAGACAAAGGCAGCATGTGCCAACTTGGTCAGTAGAGGAGGGATGACTGAGTCACCTGGAAAACTTTTATGAAAGGGCATACCAGCTGGTTCTTGAAGGGTGTATAAAATTTAGGCAAATAAAAGAGGATAAGGAAAAGAAGTATTTGGAGGACAATAAGCCTTTTTGCCTGGAGCCAGGCTCTTGTAAAGAAAACTAGCCAAGGCAACTGTGAAACCCTTTGTTAAGAGCCTGAGAGGTATTATGGAAAGAGCTCTGGTCTCAGACTCAGGAAACTTGAGTTTGAGTATGCCAACTTTGACATTTATTTGCTGTGCAATTATGAATCAGTTACTTTGCTTCAGTTTCCTCATCTTTAAAAAGGGAATAAAAAAACTCCTAGGGCTGTTGTGAGAACAGGGCTTTGGAACTCCTAAGAGACGTCAGAATGTGGGTTACCACCACAAAGAGTCTAGGTTTTCCAAGGAAAAGGCAAGATGAGACTGCAGTCTCTGGAAATGAGTTATTGAACTTGCCTAGATTATACGTTGTTACCAAAAAGCATTTGATAAGCATCCCCCTTCCACTGGCAGCCACTGATATTTGAAAGGGGACTCAATGGTTACCTAAAATAGGATTCACGATAGTAGATGTCCTTTCTTGGGTAGCTTGATTCCAGAACTCACAGCTGATGTTCCTATGAGTGTTTTCCTTTAGCCTCAGGACACTGGTGACGTTATAGAGTCCCTCAGGGGTCACTGAGTGGGTGGTATTCACAGGTTCACTGATGTTTAGCCAGGATACCACTGCCAGAGGGTAGCCTTTAGACTGACAGGTAAGCTCCGTTTCATTGCTTCCTGGGACCCTGATGACTTGGGTATTTATTGTCTTGTAGGAAGCTAGGCAATGGAAAAATGAAAATGGAGTAAGTTTTCCTTTTCTATTTCATTTATTCCTTGCTTTCTTGCCTTCATAGAACTTACATTTTCTTGCTAGTTGCTCCCAGAAAAAGCTTTAGTTGAAACGGTTAAAAAGGTTTTCTGAGGGTTTTAATTAATTTTTCAATTAAATTCAATAAACATTATTAATCACCTACTATGTGCATCATTCTGCTGGGTAGAAATATATGTGAATAAACATGAAAAATGAGACAGTTCCTGCCCTCAAGGAGTTTATGGTTTACTTGCTGGGAGGTAAGAAGTCTCTCTCCTCATAGACTATAAGCTCCTTGAAAGCAAGAACTATGTCACTTTTCATCTTTGTATTTTATATGTCCATATAATATATATTTCTGCCTAGCAGAGCTCTGTAGGTGACTAATGAGTGTTTATTGAATTGAAAAATTAATTAAAACTCTTTGAATACATTTTTAACTGTTTCAACTAAAGCTTTTGTTAAAAAACATATTATATTTATTTATTTTTAGTTTTCAACATTCACTATCATAACATTTTGAATTCCACATCTTCTCCCTCTTCCTCCCCTCCTCCAACCCAAGATGACTTGCAATCTAACATAGATTCTACATGCATATTAAGCATATTTTCACATTAGTCAAGTTGTAAAGAAGAGTTAGAACCAATGGGAAGAACCACAAGAAAGAAGAAACAAAAAACAGAGCAAATAGTATGCTTCAATTTGCATTCAGACTCCATAGTTCTTTCTCTGGATATGGACAGCATTATCCATCATGAGTCATTTGGAGTTGTCTTAGATCCTTGCGTAAGTCTACCAAAGTAAGTCTTGCACATCGTTGCTCTTCCTGTGTACAATGTTCTCCTGGTTCCGCTCACTTCACTCAGCATCAGTTCATATAAGTCTTTCCAGGTTTTTCTGAAGTCCACCTACTCATCATTTCTTATGGAATAATAATATTCCATTGCAGTCATATACCACAATTTGTTCAGCCATTCCTCAGTTGATGGGCATCTCCTTAATTTCCAGTTCTTGGCCACCACAAAAAGAGCTGCTATGAATATTTTTGTACATATGGGTCCTTTTTCCTAACTAAAGCTTTTCCTGGGAGCAATTAGCAAGAAAATGTTAAGTTCTATGAAGGCAAGGATTCTTTCATTTCTTCTGCTGGAGGAGAAGCAAGAAACAGGGACTAGATCCCCTCACGTAATTGTGAGCTGATGATATTTACTTAGTATTTACCCACTTAATTGTTCTCTGTGTATTACTACAAAAAAAAAAGTTAGGCATTGAAGACATAAAACAGTCATTGGTGATGTTGGTTGCTCGGTGGATAGAGTGATGGAGCGAGAGTCAGCAAAGCTTGAGTACAAATCTTGCCTCAGGCTTGCTATATGACCCTGAGTGACTCATTTAACTTCTGCCTCCTCAGTTTCCTTAGTTGTAAATGGGAATAATAGCACTTATCTTCCAGCGTTGTTGTGAGGTTAAAATTAGAGAATATTTATGAAATGCTGTGCAAATCTTAAAACACTAGATAAATGTTAGCTATTTTATACCAAGATAAATTGTACAACACAGAGAAAATGATATCGCAAGGGAACATGCTAAAAATAATTCAGTCAATATTGACCTAATTTGTGGACATCAATAAACTGTGGAAAATATGAGTCGCTTGTTGGCATTGAGTGAGAAGTGGAGAAAACCATTACCAGACTTCCAAGCAGGCAAAGAAGGTTCTTTGGAAGGAAGTAGGGTTTTATGATGTTTCCAACTGGCTAACACACCAAATCATGTAATAGTGTATGTTATGCTTGTTGGTGTTTGTGTTTTTTTCTGCCTACTATTACTATTGTGTAAATTACTATTGTAACTTACTATTGTGTGTCAACTTCACAAAAGTTGGGGGCCCTAACTTATCTAAACCTGCTTGCTTCTAGCACCTATAACAGTGCTCTGCACACAATGGATATACTTTGTTGAATGAATCAATGAATGATTCAATGAATACTTTTTGTTGAAGGCATAGGAATGAATAGAGAAAGTAGAAAACTGGGAATGGAAGTAAAAATCAATAGTGACGATGGTTTTACTTACCTGGGTAGGACTGAAAGGCAACTTAGTTTATATAATTCTTAGACTACTCACTAGTTAAGGGTGAAAATCATTGATCCTGATATACAGAGAGATACTATACTAATGAGAAACATGAATGAAACATTTGGCAAACATTGCCATCATTATCTTCATCCTCATCAATAGATAGTTTTCACTGTGTATGTAGCACTAAATGAATTGGTGACTTTGATGGACATTTTTAGGAAAGAGGTCTAAAGTAGAACAGTCAGGAACTAGAAGGTTGCAATGAATTGAACAGAATAACCTAGTCAGAAGGGTAGCTAGGTAGAGCCGTGGATAGAGCATTAGGCTTAGACTCAGGAAGACTCGAATTCAAATCCAGCCTCAGAGATTTAGTAGCTATGTGACCCTAGGCAAGTCACTTAATCTGGTTGGCCTCAGTTTCTTCATTTGTAGAAGGAGCTGTAGAAGTCCCAACTGAGGTCACGAAACGCTGGGCATGACAGAAATGACTAAACAACAAACCTAGTCAGAAAATGACTAGTAGATGGATCAGAGATTTGAATTGGAGACTGAAAGGAAAGAACATAAAAGAGTAAAGTTGGGTAGAAAAATATCATCAGGATTTGGGAAAAATCAACTAGCATTTATTAAGTTCCTACTACTTGCTAGGTGTTATATTAAGTGCAGAGGTTACAAAAATAAAAATGAAGCAATCTGTGCCTTCAGGTTTACCTTCTATCCAGGGCAACATCATGTACACTTCAAAGTGTATACAGCCACATCAGAAATCACACCCACTCCTTGTTTGAGAAGTGAGGTGGAAACGTTATTCACCCATCTCCAACAAAATGTGGAAGTTGGGCTGAGGGCAATTTTCTTAAGAAAAGATGAGTAATTTTCGTGGAATCACATATCATAAATTCTTAGAGATGGGATGTTAGGAGTCACTAGGTCTGACTTTGAGTTCAGGGTGCAATCCCTTTTCTACATCAGTCATAACAAATGACCACCCAGTTTTTATGGGGTTCTGAAAGACTGAGATACCACTGTCTTTGGGGGTAACCTCTTTCACTTTTGGACAACTTAAGTGAATCAAGAACATTTATCAAAAACCTAGTAGGTGTCAGTCTTTGTATTAGGCGTTGAAGATACAAACAAAAAAGGAGTTCCTTCCATTAAGAAGTGTAGAATCTTCCAGGGGAAGCAAAATATACACAGATAACTTAATGCAAAACATATATAAGGTAAATTCATTGTCATTTAGGGATGAGGGCAGTCAATATCATGGAAGACCTCATGGTGGAGGTGAGAGAGTAATTTTCTCACCTCTCACTTGCCTCCTAGCAATAGCTATGGCAGCCACACACATGGTGGTGAGAGCAGATGCTTGCCTAGGTGACCCTGAGATGGGACCTCAAATTCTTGGTTGCCTTTTTTGCTTTATGTTTCTTTCCTTGAACACAGGTCATCAAACAACCATCTCAAGAGATTACTGCTTTCAGTTTTGGTGGTTACCTCATGAACTCAAGAGGTATAGAGTCATGGCTTTGGATTCAGCTTACCCAACAGTGGGAGGTGTAGCTTTCATGGAGAAAAAGAATACATCTTTCAGGAGGATGGGCCATTCATGTCTGACTGTCCAGAAGATAGGGACATTGAGTTGCTGTTTGGACAGTATATATTTGAGTTGAATGTGAAATATATGTTAAGCAGTCCCATCAATCTCCCACAGGTCTTTATCTACCTGGAGTGTGTTTAAGGGAATGAGTTACAGTTTATTTCTTAAGTGTGCCTTCACAAGCCCTCATGAGCCTTTGCCTTTTAAACATTTCTTTTGCTGTGAAGTGTCTGTCCTAAACCTATATCTGCTGCTTTATACATTGAGTATCCTTTGCTAGAAGGAACCCCAGTAATCCCTTTTAAGTGAGACCCTAGACATGAGCCAAATCTAAACTTTGTTGTAGAGATTATAGGATCATAGATTTAGAGCTGGAAGAAATCTTAACATCTGGTCCAATCCCATCATTTTGTGGGTGAGGAACTAAGTCCCAAAGAAGTTGGGTTACTTGCCCAATATCACACAGCTAATAAACGGTAGCGGCAGGATTTTTACCCAAGTCATCTGTCTTGAAATGCATCAGTTTTTCCACTCTACCATGCTGACTCCTGGACTTCAGGTAGGGGGCATAATGAACCAGAAAATACAAGAAAATGTCAGCCTTCTCCTGTTTGGAGTCAGGCCTCCCCATAAATGGATCCGGATCTGATCAAGCCCAGAGTTGGAGCCCTTTCTGTCCAAGATTCAAGGAATGTCACACATTCTGGAATACCTTCATTCACCCTTTTATACTTACATACCCTCACCCACCTTCACATATGATCATGCACCCTTACAAGATAACCAACCTTTTACTTTCAGAGTGATGTACTTGTAGTCTGCGGCATCCCTATAGAAAAGCAGGCAGTGGTACTGGCCAGCATCTATTATTTGAACATTCCTAATATGCAGTAAGGCCTTCCTGAAGAACAGTTGATCCTCTATCAATGTCATTCTTCTTCCATTGTGCTCACTGTGAATTTCCAGGTCTTTCTGTTTGCTAGAAAAATTCACAATTGTCCTTTCATCCTTTGCCCAAGTGATTCTCAATGCTTCAATGTCCACTTGTCCTCCAGTGTCAAAGTTACACTCCATTGTCACATTGCTACCATAGTCTGCTATATACAATTCCTTGGGAACAGTCACTGTAAATAAACCTATGGTGGAAACAAACAAAAAAAACCCCATGCGTTATTATCTATATTTTGTCTTTGTTGGGACAAAAAAGGCCAGCCCGATATCAGTCCTGTAGATGGCCTGGTACAGGGAATAGATCACTTGAATAGATGTCAAGAGACTCGCTTTTGGTGTAGTCTTAATATATGTCACTTTCCCTAATCTAGATCTTGTTTTTCTGTGAAATAAAAGGTTTGGACCAGATGGTCTCTAAGGACCCTCCTAATTTTGACAGTCTTTTACATCTATAGTTTGTGGCTTCATAACTTTACCTGGGGCTTCTCTTTCTTTTACCTCCTTTCATTCTGCATATCAGTGACTCTTCCTTTTGCATTATTTCTTGGATACACTGTCACTGCCCTTTCTTATGGCCCTAAACATCTCACACCTGGGGTAACACAACTCTTCTTGTCTCCACTTACTTTTCAATACAAGCAATCAAAAATCATCCTCATCCTGTTTATCAAGCTACCTCCTTTGAAGATCCTGCAGTGGAGCTCCTTCTTAATTATATCTCATGGCAAATTCAACCTCCTTTAGTGTTGTAGAAAAAGTCTTGCCTCTGAAATAAGAGGATATGGGTTAAAATCTAATCTCTGATACTTCCTACCTGTGGCACGGTGGGCAAATTATTTAACTTCTTTTGTGCTGTTTCCTCATCTATAAAATGAGGGGTTTGGACTAGATGATTTCCTGTGTCCTTTACAATTCTAGATGTGTGGATCCATGATCCTTATTGGTATCCTTTCTGTGATGCTTTAATAGCTGAGCCCTAACCACTTCAGCAATCCTTAGTCTTCATCCATTACTCCAATCCTTTATTTATTCAATCAGAAAACACTCTGTGAATACCTACTAAGGGCAAGATGGCACCATCTTCCCAATCATCCAGGTTAGTAATGTTGGTGTCTTTCTAGACTCCTCACTCTCTCTCACCACCACCCCCATCCAATCAGTTAACAAATCCTGTCATTTCTTTCTTCTTAATATCTCACATAGGTATACAATGCCTTCTCTCTTCTTTGGCTTTGCCACCATACTGCAGGCCCTCATCTCCTCCAGACTGGATTATTGTAATGCCTGTGGGTAGATTTCACTGCCTCAAGTTTTCCCTCATTCAAGTCCATCTTCCACTGAGCTGATAAATTGATCTTCCAAAAGTGCAAGTCTGATTATGTTGATGATGCCTATCTCACCCTCATCTCATTAAATTATCTCCAGTGGCTTATCATTGCCTTTCAGATTGAATATGCAATCTTCTATTTATTAAGTCCTCTACAACCTACCCCCTCCTACCTTTGCAGTCTTTTTACACCTTGCACCCCAGGAGATAAGCTGCAATCTCCAGCGAAACTGGTCTTCTTGGTGTTCCTCAAATGGGACACTTCCTCTCCTGACTGAGCATTTTTCCTGGCTGTCCCCTCATGCCTGTTAACTCCCTTTTCATCTCCACCTCTTAGCCTTTCTGACTTCTTTTGAGTCTTAGATAAATTCCCATATTCTGCAATTAGCCCTTCCTGACCACCCCTTAATTCTAGTGCTTTCTCCTTGTTGCACATCTCCAGTTTATTATATATGTATGTATGTGTATGTGTGTGTATACACACACACACACACATATAGCTTGTATATAATTCTTTGGTTGTTGTATCTTCCATCAGATCATAAACAAGGGCTGTTTTTTGCCTTTGTATTCCCATTACTTAGTACAGTCCTTGGCAAATAGTAAGTGCTTAATAAATGCTAGCTAATTGACTTTACCAGATGTTGAGCTCTAAGTGTAGAAAAGAGTGGATATTTTTAAACTAAAGTGCTCCCCTTTTAAAGTATGTGTGTTTCCTGAAGCTCTCTCCTAGGCTTTTGTCTTTTCTTATTCTATACTTGTTCCTTCTATTAGTGAGCTCATCCTGCCCATAGATTCAGTTATTATTTCAATGCAAATGACTCCTAAATCCTAATATACTCAGTCATCCAGTCCCAACTGGTGAATATCTGGATGTCTCATCATCATCTAAAACTCAATATATCCAAAACTCTTCTCATTATCTTCTCCCGTAAACTTGAACCTTCTCAAAATGTCCCTATTTTTGTTTAAGGCACCACAATCCTCCCACTTACCCCCTTTTAATACCTTCTGTCTTATCCTTGATTCTTCTCTCTCCTTTATTTCCCATATTTAATTCATTGCAAATTCCTGTTAAACATAATATTTCTCACCATTGTCCCCTTTTTCCATTCACAGGACACCAATTAGTTCAAGTTTTTATCTCTTTCTTGGACTTATAGCACTAACCTTTCAACCAATCTGTTTCCAAACGCAACCCTTTCCCAACCTTCTTTCACAAAATTGCCAAAATAATCTTCCAAAGATACCATCCCATTTCCCAAAGTGAATATGAGAGAGAGTGAGGAGTCCAGAATGAGACCTATGTTGCTACGCTGGTTGGCTGGATGTCCTTAGCAAGTGCTTATTAAATGTTTTTGATTGAATTCAAAGTGATTGGATAAATGGATGAAAGCTAAAGATTGTTGGAGTGGGTTTAATTATCAATTTCTACTTCCCTGAAACCTTCATTGGCTCACTATTGCCTTTCAGATAAAATGCAAACTCCTCAGTCTGGCATAAAAAGTCCTTCAAAATTTGGGTGTTCTTTTGCCATCTTATTTCAAATTATGTTCCTTCACTGCTTCCCTTCCCCACCCTTCCCCACTATGTAATAATCAAACTGGACTATCAGTCTCAAACTTGACATGTCATCTCTCCTTGCAATCCATTTTCACAAACTATCCATTATACCCAGAATACACTATTTTCTGAGACCTGACTTAGAATCCTTTTCCTTTAGGCTTTACTCGGGGGCTGTCTCTTCAATGAAACTGCCAATTCTTTGCATTTGTTAGTGCTCTCTTCCTTCCCAAATTGCCCTGTATTTACTTAAACGTATATCTTTTTATCCTAGCAAAATGTAACCTTATTCAGAATAGTGGCTGCTAATATTTATATCTTTGTAACCCAAAACATTCTAGCACAGTATATGGACGTTTTTGGTTCTTCTTTGATGCTTGTTGATTTGGATTGTTGAAGTGGTAAAAATTGCTAGCAAGTAAAAGTGATTTGTGAATTTAACTCCCTGACGTGAACCAAAAATATACCGGGGAACTCCAAACAGAGTTAAATTTACTCATGATTAAGCATTACAGCAAAGAGCCTCATACAAACAATTAACTTGGTTAATGAAAGCCTTAGTAGAAAAGAAATACATGAATTTATTAACCAAAAGCATGATTATAACTCCCATTTCTATAGTGATTTATAGCCTACAGACTCTGTGTTGTAAATTAGATGTGCAACTGTAATCTTTATCTTAGAGTTGAGAATTATACTATTTTATATAAATACTCAAATATAAATATCACCAAGCTGCTAATATAGATTGATGTGAATGTTGTTGTTCAGTAGTTTTCAGTTGTATCTGAGTCTCCATGACCCCATTTGGGGTTTTCCTGACAAAGGTACTGGAGTGGTTTGACATTTCCTTCTTTAGCTCATTTTAC
The DNA here is from genome assembly GCA_028658325.1 of Potorous gilbertii. Lineage (NCBI taxonomy): Eukaryota > Metazoa > Chordata > Mammalia > Diprotodontia > Potoroidae > Potorous > Potorous gilbertii. The sequence continues at coordinate 29,828,284 of CM053769.1, forward strand.
AGATGAAGGGTCTCACGGCTAGTAAGTGTCAGCTGTTGGGTTTGAACTGATGAAGAAGAGTCTTCCTGATTCCAAATCCAGTGCTCTGTCCACTGTGGCACCTTAGCTGTTCCTCTTGGTATGAGTAGCATACCAAATTATGTGTGTGTGCATACATATGTGTGTATATAAAAAGCATCAGATATTCAGTTAAGAAGTGCCCTAGATTCAAATGCCACTGCTGATGCTCACTGCCTATGAGCACAGATCAGTCATCACAACTTTCTAAGCCTTAGTTTATTCATCTATACTGTGGAAATAATCATATTTGCACCATAAATCTCATAGGAATGATGTGTGCAAAGCATTTTGTAAACTTCTCAGTGTTAGAGAAATGTAAGTATTGGAACTCTATTGTGCATAGCTATTAATGAATCAGAAAATATCTATTAAACGCAGTGTGTGCTTTGTGCTAAGTACTCTGCTAGGCATTACTATGTGCTATGTGTGTACTCTCTTATACACACACATATATACACACATATACGTGTGTATATATATATATATATATATATATACACACGTATATGTGTGTGTATGTACATTTGCCTTTCTTTGAATCTACAGTACTTAATATGGTCCCTGGAACACAGAGGGCACCTAATAAATGTTTGTTGACTGTCTGTCTTCTGCTTTGTTTGAAAAGAAGCTAGCTATTTTGATATCATTTCCGAGTGCCAGGCAGTTATGAAAGGAAGATTTATTCAAATATTCCATTCAAATAGTAAGTGCTCAGACTCATACTAAAAACCCATTAGATACAACCATGTTGCTCTGTCTGTTATAAATTGGAAAAGAAAAAAATCCAGAACCTCTTTACTCAGATTTAAGGTGGATTTTCCTCTCCCCTCAGATCCTTGCCTTTGATTTTGTGCAAAGAAAGTTTATCCCTATGGGTTCTTCTGTCAGCTAGCAGAGCCGGCGCTTGAGGAACACCACTAAAGACTTTCTGAGAAGCATGAAGTTCTGCATTTTTGTAATATGGCATAGCTCTGAGTTAGCAGCTATGAAAACTTCAGGGAACTATAAACAATAAATCACTGAATTATGTAACCTGTTGGGGGAAGAAAGCATCCAGTGATAGACAATAATTCCTTGGGTCACCACAACCAAGGACTCAAAGATTAGTGAAAATTCTGATGAATTCTGTGTTCAGAGTTCAGGAGGTCTGGGAATTGGGAATATCTATATGGCAGACAAAGCATATATTCCTGCATGTAGGGCCAGCAAGGTGGTACAATAAATAGAATGCTCTACCTGAAGTTGAAAAGACTTGAATTTAAAATCCAGCCTCCGACACCTTCCTTATAGCTGAAGGTAAGTAACTTAACCTCTGCCTGCCTCAGTTTTCTCATCTATAAAATGGGGATAGTCATATTAACAGCACCAATCTCCCAAGGCTGTTGTGAGGATAAAACGAGATATCTAAAAATTGCTGTATTAATAGCATTTTTCATAATGTTATCTGGATATTATTTTATTATTATTTATTCATCGCCTAATGGTTGGATTGACGTGATCCTTTAGCAGAAGTGTGGCAATAAATTTCTTGACTTGCCTTGGATCACTGAGAAACAGGTCAGCTAAATCAATATACAATCCGATTGACTTTGAAGGAAGAAAAGGGTAATGGTTGTGGATGGAAGAACTGAGACATTCATCCTAAGTAAGGTCATTCAGAATGGGCATCCCTGCCCTGCATGATTTCAGGAGTGCCCATGTCACCTAACTCAGCACCCTGCCTGGAAATCCCACCTCTTGAAGAGACAGAAAAGACACCAAACCCTTCAACAACTTACTTCCCTTTTCTGAGCCTCAGCTTTCTCGTCTGTAAAATGAAGTGTTTGGACTAGATCTCCAAGCTGCTTGGCAGCTCTAACATTCTATGAGTTTTTTGAAGGAAGATTGGAGGGAGGGTCTTAAGAATAGCTAGCATCACTTTAAGGTTTCCAAAGTGATTTATGTATATTTACACATTTGATCATCACAATAATCCTTGGAGGTAGGTGACGTTATCCCCATTTGACTGATGGGAAAACTGAGTCAGGCAGTGTCACGTGACTTATGGCTAATAAGTGTCTGAGGTTAGGTTTGAATTTAGGGCTTTCTGAATGCAGGATCAACATTTTATCTACTCTATCACCCAGCTGCCTTGCTAATAAGCCTATCATGGTATTAAAACATGTTTTCCTTTAAATGCAAATGTCATGAGATACGTTAACATTTGGAAATGAAAAAAAAATATCCCTTTGACTGAAAAATTTTGCTTGAGCTGCAATATCTAATCCTCAATATGAAGCCCTTTGTGGAAGGAAGGGGAGGGAAGGTAACTCTCTATGGAGGCATTCAGGACCTCTGTTGAGTGGAAGAGTCCCTGATTCATTTACATATTCCTTCATGCTCTATCATGGCCCCACATGACCTGGACCGTGGAAGTGTTGCATAGGAGATGGTATCCTTTAGCTCACTTTCATCAAGCAAAGCTACTGGGGTTCCCAGCAGTTTGGGACTCCTGACCACGTTCTCTAGCTAAACCAGACAATTGTGCTACCTGCTTCACAGGGTTGCAGTTGTTATCATTACCTGTTATCAGGTGGAGCTTTATTCCCACAATCAGAAATGAGAGAAGGAAGGTCATTTTGTTTCCTGGGTCTGAAAGAGAGACAAGCACAGAAAAATCACCATCCACCTCTAGTTTTTCTGTGCTGCTTGCTCTGAATCATTGTGTCTTGTGGTTTAATGATTTCCCCAGTTTCAGAAGCAGGGGAATGATTCTTAAACAAATCACTTGGGGAAACTATATGGGTGACAGACAAGAGATCTGTTATTGATTCACTGTGGGAAGAATGGAAGAAAGGGAGGAAGATGATTCTGAAGAAGGTTTTCCAATCCAAATGAGAGGCCACTATTTCTCATAATCCTTTGCTGAAGGTTCCATTTAGGAAGCATTTATTAAGCACTTATTTTGGACAGGAACTGAAGGTCAGCCTTGGAGGTGGAAATTCTGTCTGACACATTCTGGTTTTTTGACATTTGGCAAATATGAATATGCTGATTTAGTAACCTCTAAGTGCTCTCACACAATTACTAAATTACTGAGAGATTGCCAATTTGCATGATTGTGGGTAATTCCTTATATTGATGAAATCAAACGCACAATATTACATTGGGTGTTCAAGACAGAAAGAATAAAACAAGTCAGTCCCTGACCTTAAAATGTCTAAACTGGGTGGGAGACAAGGAACATGCACACAGGAACAATCACAGAGTTATAAAGAACTCCATCTATCAATGCTTTGCAATTTGTAGACAAAGACTTATCTGGGGAACTGGGAAGTTAAAGCAGCTTGCCCCAGGGAACAGTCCATAAGTATCTAACAGAAACAAAATATAAATTCAGGTATTCCTGACTCTCAGGATGGCAGGCTTTCTAGTTATTGTAAGCTTGTTAAGTAAGCTTGGACAATGAGAGGGGTAAGAGGACACAGATTAGTAAATATGAAGTAGGCATAATGCAATTTCTCTATCATATACTCTTACAGAGGTTAAGTGACTTGCCTAAGGTCATGCAGGTAGTAAGAGGCAGGGACAGAATTCAGACTTTCAGTTCTCTGACTCCAAATCCAGAATGCCTTCTAGTGAGTTGTTCTGTTACTCCTGATGCTACCTAATACAGGGGTAAGAATATGGAGAACTTCAAATCATCAAGACCTGACTTCAAATCCAACCCTAGATACTTAGTTGCTCAACCTCCCTCTGCTTCCATTCTTTCATCCGTAAAATGGGGCTAATGGACAGATGTTAGAGATCATGGAGGACAGTAGAGCCTGGTGTGCTAGGGTCTGTGGGATCATGAAGAATTGGAAATGACTAAGGGATCGAACAATAACGATAAATGCTAGCCGCTATTTTTGTTATTATGACTAGTATGTTTTCAGTAAATTTGTTTTTAGTAAAATATGTCTGTTGATGAATTTGCAGTAATAGAGTTTTACCTGGTGTTTGGGATAGGGTTGAATTTAATCCAGATAACTTAAATTACCCAGGCAGAATTGTTTGGAAGCAAAGTTATGAGCTCAGGCAAGAAGGCCGCCTTTGAAAATTCAGAATGGGAATCTAGTAGAAATGAATTTGAAATTAGAGGATATAGGTTTAATTTTGACTCTGTCAAAATGTCACCTTAGGAAATTAAATTCTCTGGGTCTCAATTTCCCCAGTCTGTAGAATAGGGACTATAGGTAATATGTGAGACCTTATTCCCCTAAATTCAATGATCACAGAAACATAAGGTTATATAAACATACATCTACTTATTAATTGAACCAGAGCTCTGGCTAAAGGAAATTTCCCAGAGATTAAAAAAAATTATGAATGAACTGGACTGCCAGTCTCAGACTATTTAAATAATGCCTTCAAAGCAACTAACCCTGAAATTCTCAACTGAATTCTGTTATAACTTTAGTTTAAGACTTTAATTCCATGTAAAAGGTCACCCTTTCCCCGTATTCAAAAGAGATAATAGTAGGCATTTAAATCTTGGTGTGGAGGAGCTAGTAACAGTGGTTTTTGTTTTCAAATTTGAGGTATTAAAAGGAAAAAGCATTGGAAAAGAAAGCCTGGAGATAGATTTCACTTAAGCAGAGGTTGTGAGGAATTATCATGATCAAATAATAATATCCCACATGTCTGTAGTTTTAAGATAAATAAGTCACTTTTGGGGACAATATCCCTGAATATAAGATGTCCCATTTTACAGATGAGGACACGGAAGGTTTTCAGACATGTTTTTATTTGTCTTCCTTGACTATACTTATTTGTTTCAAGAGAGGATTTCTATTTGTTGATCAGAGATGATAGTGCCTAGTGATAGAGATACAAAAACAAAAGAAAGAAAAAAGAAGGAAAAGTGCATCAATGAAACATTTTTTAAAAAATTGAAGCAAGGAGTGACTTGCTTATGGTCACACAGCTAGTAAAGTATCAGAACTAAGGGATGAACCCAGGCTTCCAAACTTAAATCTAGTGACCTAAAGCTGTTGTTGTTTTCTCCAAAGTGGGGTCATACACACCAAGGGGTAAATAAAAATGATTTCAGCTGAGGAGAATAGTACAACTGATCAATTCTTGCCTGTCTTTGGGGTTTCTTTTCTCTCTGCCTGTGCCAGTGTGGGCTGTTCAGGATAGTCAACTTACATGCTCCTTCCCAGGTACATGTGAGGGGAGGGAGTCATTCCCTGCCTGGCCCCTTATGAGGAACCTATTCTTGGCGCCTTCCCTTCCCTCTTTGAAGAATCAATGGACATTTCTTGTGTTCCAAGTCCTCAGTTGCCTGATCAAGCTTCTGGATGACTGACTGGACCCTTCTTCATGTTCCCACCCCCCAATATCAAGGAAGATAGAAATATACTAGCCCAAAACTGCACAATTGGTGGATGGAGTTGAAAAAGGGAATATCTCAATTTAATAAGGACAAGTAATGTTATACTTTAGCCATTTGGATCTATGTATTTTTTTTTACCTGTGGTGGCCGTTGAAACCAAGCACCGAAATAAATAGAACTTAGAATCAGACCACTGAATTTTTGTGTCACAGAATATTAAACAATGATTTTCAAAGATGAGATAGAATATTCAAATTACTCTCACTGAAAAATGTTATAAATTTTAGCTACAGAATTAAAGTTTTTATATTGTTAATAAAATAAAATTATTTTAAAATATCATTTATTTCATCTTTATCTCATCCTTTTAAAGTTTCTTTGTGTTTTGTAATATACACAATATGTTAGTATAGTAGTGCACATATGTAATTTATTAATATTTATGGAGAGTTCTTTTAAATCTCTCTTTTCCTTACAGATGCCTCTGCCCCCAATTCTGGTGAAACTAACAAAGATCAGTCAGCATACTTTCTTTACACCTTCTATTCATGGGAAAAGATTGTTCTGAGTAATGAATGATGTAGGAGGGTATACAGTACTAACAAATTGGTTAATGGTGTGAAATGAACTTTTCTGCTGAAGACACATAAACAAGATTCTGTCAAAGCAAAAGTAACAGGACAGGTTACCAAAAAATAAACTCAACTGCATGTCACAGTCTTGGCAGAAAGGGTAGTCTTTATCCTCTCAAATTTTCTGGCACAAAGGGCCACGCTGATATTTGGTGGAGTGGGGGATGGGGGACAGGGTTGAGATCAGAGCAGTGGTCTCAGTCTAATAAAATTAAATGCAATAGGGATAAAAATAAAAATTTGTATTTGGATACAAAAAATCAGCTTCACAAGTATAAGACTGGGGGGCCATGGTTAGGCGTCAGTTACTCCGAAAAAGATCTGTGTTTTAGTGGACTGTAGGCTCAATATGAGTGAGAAGTGTAATGTGGCAGTTAAAAGAATTAATGAGATTCCTCTTAGGAATGAGGAAGTGATAATCCTCCTGTACTCTGCCCTTACCAGATTTTCATATTCGTCTGGGGCATCGTAGTTTAAGAAAGTCATTGACGAGCTGGAGATTGTTCTGAAGTATATAAGCAGGATGGGAAAGGGCCTTGAGTCCATGTCATACAGAATGGTTGAAAGAACTTGGCATGTTTAGCCTCGAGAAAAGAATCTCAAGGGATACATGTTAGCTATCTTTAAGTATTCAAAAGTCTGTCATTCAGAGGAGAGATTGTTCTACTTGTGTAGGACCTCAAGTATCCAGAGAAGTTACAAAGAAGCAATTTGGGTTTTATGTTAGGAAAAAGTTTTCTAAAAATTAGAGCTGTCCAAAAACTGGATCAGACTGCTTTGAGAAGTGGTGGGTTGCCGCTCCTCTGGAGTCTTCAAGCAGATGCTGGATGACTGTTTGTCATATATGTTATGGTAGGGGTTCCTTTCATTCATGGAATGGACCAGAGGGTTGCTGAGTTCTCTTTCACCTTTTCTGGAGTTCAATGTAAATCAGTTCAATATCACTTTCAAAAAGGAACATTTGGAGGACCTCTCAGTGTATAAAGGGGATTTCTTCCTTTCATTTGAACTATGATATTCTCTGTGACCTTGGTGATGAGCATTTTTGACAAGCATGCTTTTCCCCTGGTTTAGTTGATGTGGTGTTCCAAGAATCAATGAACAGTTATCTCTGGAGTTGTACCCACCATAGAATCTGATTTGATCTTAGCCTATGTATGGGAGGCCCATCACAGGGAGGAGAATCTTTAATGCTGAGTTTTGCTCTTTAGTTGTTGTTGCTCAGTCATTCAGTCTTGTCTGACTCTTCCTGACCTCATGGACCATAGTGCCCCAGGCCCTTCTATCCTCCACTATCTCTGAAAGTCTGTCCAAGTTCATGTTCGTTATTTCCATGATGCTATCTTTCCGAGATCTTTCCAATTTTTTCTTCCATCAGGGTCTTTTTCAATGTCATGTATTCTCATGTGGACAAAGTATTTAAGCTTCAGTTTCAGTCAAATTATTATCTTAAAAAATCAACAAACAATAGACAAGGCAGTCTTCTATTAGGAGACCTTAGGGATCTGACACTTTCAAGCTCTGTGATCCTGGGCAAATGCCTTCTCTCTGAATTTAATTGTACAATACAATTAAACAGGGATTTGTAATACCTCTCTCACAGAATTTCAAGTCTTTATACTTAAAGCACTCTAGAAGTGTGTGGTTTTTTTCATTATAATTATTTTCTTTACTTCTCAGCTGGGTGACATCCTATGTAGAGCACTGGACAGAAGGAAGAAGGTTTGAGTTTGAATCTTGACTGAGAGACTTTCTAGCTGTGTGACCCTGAGCAAATCAATTAAACTCTCTGGACCCCAGTTTCCTCCTCTGTAGAATGAAGATGTTGGACTTGATAGCTTCTAAGGTCCTTTCCAGCTCTAAAACTAAGATTCTGTGGTTCTAATTGTGTGACTGAAAAGAGGTTTAAAAAGAGATGAACACAGAGCCAAAGCTACTGTGACTGCTGGTAAGGATGATGGTAATCTTCATCATTTCCCTTGGCTACGACTTGGCTAATATTCTAGAAGACAATCTGAATTTAAACAACTAGAAATAAACAGATAGATAGACAGATGCATACATACATACAGAAATGACTGAATGAATAAATGCTTTTGATAAATGGGAAAACAACTAAAAAGTTTTCTCTCTTTCATTCTCACTCTAACCTATTTTACCTACATCAGTTAAAACACAACCAAAATCTTTTTCACCAACAGTTTTCCCAAAAATTTTCTAGAAGAAAATTACTTTCTCCTTAGGGGTTAATAAGCCAATATGCCCATAGAGCACCATGGGGGAAGGTTTTTATGAATCTTTATAAGCCCTGTGCCATGTATAGTTTACCATAGTTGGTGCCATTTACATAGTCCATGTTGGAAGCAGTGACTGATAAAAATCTCAACCCTGAATTCTAGGCAGGCTAGGCCAGTGGAAAAGAACCCTGTCTTAGAGTGGAAAGTCAAGTCATAACTAGTGTGGGATAACTGGGGTTTTGCCCACTAAAATTTAGTGGATGCCAACAGCACTTGTGCTACTTCAAATAGGCAACTGAACTTAGCACCTAGTTAGCACGAATTAGTTAAGATTGAAAGCTACCAGATGGTACCTCTCTATCTCTCAATGGGTCCTTCTGGTGCAGTCCTGAGCCCTGCATAATCTCTTCAGGAATAGCCTTTACAGGAGAAGCCTTTGTCTCTTTCTGGTTATAGCATCCTAGGGACTTCTTCTCTTTCAGGCAGGACAGTACCTCGGATTGTCTCCAGGGGCATTTGGTTCCAAGATAAAAGATTTCTTCCTCCACTCCCCACCCAAGTAAAGTTCTTTTAAAAAGCTGAGAGCCTATAATGGGCAGCATGGGAATCTTATTCTCATTGGAACTGGATTAAAGAGGGAATAACATATACATATAATTGGGTATGAAAGACTTCTTAACTTAAAGAGAAATAGGAGGGCATAGGGATGGGATAAAGGAGGATACTAAGGGTGTACAGATTAGGGAAGCAGCTGTCAAAAGTAAAGGAGAGAGAGAGAGAGAGAGAGAGAGAGAGAGAGAGAGAGAGAGAGAGAGAGAGAGAAACATTAACGGAAATAAGATGGAGGAAAATACATAAGTAGTAACTATAACTTTTGTGAATGTGATTAACTCACCCATAAAATGAAAACAGTAGAGTGGATCAAAAACTAGAACCTGACAATACGTTGTTCACAAGAAACACATTTAAAAATGAGAGACATATGTTGAGTTAAAATAAAGGACTGGAGTAGAACTTAATATACTCCAGTTAATGTAAAAAAAAGCAGGGGTAGCACTCATGATCTCAGAAAAAGTTAAAATAGATTTAATTCAAAGAGATACACAGGGAAACTGTAATACATTAAAAGGTACCATAGATAATGAAGTGATATCAATTCTAAGCATATATGCACCAAATGCTATAGCATCCAAATTTATAAAGGAAGGTAAATGAATTAAAGAAGGTAAATGAATTAAAAATAGATAGGAAAACTGTAACAGTGGAGGATTTCAACTGTCCCCTCTCAGAACTAGATAAATCTAACAACAACAAAAGAAGAAGTCAAGGAGATGAACAGATCTTACATAAGCTTGAGATGATAGGCACCTGGAGAAAATTTAATGGGAAAGGAATAGACCTTTATCTCAACAGTACAAGACACCTTGACAAAAATTGACAATATGTTAGGGCATAAAATTGGAAATTGAGAAGATGTCTATCAATTGGAGAGTGACTGAATAAGTTGTGATATATGACTGTGATGGCATGCTACTGTGCTATAAAAATGACAAGTTGCTTTTAGGAAAACATGGAAAGACTTGCATGAAATACTGTAGCGTAAAACAACAGAACCAAGAGAACACTGTATACAGTAACAGTAATATTGTTGAAAGAGTAACAAAATAACTCAACTTTTCTGAGTAATATGATCATTCATATGAACTATGAAGGACTTATAAGGAAGATGCTATCCACTCCCAGAGAGAGAACTGATATATGGAATTATGTATTGTATGTTCACACACACATACACATACACACACACACTCCTGTCTATATCTATCTGTCTGTATTTCTTGCTATCTATCTGTCTATCTATATCTCTCTATATAGTCTTTATCAAACATTGACCTTCTTTAATGAAAATTGGGGGAGAGAGGGAGACTTCTTGAAATTCACAATGTAACCCAGAAAATAAAGGGGGAAAAATGGAAAGTGCCTATCATGCTGCTCACTCTGGTGGGTGTTTTGTGGGACAAATGCTAATTATGATTTTGGGAGAAGGTCCTGAAACAAAAGTCAAAATTTGAAAAACTTCAGTTGGAATTTCAGTTTGCTAGTGGCAACTTACATGAGCTTGGGCAAGTCACTTAATCTCTGTTTCATTTATCAGTCAAGTAAGGGGGTTGAACTAGATTATTTCTAAGGTCCCTTCCAACAATGAAAAATGAAATTAATTATTCCTCCTTTTCATTAGAATTATTATACTTTCTTCTCCTTCCCCTGACCCTTTTAATTTTAAAACTATAATTGTTTTGAGTAAACTTAGAAAAAACAAAAATAAACGATCAGGGCTAGCCTCCACATCTGGTGGTTTCAGGATCCATGTTTGAAAACAACTCTCTTATCCTGTTTACTGATGGCATAATTTATGCAACTAGAGTTTCATTGCTTTGGCTCAAAAGCAACGGGAATTTTGTCCCATTAAAATACAACTGTCTTTGGGCATCAAAAAGCCCTTTTCAGATGAATTTGAATCAGTGTATCAGATGCTTTCCAAAGAGCAGATTTTAACAGTCATCATAATAAGAACTGACATTTATACAACACTTTAGGGTTTGCAGAATGTTTTGTTCTGTATTATATCACATTTGATTCTCATAACAATTACAATCCTGGAGAAGGAAAGAGCAAGAGGGTACTGGGTACCTAAAGGGAGGCTGAGTCATAGGAGGAGGTTTAGAGCAAGAAAGGTCATTTAGTCATCCAGGGATTCTTAATCTTTGTGTGTCTCTGTGTGTGTGTGTGTGTGTGTGTGTGTGTGTGTGTGTGTGTTCTGGACCCTTTGTCAGTCTGGTGAATCCTTCTCAGAATAAATACATATAGTACAATTTAAAAAAAAATTTAATGCCTATAAAGTATGTGAAGTAAAATGTACATATGTAAAGTATGTAAAGCAAAATAATTAGGACTACAGAAGAAATCAATTACGTTGAAATATAGTAATCAAAATATTTTTTTTAAAGTTCATGGAAGTAGGGCAGCTAGGTAATGGGTAGAGTGGATAGAGCACTGCCCCTGGAGTCAGGAGGACCCAAGTTCAAATGTGGCCTCAGAAACTGGCTGTGTGACTCTATGCAAGTCACTTTTCTCCTATTGCCTCTTAAAAAATGAAAACAATAGTTCATGGAACCCAGGTTAAACCCCCTGATTCTAGTCTAGCCTTCTAATTTTATCAAGGAACTTTGGGTGAAGGAGTAGGAAAAGAAATAAAATGAAAGGGAAGGAAAAAGGGAAGTAGAGAACAGACTCCACTGTAATGAACTTCACAATTTTTGCCTAGGGTCAGCCCTGAAAAACCAAGATAGAGAGTCTAATGGTAAGCAGAGAGGCAGGCAGTCCTTAAGTGGCATACTCAAAACAGAATCTGCAGCAGACCACGCCTGCCTTGTTTTCCCAGGGTTTAGCAACCTTCCCTTTGCAGACTGAATCTGCAATGCTGCAGCTATCCTGGATGTCGACACAAATCTGGTAACTCATCTCAGTGCCTCCTGTGACTTCCCTTTCTTCTCTTTTTCAGCTGGTCAAGCAGGGACTTTCCACCTGAATTGTTTGCTCTTGCTGCTATGCCCTTCCTAATTTTTGCTGGCTTTCTTGAGCACCCTAGCTTCCCCCCTCTAATCCCATGCACCATGGATGCCAAGGCTTCACTGTCTCCCAGGACCAGAAAGCAAAGATAGGAACCAATTTAACTATTGCTGAAACTTCCTACCTCTGAGCTATCTTCATCAGTAGACCACTCCCACAATGCTCTGTTTGTATCTTAACCTTGTAACATGTAATAATTTTGTCCATCATTGTTTCCTCGGTTCATGTCTTAGTGTCCTCCTAGACTATAAGCTCTGTGACAACAGGGGATGTATGTTTTATGCTCTAAATTGTTCCTCTCCTCCTGGCCATACCATGTTCTGCGCATGGTACTAGCTTAGTAAATGTTGGTTACTAGTCTCAGACACTTGCTAACCATGTGATCCTGGACTTGTAAACTCTGTTTGCCTCATTTTCCTCATCTGTAAAAACAAGGATGATAACACCACCTACCTTCTAGGGCTGTTGTGAAGTTAAAAGAGAGAAAATTTGTCAGATCCTTTGCAAACCTTAAAGTCTTGCATAAATTCTAGTTAATGTCATTATTAAATAAGAGACTTGCCATAATCAGACATCTGTGTAGCTCATGCTCAGACACCGAAGTCCTTGCTTGAGTTGAACTGCCAAGCATTCAAACTATGAGCCAGAGAGCACAGCTCCGATGGTCTGGCCATACTGTTCAAATGCAAAATGTATGCTTGCCAAAAAGACTGTTTTATGGAGAACTTTTATGAGGCAGGAGATCGCATGGTGGCCAGAAAGAAGGATACAAGGACACTCTCAAGGTCTCTCTCAAGAACTTTGGATTTGGCTATACAACATGGGAGATACTGGTACAGGACTGCTCAGCATGGCATGCTCACATCAGAAAGTGTGCTGTGCTCTTTGAGCAAAGCAGAATTGAGACCGCACAAAGTAAACAGAGGATGCACAAATTTGGGATATCCACCCCAAACATTCACACGGACTCTCTGTGCCCAACCTGTGGTAGAACATTCCGAGCTCGCATTGGTCTGATCAGCCACCGTGGGACACACTGAAATTTCACTTTATCTTGGTGATGTCATTCTGGTCGTCTTTGAAGACAAACCAACTAACCAACTCAGACACAGATAGATGTTGAACTGGACTGGCCCTAAGAGATCATCTAACCCTAATCCCACATTTTACTCATGAGGAAACTGAGACTTGAACAAGGGAAGTGGCTTGCTTAAAGTCATAAAGGCTTTAAGTGGCAGAGCCTGAATTCAGTGCCTTCCTAGGATTTCACTCAATGAGGTGGTCTCCCTATAAATCTTTAGCCTGAGCTGATCACCTTTTCCCCATTTTTCTTACTTTCTAGTCTACAGTATTTAGTACCATTTCTAGGCAAACTGGCTTGGAATTGAACAAGCTTCCTGGATAATCAAGAGCAGCACTGGCTCTTGGTAGATCCCATATGTATAATAGAAACACAAACAGAAGGCAGATTTGGGTTCAGTATTTCTTTTTAAACCTTCTAACAATTAGAGATCTTTGTAAGAGAAATGAGCAATTATATGTGGTAGTGAGAGACCTTCCTGCTATTAGAAATTTTTAGGTAGAGGTGGCATGAAGTGCAGAGGAAAGACAGCAATTCTGGATAAATTTCTGAGGGTTGAGTATACTTATGAGGCTCTAAGAACTACTTTGTGGGATGTCAGTGTAATATATCCATTTTCTATAAAATAATGAAATTGGGCTAAATTAATGGGGTCAAAATAATCAGCCTCCCAAGGGCTGCCAGAACCAGATTAAAATGCAATTGGGAAATGTTGAATGAAAAAAATAAAAATACCATAAAACATATATAATGCTAATTTATGATTTTCTAAGTGATTGTGCTGAAGGGAAGATCTATTTGTATTTGAATTTGAAACCACTAGCCTAGACTCTATCTGCTGTGCCACTGGGCAGCTAGGTCATAAAGAGGATTGAGTCTGGAGTCACACGTTTATTAACTGTGTGGCCTTGAGCAAGTCACTGAACACTGTTTGCCTCAGTATCTTCATCTGAAAAATGAGCTGGAGAAGGAAATGGCAAACCACCCTAGCATCTCTGTCAAGAAAAGCCCAAATGGTGTCACAAAGAGTCAGATACAACCAAACAAGAGGCTAGACAACATCTACTGTCCTTTGTAGTTCTGAATAATAATAAGAGCTAATATTTATATCCTTTAGAGTCTGCAAAGTGATTTATGCATTTTTTTATTTAGTCCCCTCAATAACCCCATAAGCAGAGGTAAAATCCTTATCCGCATTTTATGGGGCAATCAAAGCTCTGAGAAATTATATATCTTCCTCAAGGTCACGCATCTAGTAAATTTCTGAGTGAGGATTTGAACTTGGATCTTTCTGACTCCATGTCTGGTGTGCTATTCATTATGACACCTGACTGATTCTGAATGCTCTGTGTGTGTGTATATATATATATATATATGTGTGTGTGTGTATGTATGTATGTATATACATATATATTATGCATATATACACACATACATGTATATATATGTGTGTGTATATGTATGTATGTATATACATATATATTATGCATATATACACACATACATGTATATATATGTGTGTGTGTGTATATGTATGTATGTATATACATATATATTATGCATATATACACACATACATGTATATATATATATTGCTGCCACTGTCAGAGACAGAATATTAATCTTGATTACTTTTCTTATATTCCTAAACCCAGGATTGAAAAGATAAACAGAACAAATTTCAGAAATTCAGGGAGCCCATTCTAATTTTCCTCCCTCCAAACACATTAATCTCAGATTGCAATAACAAATTACACAATTAATGAAGAGAATTGTTAATAAACAAATTAATGAATTAATTGAAAACACAGCAGTCTCCTAACATGACCCCTATGATCCATTGCCTTCAATCTGTTCTATATATCTTGTATGAACCTAGATATTTACATGTTGTCTTCTCCATTGTATGAACTCACTTGTGATTTCAGTACTTATAAGGCACAATAGCTCACTTATAAAAAGCACTCACTATTTTCTCTCAGCAAGAGCTCTAAATTTAGAATAAAGAGACTTGAGTTCAAACCCTACTCATAATGTTTACTGAGTGAACCCTGTGCAAGAACCCTTCATCTTTCTGAACCTCAGTTTCCCATCTGTAAAATGGAGATAACATTTGTAGTGTTTATGTCACAGAGTTATTGGGAGGAAAACTACTTTGTGGACCTTTGTGCATCATCAATGTGCACAGTTGTTTATATCTGTTTTTCTCTCAGACATTTTCTTGGGCACAACTTGCATTAAATTGTATATTGGTTATTGCAAACACCTCTGTATCTTCACCCCAGCATTTATTTCATGCATTGGCTTTCATGAAGACTGCATTTGCCTGAAGATTTGCCAGACTGAAAGGGAACAGATGATATAGATAGCTCTTGAGGACACTGATTCTCCCACATCATTTGCTCACAGACACAACAGTACACAGGAAAGAAAATTAGAAAGTCTAGAGAAAGAAGTGAAATTCTGTAGTTTTTGATATGTGAATTACTGTGGAGCCTGTGGTTTCTGACTCTCTTGTAAACTTTTACCTGGAAAAGTTTTCCTCTTCTGTTTTAGGGTTTTTTTTCTCACAAACCTATCTATAGAAATTTCAGAAGTTTTCCTGATTTCTCTGGAAAGATTCAGTTTTCTAACTTCAAATCCATTCAATGCAATAAATACTTATTGTAGGCTAGGTCCTTCCAGGGACAAAAAGACAAATTCCATGAGTTCATTCTGCATTAGACTGGATCTGATAGATGCATAACTCCAATTTTTGGCAGGATATGGTTATCAATTAACAAACACTTGTTAAACACTTATCCTCCACCAGGCATGGTGTAGGGCGCTGGAAACAAAAACAAAAATTAAGCTCTCAAGGAGCTTACCTTCTATGGGAGAGGGGTGACACAGACAACAGGTGCATATGTTAGTTATACAATAAATATAATGTATTTATTTACAAGTTCCAAAGAATGTGACAAATCCCTCAGTTCATTAATTAACATGCATTCATCAAGAACCTACAATGTACCAAACCAAGATAATGATATGGAGTTTGGTGGGAAAAGAACATATCTAGTTTGAGGGCAGCAAAGAAAGCATCATAAAATAGATAGACTTGTGGAGTCTCAGAACTGGATAAGACTTGAGAAGTGTCCAACCAGGGGTTGTGAGAGCCTACTGAAATGGGAACTCAAGAGCTAATTGTTAAATTTTCATTGTGAGCAGTTACACTTCAGACATCAGCCAAGTATTACAAATCAGGGCTTGATATCTTGTTTTGTTGACTTCCAGACTTAAGAAAGTGATGGAGAGAGTGTTAAAATAATGAAGATTAAAATTAAAAGTGTGCCAAAGCATTTTTTTTCCTTTTTCAGAGAGCCAGTTAAACATACCACTGGATCTAACCCATACCAAAAATAGAAGTTGCCTCTACAAAATTCCTGATAAATGGTTATCCAGCCTTTTCTTGAAGACCATCAGTGATGGGGGTTCCCAAAAAAGATGGGTAAGATTTTGATAGGCGATAATATAAGGACAGGACAGAGGAAATCAGCTATCATGTGTGAAATGTTCAACTCCTAGAGACATCTTTTAGTCCCTGAATGACTCTCTGTTCCACTTAAAAAAGCTCAGGGTTTACACACCTGACCAATTTAGTATCATCATCTGCATCCTTTCCTCCTTCCAGAGAGTGAGGTTAATGACTTTGCACAGCCCTGCCTCACTTAAATCCAATTCACTTGCAACTCAAGACAACAACTGATGTCATTGGCCCTCTTTGAGAATGGATAAACCACAATTATTCCTCCCAGAATTCTTCACACTAGAGGCAGCAATTTACTGTGGTTAAGACCCAGGTTTTAGTCCCATTCTCCCACTACCTTAACTCTGGACAAGTGACTTCTCTCCTCCTGGTCTGTTTCCTCATCTTTAAAATGAGTGAATTATATTAAATGCCGCTTATGCATTGCCTTCAAGTTTTTGAAGTGATATCATGCAGAAGAAGGGTTAAATGTATTCTTTTTTTACTCTAGAGGTCAGATCCATTTGTTGTGCAAGTTGCAAAATGGTAGATTTAAATTTCATATAAGGAAACACTTTGTAACCATTCAAGCTGTCCAAGAGTGGAAAGGGATGCCTTGGGAGACAGTAAGTTCTCCAGTACTGGAAGTTTTTGAGCTGAGGTTAGACAGCCATTTGTCAGGTCAGTTACAAGGATTCCTGCTTGGAGGTGATCTGAAATAGCTTATCTCTATGGTTAATTCTAGCTTGGAGAGTGTGTGATTTTGTGAATCTTTCTCTTCATGCAAAGGGCCATAGGTTACCAAATTCTCCCTTTTCCTACTGTCTTTGAAGAAAGGAAAAAGCCTTCTTTAACCATTTCAAAGAATTTTAAGTACAAATAATTATAGGAAAGAGGGGAAGCACCTATCTCTTCGCCAGCAAACATTCAGGTCAGTTGATACCCAGGAATATTCATGAGTATTTCATGACTCTTTGACTACAAATTAGCTCAATCAAGTTCTCTAA
Organism: Potorous gilbertii; assembly: GCA_028658325.1. Lineage (NCBI taxonomy): Eukaryota > Metazoa > Chordata > Mammalia > Diprotodontia > Potoroidae > Potorous > Potorous gilbertii. The sequence goes on from CM053769.1 coordinate 29,845,798, forward strand.
TTGATTTGCTTTGGTTTTCTTTTAAATGTTGTGTGGTCTGAGGGATGAGTATGAAGAGAATACGGAATCTTAGTATCTCAGAAATCTTCTAGCCCAACCTCTTCTTCCCACCCCTCAAAATGAAACCTCTACCACATCCTCAAGTAGTGATACAATCTTTATTTGATGGAGAACTCACTACTTTCTAATGCACTCATTCTGGGACAGTTTGAATTATTTGGAAGTTTCTCCTAGTATTGAACTAAAACTTGTCTCCCTGTAACTTTCACCTATTGGTCCCATTTCTGTCCCCCAAAAGAAGAAGTCTAATCCCTCTTCCATGTGAAACAGGAGGTGAGATAAGTGGATACTCTGGCCCTGAGAAATTGAGAGCTAGCTATTTTGAATTTGGTTTTAACACTTCATCTTGGAGGATGCCAGAGTTGTAAAGAACATAGAGCTCTAACCTCTTCCTCTTTTGTCTGAGTAAACTTGGGTCCATATTTAAATCTCCATTCTGATACTGCCTCTGTGATGTTGTTCAAGTCACCTACAAGTGCCCTGGGCCTTAGTTTCCTGACCTGTAAAATGAAGTGTTGAACTCTATCAGAGTAAAAGATGCTTTCCATTTTAAATCTTTTTAATAGGGAGAATCCTTGGCTCCTGGTCTAGAGTTGGAAAAGACCTCAAAGGCCTTCTAATCCACTGATCCAGCATATTCATTTTTCTTTGTTGTTCAGCTGCTTTTCATTCTTCTGAAAGAAGACTTCATTTGGGGTTTTCTTGGCAAGAATATTGGAGTAGTTTACCATTTCCTTTTCCAGTTTGTTTTACAGATGAGGAAACTGAGGAAAACAGGGTCAATTGACTTGCCCAAGGTCACATAGCTAGTAAGTGTCTGAGGTCAGATTTGAACTTTGGGTGTGAAACTCTTATCCATTGTACCCCTTAGCTATTATTACACAATTGCATGTTTCTAAAACATGTTCCATTTAAAAATTCTGATACTGTTACAATCATAAAATCAAAATTTTTCACTAGTTAGATTTTTTTCTTAAAGTATCTAATTGAACAAATCTCTATGCCAACCTGAGGGGCATGTCTTTCCCACAATTTTCAAAGTAGTTCTGTTCAATTCTCCGATAGAGTGGTTGCCATGGTTTTTCACTGTTTCAGAAAACTCATCATTGGTCGACTAAGTGGTAAGGATTATAAGGTGATAACTAAATACTAAAGCATCAAATTCATTTGGATGTTTATTGAAGAAATGAAGGTTCCCAAGTCCTTGAGAAGAAGAAATAAGGGTTCTGAGAAAGAATAGTGGTCTCTAGCTTCCAAGATCTCATTCACAGTCTTGTTACCCCCATCAATGGCTTTCATCTTGTGTTTTGACTTCCCATTGTTTTTAATAGGCCAAAATGTGTTTCAAACTCCAAAGATAAGGCAACCCATATCTAGAGTGAATGTTCTCCCTTATATTAACTTCATTACATCATTGTAAAAACAACTCTACTGTCAATAGCATATTACCAACTGATTTCATTTGGCTTTCATTTCTGCTTTTTGGACTTCTGTCCCATTACTAAAAAAGATGGCCTTTGACTTTTATGTATTGAACTATTAGACTAAATTCTGATACCACTTGATTTTTCACATGAATAAAAGATTATGTTACCAGATGGAGAAATATATTCTGCATCTTTGCTCCATAAATTATTTTGATGGGTAGATGGCACAAATACAAAAAAGTCTGACCAACAAGAGAAGATATATTGTTAGGAATCTTAATTGGTTCCTGTATCAACTGTTGATAGAGTGTGGTATTTTCAGGTCCAGGGAAACAAATGTTTTAGCCACCAGGGACAGGCTAGCTGTTTAGGTTGAGTGTTGTTTTTTAGTCACTTAGGTGTATCTCAGTCTCTGTGACCCTATTTGGGGTTTTCTTGGCAAAGATACTGGAGTGATTTGCCATATCCTTCTTCAGTTCATTTTACACATGAGGAAACTGAGGTAAATAGGATTAAGTGACTTGCCTAGGGTGACACAGTGAGTTAAGTATCTGAGGCTGGACTTGAACTCAGGAGGATGAGTCTTCCTGACTCCGGGCTTGGTGCTCTGTCCTCTATGCCTCCTAGCTGCCCTAAATTACTACTACCTTTGCTGTTTTTCTACTTCTCTACCAAGTCCACCTCTATGTCTTTTCTTTTAAACTATTACCAAATCACATATATATGTACACATATTTCCTGTCATTGTGAAGTTGATCTTATTTATTTGGTAAATGGTATTTTATTTTTTCCAATTACATATAAAGATAGTTTTCAACATTCATTTTTTGTAAGATTTTGAGTTTCATTTTTTTAAACTCCCTTCGTCCAGTTTATTCTCCCCAAGATGGCAAGCAATCTGGTATAGATTATGTGTGTGCAATCATGTAAACATTTTCACATTAGTCATATTATGAAAGAAGAAACAGAATAAAAGGGAAAAGTAACACACAAAAAAACAACCCCCAAAAGTGAAAATAGTATGTTTCAATCTACATTTAGACTCCATAGTTATTTCTCTGGATGTAGATAGCAGGCACTATCATAGGTCTTTTGGAATTGTCATAGATCCTTGAATTGCTGATTAGACCTAAGTCTATCAAAATTAGACATGGAACAGTTTTGCTGTTGCTCTGTATAGTGTTCTCCCAGTTTTGCTTACTTTCTGCAGTATCAGTTCATGTAAATCTTTTCATGATTTTTCGGAATTTCACCTGTTCATCATTTCTGCAGTTGATTTTTTTAAGCCAAGTGCAGAACTTTACAATTTCTGTTTAAAATGTTATTATGAATGAACAATAAATAAATGAAAAAATCCAGTCTTGTACCCCCATCAATGGTTTTCATCTTGTGTTTTGGGTTCCTATTTTTTCTGATAGGCCAAAATGTGTTTCAAACTTTAGGCACTCCTTGACAAGCAATTTGCCTTTGGGGATATAATCATAGAAAATAAGACAAATTCTTGCTCTCAAGGTGTATATATTATAGCATAAAGGGGAAGATAACTCATATAGGGGAATAGTAGCCTTAGAGACCCCTGTCTGGGTAGCTATAAGGTTGATGAATAAATTCCTAGGCTGGGGATGGGGAACATGTGGCCTTCTAGGTCCTCAAGCATGACCTTTTGACTGAATCCAGGATTTGTTCTATTAAGTTTGGATTTGAGGCCTTGAGGCTACAGGTCCCTCACCCCTGACCTCATTCAACCACTTAATTTTGTTGATGGGAGAACTTAGCCCCAGATCTAAGACATATTCCAACCTACATATTCCATCCATCCTCCTGGATGAAAGTGATG
>CM053769.1:29849621-29927623 GCA_028658325.1 Potorous gilbertii
CATCACTTTCATCCAGGAGGATGGATGGAATATGTAGGTTGGAATATGTCTTAGATCTGGGGCTAAGTTCTCCCATCAACAAAATTAAGTGGTTGAATGAGGTCAGGGGTGAGGGACCTGTAGCCTCAAGGCCTCAAATCCAAACTTAATAGAACAAATCCTGGATTCAGTCAAAAGGTCATGCTTGAGGACCTAGAAGCACCTCAGATGCTTACTAGGTGTGTGACCCTGGACAAGTCACTTAACCCTGTTTGCCTCATTTTCCTTATCTGTAAAATAATCTGGAGAAGGAAATAGCAAAATCTAGTATCTTTGCCAAGAAAACCCCAAATCACAAAGATCACAAAGAGTGAAACATGACTCAGCAACAGCAACGTGACATACTGTACTCATTTTACAAATGAGGAAATTGAGTTTTACAGACAGTAAATGACTAGATTAGTACATCACAAAGATATTAATAGTAAATATCACAATCAGAATTTAAACCCAGGCCTTCTGACTCTACAGTTAATGCTCATGGGACAACAGACTTTAGAGCATGAAGGATACTTGGAAGCCATTTAGTCCAATTTCCAATATTTTTCCTTCCTTTAAAATAAATACATTTCATTTCTTTATCTTAAAAATGAAGAAACTGAGGTCTCAGAGAGAAATGACTTATCCTGAAATTTAAATTCAGGTCTTCTCATTCCATATTCAGCACTCTTTTCACTACATTATGTTGTCTCCTATTCACTTTATATCTGATTACTTTGTATTTAGAAAAGTCAGCATGAAGTGAAAGTGACTGTGTTCTCAAAGCTTCTGTTCATGAAAGGAAGTTTTTGGCAGCTCCTAACAAGCTGGAAAGACTTTGGGTCTCTAGGCCCATCCATAACACTGGTTCTTGTTTGAGGATCAGTCTAAGTAAGATTGGAGAGTCTCGTTACCAACTAGTTGTCAACCTGGCTATGAAATGTTTTGGCTGTGGCAACTGCTGAAACTGTGAGCTAAGGTATAGTGGCCAGGCCAACAACATCACAGATTATTTAAAGGAGTCCTTCTTCCTTCCCTTTTCTTTCTTTCTTCTTTCTTTCCTTCCTTTCTCTCATCTTCTCTCTCCCCTTCCTTTTTTATTTCCTTCCTTTCTGTTTCTTCTTTCTTTCTCTCTCACTTTCTCTCCTTCCTCTCTTCCTACCTTCCTTCTTTCTTTTTCAAGCTAAACCTGTAATTTTACTCATGTAGGGAATTCCTGGTGAGGAGCTGCCTTTACTAATGCAAATCACCTCTGTGACCTAAAGTACCTGGGGGCACTAAGAGGTTAAATGACTTACCCAGGATCTTACAGCCAGTAAGGGTGAAAGGAGCTGTTATTCTCTAGCCACTATGCCACAGTACTCACTGAAGTATGTTGCTTTGTAATTATCTTCAAAATAAAGTGGAATGGGAGGGGATGAGGTATATTTTATATTCCCTAAACATATTGTCCCAGAATAGGGAGAGTGTTGTCTAATTCATTTCTATTCTCATCACAATATCTAGGGAAGTACTGGACACAGAGCAGATGCTCAACAAATACGGGTTTATTACTTTTTTTAGTTTTCTTTTAATCTGGCTAACCTCTCTTTGCACATTTAAACTAGAAGTAAAAGACTCCTGTCTCCTTTCAGTAATGCTGCTGTCATCTGATAGCCTTGTGAACTCCCATAAAATAATACTTTCATCCAACACTTCTATAAAGAGGAAAAGAGCTAATTCTAGAACCAGGGATTATACACAATGATAATAACCATTTAAATGGTAAAAAAAAAAAAAAGCAATACCAAAAAAAAAAACCTGAATGCCACCTAATTATAGTGATCAAAGTTGGCTCTGAAAAAGAAATATGCAAATGTACCTCACTCCTTTCTTGTAGAGGTGGGAGACTACAGGTATAGAACTCTGCATATACTCTTGGACTTAGCTGATGTGTTGGTTAGTTTTACTGAAGTGTAATTCTTTGCTATAGAGAATCTATGGGAGGGTGAGGAAGGAGGTTATATTAGAAAAAGAAAAAGTAGTGCAAAACCAAAAGATATCAATATGGTTTTTAAAAGAAGAGTTAGTCCAGAGTAGCAGTACTGCATGTCAAAAATAATGTAATTAAAAGCAGATACCACAGAGAGAAAGACATATCTGTGACTTCAGAAATCTCTCTCATAGGAGCTCTGGAAAGTGGTTCAGATTTTCTGGACAGAACATTTCCTGCCCATTTATTTGTTGTTGTTGAATTGTTTCAGTTGTAACTTCCCAATGATAACAGCAATCTTAGGGACAGGAAGGAAGAATCCTAAGATTTCGAGGCAAGAAGAAACTATCCAATCTAGCTTCAGAGCTAGCACCTGGATCCCACTTAAATCATCTGAAATGACTGGAACTAATTTTAGCTCCCAAGATCTCTCCAGGAGGAGACCCCCGAGTCCCCTCTTTTCCATCATCTCAACTGCTTGTCATTAGCACTGTTTCAAAGACCAAATTCCACAAACAACATAATACTCACATCAGAGTCGAATAAGCCTCCTCTGAAAAGGAAAACACCCAGTCCTCTGCATCAGATTCTCCTCTGGTTACCATCCAGTGTCTTTAGATTTGTAAGCGAAGAAGGAAGGGAGAGAAAGGGTAGACAATCTTTGCAAGTTTGAAGGTTAAGGTCTCTCACGTAGCATACAAGTGGATGTTCTTACTCCTAGGAGGCTTTAGATAAGAATCTACTAGAAAAAAAATGAAAACTCAGAATTACCCCTTTACCACTAGACCCAGCCTACTTTATTTTCATTTCACTTTCACATTGAAAGCAACTTTACTGAGAATGCAAAGACAAAAAAAAAGGAAGAAAAAAAAGAAATAGTTCCTGCCCTTATGGAACGAACATTCCACTGGAGGAATACAAAGCATATAAAGAAATTTTAGAGAAGGGTCAAGAACTAACAACTGGGGGAATTTGATTAAGAAAGACCCTCGGGTGCTTGTCCACTTTAGGGAGTGGGTGTGAGGTATTTTTCCTTTTTTACTTTTTACTTTTCCCTTGACTGCAGTCTGGTGATGAAGCAAGAGAACTGTGGATCATGAGATTTAAAGTTGAATGGACCCATTGAAGGTCATCCTCCTCCTCCCAACTGACATATACAGCCATAGATTTCAAGCTGAGAGGAACTGCAGATGTTATCTAGACTCAATCCTCTCATTTCACGGTAGAGGAAATTGAGACTCAGAAAAGCTGAGTGATTTTCCCTAGGTCCCAGAGGTAGTAAGTGGCAGCGCCGGGATTTGGATCCAGGTTCTCTGACTCCAAATCCAGAATCCTCTTTTCATTTTGCTGTAGTACCTCTCAGCAAATGAGGACATTAAAAGTGAGAAGTAGCTTAGCTACAGTTAGTGGGTTAATAAGTTCTTATCGAGTGCCTACTGCATTCCAGGCTCTGTGCTAAGTGCTGAAAATACAAAGAAAAAGTAAAAGTAAAGCTTTGCTTTATTTAGACCCATGGTTAAAGCAAATACCTGGGTTGGAGAATTCTACAAGATTGGTGCTCAGGAAAATGATACAATCATGAGCTTTATTTTTATGTGACACAGATCCTCTGACTTCAAATCCAGCACCCTTTTCAATATACCATACTGTTTCTCGTATTGAAGTTTATACTCTCAACCTCCTGGAAGGGGTAGAACATAGAGGTAGGAACCCAAATAAATAAATATACTTCATTTCATCCACCATGTTGCCTTTCATTTTTACATAGAATCTTTTATAACCTTATCTCTCAGACTCACTATCTCCCCTCTCTGCTTTTCGCTTTCCTCTTTGCAAAGTCCTCCTTCCCCAACTTCTAGATATGTGTCTATTTCCTTTCTCTTCTCTCTGTCCTCTATTTCATTCCATCCTGCCCCCTTCTTTACCTTACACCTTCCCTTCCTTAGAATTAGTACATTCACTGAAGACACAGAGACATAGACAGAGACAGAGACAGACAGAGACACACAGAGGGACATGCACACACATAGAGACAGAGAAACAGAGAGAAAGGACTTGTGTTTGAATCCCTGTTATATTTATCACCTTAGTGACAATGGCCAAGTCACTTTATTTTTTCTTCATAGTTTCCTCATCTATAAAATGGAGGCTTTGACTAGATAATTTCTAAAGTCCCTTCTATCTCTAATTTTATGATGTGATATCATGGTTCAGGTACATTTTAGGGGGATTTTCTTCCTCTTTTGTCTCATAGCTCCCACAAAGAAAACTTGAATCACAGTCTATATAATATCCCTCTACTATACTGTATCATCTCAATATCATTGTTCTTGCTTGTTCTCAGTTTTTGAAGGGGACCAGTGGCACCATGGGGTGATGTCTTGACTTGTGCATGAATTGTATTTAAGTGAGTCAGAGTTGCACAAAATCATTAGCCTTGCTCTAGTGTTGACAAAGTCCAGTGGCATGACAAAAGTCAAGACAACTGGTGATGGCTCAGGATGCGATAGATGACCTTGGTGACTTTGTGTCTGACCAAGCTCTCACCATTTCATGGTGCATGCTTCAGTTGCCTTCATGACCACTGGAACACATTGTTTTCATCTGCCCATTCTGCTGGGAGAAGTCTTTGCATGCTTGGGATAGCCATTCTCTTAATTCACTGATGGATATGAGGCCGGTTACCCTCAACCTGGTTTGGTCTATCCACTAAGATGGTTTTTAACCAGAGTGTGGCTACTGAGCATGCTACAACTTCTTAGAGCTAGCTACAAGTAAGAGTTTAGTGACAGGTAGATGCCAAAGGTGGATGAACAACTCTGAAAAGGACTCAGCAAGTCCTCATACCAGAAGTGCCCTAAATACCTCATATACCCCAATCTGAGGTATGCTGAGACTGATAGTATATATTAAGAATGTTATGGAATAAGGAGAACATTAAGAATGTTATGGAATAAGGAATATGGAAATAAAGTACCATTATAGTCCAAGGATGCAAGTAAATCCCGAGTCCCTTATAGTCTAGAAAATTAGGTCTGCTTTTGGTGGAGATTTCTTCTTCCATATGTCTCTTCTTAGACTTGGCAACATCCTGTCACTCCTTTGGGATAACATCTCTCCTCTGATGGCCACACACACACACACACACACACACACACACACACATCCCTGTCCAACCTTCTTGCCAGCTACCATGGTTTCATAGCATAGCCTATCCATCAGTTTCTCAAGCCAGCCCGGGGATAATCTTTTAGCATATTTCAATCATTCCATACTCTCCTCAAGTTCCATTTTGGGGGAGGGGAAGGGAATCAACCCCTCCAGAGTTCTCTTTTCTCATTGTTTTGCACTACTCTTTACAGAGTACCTTTCTCATATTCCCATCTTATTTGGTTTCTCCCAATTACCAATCCCACTCAGACCTTTGAGTTGACAAACTTAATTTTTTCTGAGTTACTCAAACCGGCGAAGGAAGAGAAAAGGATAGATAGCTCAGCATTTGCAGGATCCTCAGAATTAGTCTGTATTTCCAGGAGTTCTCTAGACTAGTTAATGTCAAACTCAAATAGAAATGGAATTGGCACTAAACCATACATAATGTCCCTGCAGGTTGAATATTGACTTAGTTTTAAAATGTAATGTTCTCTATATTTAATTGTATTTTTATTTATTTTGTTAAACATTTCAGTTATATTTTAATCTGGTTCTTACCCACTTGAGAGTGTTGAGGGCTTGCATAAAGTTCACTTGACACTTTTGCTCCAGATTAGACCTAGAAGGGACAGACTCCCTAGAATGATTTCAAATTGTGAGTGGGGAAGGATAAGGGAGACTGACTCAGATTAGATGATCTCCAAGGTCCTTTTTAGTTCTAAATCCAATGATTTCATGACCTGGTATCCCCCAGTTTTAACTCACTTCCTGATGCGGGTACAGGTATTGGATTGATTCCAGGGTTGGAGAAGCATGTGGCAGGGGATAGCAAAGCACAATAATATCTACAATAGTATCTAACCTTATTCATTCAGCAAGCATCTATTAAGTTCCATTTTGTGACAGGCACAGAAAATAATAACTGGTATTTATGTAGTACTCTCAAGTTTGCAGTTTGCTCAATACATCTGAGCCTTGCAACAGTCTTGTGAGATAGATATTACAGGCATTACTATTCCCATTTTACAGATGAAGACACTTACTGGGGCTCTGAGATGTTGTAGGCCAAGGTTAGTGCAGGGGTGAGGAACCTGCAGCCTCAAGGCCACATATGGCCTTCTAGGTCCTTGGCTGTGGCCTTTTGATCGAGTCCAAGTTTATAGAACAAGTCCTTTTATTAAGGGGATTTGTTCTGTGAAGTTTGGATTTGGTCCAAGGGCCGCACTTGAGGACCCCTCGCCACATGTGGCCTCAAGGTCGGAAATTCCCTACGCCTGAGTTAGTGGAATTGGGTTGATTTGAGTAGAATCCCTGAACTCCCACACCTTGTGAGCCAAGATATTGTGGAAGATATCTGGGGTTGCTTGAGCTAATTTTGCCCCCAGGTGAATTAACCTGAGACCCAGCTGTGCATCCTTTGAAAGAGGAGTATATAAAGATAGCTCAACTACTCTCGTAAGGAGCATCTGAAATCCTAAGGAGCTTCTTGCTTTTGCCTGGGAGGGAGGGGTTTACTAAATGTGTTTTTAATAAAGGAATTAATTCTATCCTCCTGCAAGCTTTTAATGTGCTTTTGCACCAGATATAAGAGCACAACTTGATAGGGGTTAAGTCCTTTACTCATTGTTACACAACCAGGATGTGTCAGAGGCAACATTCGAGTTCATCATCATAAAATCACAGTTAGGATAAATTTGGAACATGAAAGAACAACAGAGGTCATCTGTCCAGCTGCCTCATTTGATAGATGAGGAAATGGTCCCACAGAGGAAATGACTTGTCCTAGGACATCTAGAAAATATGTCACAGCAAAGATGTAAACTCAGGTTAGTCATCAAACATTTATTAAATGATTACTTTGTCAGGTACTATGCTAAACAGTAGAGTTACATAGAAAGGTAAAAACATTCTTTGTGCTTGGGAGCCTACATTCCAATGGGGGAGATAATATGAAAATCATAGTGTATATACATACAAAATGAATATATGGAGATGGAAGATAATCCCTAATCTCTAGAAGAAATGGTGATTTGAACTGAATACTAAAGGAAGCTGGGGAAACTAACGGAGAAATGAGGAGTACTTCATCCATGGGAGAAAGCCTGGAATGGCAGGATGAGGCCAGGAGATAGAATGTCACATGCAAGGAACAAAAATGGAATCATAGAGTAGCTGAAGGGGAGAAAGTGTGAAAAGATTAAAAAGGTAGATTATGGAGGGCTTTCAATGCCAGAGGAGTTTATATTTGGTCCTGGGATAAACAGGAAACCACTGGAGTTTATTGCGTAGGTGCAGGGAAGGGGATGTGGGTAGACCTAACCTTTAGGGAAATCACTTTAGCAACTGACTGAAGGATGGATTGGAACAGGGAGGGACTTGAGGTAGGGAGACCGATTAGGAAGCAATAATGGTGACAAGAGGTGATGAAGACCTGCACAGATGTGGGCAGGGTGAGGTCAGAAAAGGGAACGTAGGGAAGAGATGTTGGGAAGATAGAAATAAAAAGATATGGTAACTGTATATGTAGGGTTAGTGAAATTGAGGAATGGAAGGTCACACCATGATTATGAACCCTTGGAGATGGGGAGGATGGTGGTTCTCTTGTCAGAAGAAGGGAGGGTTTGGGGAGAAAAAAATGAATTTTGTTTCAGTCTCATGTTGAGCTTGTTACCTTAGAGACATCTAGTTCAAGAGGTCCAAAAGGCAATCTGTGATAAGGAACTAAAGCTTGGTAGAGACTAGGATTGGATATATGTATGTATGTATGTGTGTGTGTATATTATATATATACATATGTTGCTATGTAGGTAGATATGTATTTTGTTATATGCATATATATATTATGTATGCATATATCTATGCTACATATGTGTGTATATATGAATATTATATGTGTGTATATTTGGGAATCATTCACATAAAGATGATCATTGAACCCATGGGAGCTGATGAGATCACCAAGCGACATAGTATAAAGGGAAAATGAAAGAAGGCCTAGAACATAGTCTTACAGATAAGCATGGTTACCGGACATGACAAAGATAAAGATATAGCAAAAGAAACTGAAAGTGAATGAACAGACAGGTAGGAGGAGGACCAGAAAAGGGAAGTATCCTGAATACCTAGCAAAGAGAGAGTATTCATGAGAAAGTGATACACAGCAGCTAGGAAGGATGAGAATTGAGAAAAAGGTCATTAAATTTAGGAATTAAGACATTACTGGTAAGTTTGGAGAGAACATTTTCTGTTGAATAATGAGGTCAGATGCCAGATTACTGGAAATTTAAAAGAGATAGAGAGGGGAAAGAAATGGAAACCCTAAATGCATAGCTTCTTTCTTTCTTTCTTTCTTTTCTCTCCCTTCCTTCTTTTCTTTCTTTCTTCTTTCTTTCTTTCTTCTCCTTCTTTCCTTCCTTCCTTTTTTCTTTCTTTTTCTTTTGTTTTAGAAGCAGACAGTAAGTTTTTATTTGGTGAAAACAGAGAGCTAATAGGCCAAAGAGGACATCTGGTAGGTGTTGGAAGTAAGGATGCTGGTAACCCTGAAAGTGTGGGGCAGGTAGGTGGTGCAGTGGATAGAACACCAGTGCAGGAGTCAGGGGGACCTGAGTTCAAATCTCACCTCAGATACTTGACACTCACTAGCTGTGTGACCTTGGGCAAGTCATTTAACCCCAATTGTCTCATCCTGGGTCATCTCCAGTCATTCTGATGAATATCTTTTCACTGGATTCAGATGGCTCTGGGGAAGAAGTAAGTCTGTTGATCTTCACAGCCCTCCCTCACTCAAAACAAAGTCAAGTGCAAGTCATGTCATCATTTTTCTGATGGCATGGTCATCTTCAATAATGAAGGACAAACACACACACAACCCTGAAAATGTAGTTATTTGCTTCAGGGGCAAGAGGATTGTTTTTATGCTGAGAAAGTGAGGGAGTTCTTTGTGGAAAGGGACTTGTTCTCAGTCATTCAGCACCATCTATCCTAGCTCTTCATAGTTGATAAATTGATGCTGTCCTCATTTTCTCACCCAGCCCCTGTGACTGTGCCATTCCTTTCCTTATTAAACACCCAATGCCCTTCTACATAGTCTTCATATGTTCTCAGATCCTTATTCTTTGCTATGGTCTGCAGCATTGGCAGAAAGTGTTCAAAGTCTAGTGCCTTTACCCTAAGACCTTGAACACCTCAGGTAGGATTCTGACCCAGGGCTGACTCTGTAAAGTCTTTCCATCTGTGTTTGGTCAAACAGCTGGAAAGCCTCCTTTAACTCTGCTGTCTGATCCTACGTGAAGCCACACACCTTAGCCCTACAGTTCACTTGTACTGCTGTTGCTGTATCCGCACAGCAATGAATACTCAGCTTCTTAGGGAATTAATCTGAGAAGGTAGGGAGAGATATGGTATAATAGCTGAAGAGGATGGTCTAATTAAATGATTTTTTTTTTTGAGGATGAGGGAAAAATGGGCGTATTTGTAGGTAGCAGGAGAGGAGCTAGTAGATAAGGAGACATTGAAGATTAGGAAGAAAAAAGAGAAGAGATAGAGAGCAATTGGCTGGAGAAAATGGGAAAGACTGAGATCAGGATTGCATATGGAAGGATCAGCTTTGGCAAGGAAAATGAGCCACCTCTTTATGTGAGAAGTGAAGGAGGAGATAGTGGTAGGAAAAAAATCCTAGTGGTGTGAGATGAGGAGGATAGAAGAGAGACCTCTTGGAGAATATTGAGCTTGCAGTCCACTAAGACTCTAAGATCTTTTTCACATGACCTGTCATCTATTCACATCTTCCACATCCTATACTTGTAAAATTGACTCTTTAAAACCAAGTGGAAACTCTACATTTATGTCAGCTAAATTTTGTTACTCAATTTGGTCTACGATTTAAACCTGCTTAGACCTTTTTGAATCTTGTCCCTGTCATCAAACTTGCTATCTGTTCCTTGCAGATTCATATCACTTGCAGACTCATCAATTAAGCCATCAATTCCTTCATGCAAATCTTAGATTTAAAAGGTTGACTAGTGCAGGGCTGTAATGTTAATGGGATATAGGATCTTCCTTGCCCATTAACAGGCTTTACTTGGAGCTCTGACCCAGAGCCAAATAGGTTCTAGGCCACAGGGATCCCCACACCTTCCCAATTAATTGCTAATTTCCATGCTTCTTGGCACTAAGTCAATCAAGTGTGGAGTTCTTGACTAGAAACAGTATATATTGTATTGCTTGGAGGGAAAGGTATGGGCGGAGAGAGAAACAAGTGGAGTGAAGAACTTTCCTAGGGTTACTTGCTGCAGGGAGGTTTTATGGAGAGAAACGTCAGCACACCCTGAATTGGTGATGAGTACCTTACTAAATCTTGCCTTCTAGCATCCTGATAGAAATTTCCCAAATAACTACTTTGGTTTTGTCTTGGAGGAGGAGAGTTCGTTATAGATTGTGAACCAACCATGGAGACACATGTGTATATTCATCACAGCTGCTGTGAGTATCACTTTGGTGTTACAAGGGCCAAGGACAGATCACTAGATCTGCCTCCAAGGTGACGTCAACCCCATTAATAGCTTCTCTTTGGGTCTAGTCATTCAATCAGTTCTAAATTCACCTAATTGCACTATCATCTAACCTACGTATCTCCATCTTTCCCACAAGTATAGCATGAAAGACTTTGTAAAAATTATTTGTCCTTCTGAACCTCAGTTTTCACATCTGTAAATGGAATATATTGGCATATATTGGTACTACCTACCTCACAGGTTTGTGGTAAGCAAATCACTGTGTAAATCTTAAAGCACTAGCAATTAGATATTAGAAATCATATTCTAGTGACAAAGAATTAGAAATTGAGGGAATGTCCATCACCCGGAGAAGGACTGAACTTGTTGCAGTCTATGAATATAATGGAATACTGTTGTACTGTAAGAAATTATGAGCAGGTGGATTTCAGAAAAACCAGGAAAGACTTACATGAACTGACAATAAATGAAGTGAGCAGAACCAGAAGAACACTGTACACAGTAACAGCAACATTGTACAGTGATCATCTGTGATGAACTTAGCTCTTCTTAGCAATACAATGATCCAAGACAGTTCCAAAAGACTCATGATAGAAAATTCTATCTATCTCCAGGGAAAGAACTAAGGAGTCTGAATACAGATTGAAGTGTATTATTTTCACTTTTTTGTGGCATTTCTTTTTTGTTCTGTTTCTTCTATCACAACATGACTAATGTCGAAATTATCTACATGATTTCATATGTATACCTTATGTCAGATTGTTTGCTGTCTTCGAGAAGAGGAATGGGAGGGAGAAAAATTTGAAACTCAAAATCTTATAAAAAATGAATGCTAAAAACTATTTTTATTTGTAATTGGAAAAAATATAAAATACGATTAAAGAAGAAGAAAAGAAAGAAGGAAGGAAAGAAAGAAAGAAAGAAAAAAGAAAGAAGGAAAGAAAGAAAGGAAAGAAATCAGATTCTAGTCCACTACTCAAAACATAGGCAGCTAGGGGGAGCAGTGAATAGAGCACAGGACTTAGTTTCAGGAAGATCAGAGTTCCAATTCTACCTTAGACACTTACTAGTTGTGTGGTCCTAGATAAGTTATTTAATTTCTTTCAGCCTCAGTTTCCTCATCTGAAAAATAGGGGCAGTAGTAATAACTCTCAGGGTTGTCGTGAGGATATAATGAGAATATTTGTAAAGCGCTTTGCAGCCTAAAAGTTCTATATAAATGCTAGTTCTAGCTACTGTTGTTATCCCATAGAACAGAGTCAGTTTCTCTTTAACTTAAATGATACATTGATATCAAGTGAATTCTTTGATGATCATAATTCTTTTGAACAGGGTACATTGTGCCAGGGAGAAGAAAATGCCAATAAGAAAATTAACATCTTATGGAGTATGTCCTCAGGTATTGTCCTGGGTCTTCCTGGCCATTAATTGATAAAGCCTTAAACATGTTTCTCTATACTAGGTAAAAAGCATCCTCATTAACACCCACTTAAGGATAATTGAATCTTGACTATCTAGACAACTGAGCCTCACCCTTGGATTTTGGCCACCTTTGGATTTTGGTGAGCAAACAGAGATTGAAATTGAACTACTAAAGAGAAATGCCCTTGAGAGAGGGATTTCAGGCAAAGATCACTTCTCTGGAAGAGAAACCTGAGCATTTACAAGGCCCTTTGGCCTCAAAGTAAGAGAGAACCATTTGGTTTGAGAGATGGCAGCAGCCAAGAGGAGCAGCAGAGTCATGAGTAGCTACTGGGTCAAGATCCCACAGTGTGAGGACCTGATAGCGCTAAGGACAGAAGAGTTCCTAGAAAAGTAGAAGAATTTGAGGACAAATGTTTCTAAACAGTAGGAACCAAAGAAGTGGGACCAAAGCTCCTGGAAAAAAGAAGAATAATCCCATGATAACACTAAGTTCCCAGACCAAGTGAAGGAGTTGCTAGGAGCAAGCAGAAGACAGAGCCAACCATAATGCAAAGAAGCAAACTGCTATTCCTGGGGTGTAGTACTGTATATGTTTGGGGGGCAGGAGAAGAGATCAATGCTTTATCAAATCCAACTGATGTCCCCTTTGGGTGAATGGGTAACTGGATTAATTCTACAAGGCTGGGTGACTAGATAGGCAGTTAAGTGGTACAGTCCTTACTATCTGTGTCACTCTTGATAGTGTGTGGACTTTAGTTTGTTTCAGTTTTCTCAGTTGTAACATTAAATAGCAATTATCTCTCAGGATTGTTGTGAAGCTCAAAAGGATAATATTTGTAAGCTTGGCACAGAGCCTGGCACATAATAGGTACTATCCTTTCCTTGTATATGTCCTTGGGAAAATGGGGAGCACTGAAGTGAGAAGAGTCAGCTCTCTAGTGACCCTGAGATTTACCTCTCATAGGGGCACCTCAGTCCTTAGTCCTTGGGGATGGTGAAAACTTACTGAAAGGAGCACTCTCTTGATTGTTTATGGTATGAGTCTTCTGTATTTTGTCTGCTTATATAAAACCTGTCCTAAATTACATACATTATTAGCCTGAGTGCTTTCATAAATGTTGAGGGCCCTTTTATCATTTTCCTTAGAGACCTATACATGAGTTAAATCCCCTGATGCTCTCATGAGAAATCCCAGGCAGGGGTACAAACCAAAGAGAATGATTTGTAAGATACTCACGATGTTGAACCCAAATTACGTAAAAATGCAATTGTGGTTTGGATCCATGGTTTACTAATATATTGTTCCTTCTATATGGTTCCTTATTTCTCTTGCCAATAAGGAAACTAGCATATAGTTTTCTTATCACTTTCAGTCATTCTGTAAAGCATCAGTACTTCCCAAGGAGAACAGAAGATTTGAAAAAAATGAGGGATTTCAGAAGTTATCATATCCAGACCTGTTGTTTTTATAGGTGAGAAAACTAAGAACCAGACAAATGAGATAAAATTGTTTGAGGTTACATAGTAAGTCAGCCTATCCCTTCCTATAGGAATACATGCATGATAAATCTTTGCTTTAACAGTCTATAGTAAATTTGTACCTATTTTTCATCATATAATTTACTGGGTGTCCTTTATAGTCAAATTACTCAATATAGTGAGCATCGCACATACACATATACACAGGAGGATACAGAAAGATTTGATGATGTGAAGATATTGGAATTCAAGGGCAGCCACAAGTGGCTTGGAAAGTTCAAGAACCAGTAAGTCTATCTCCTTTATAGCTAGATGACATCAGACAAAGATGCTTTAGCAGTCACTGAGTCCACAGTCTACACTCAAAGAATGACAAATCTCCAGAACCAGTAATAACTGCTCCCAAATCACACAAAGAAGCTGACAGTCCTATGAAGATTGATGAGTGGGATAGTTCTTGTGTTCTGCCAACTTTGACTTCACCCGCCTCCCCTGCCATTGTATCTTTTTTTCTCCCTTTGACAAGTGCTACCAGCCAACAGTTATATGTTATCACAGTTATACCCATTATACATAACAACACTATCAGCTAACAGCTATATTAGCTAACAGTTACATATTTGAGTGTATTTGAGCAAAAAAGATTGACTCCTTTGGGTGGTCGAGGAACATCTCATATTTTTTCCAATTAAAATAAGCAGATATTGGGTTATAATTACCTGACTTTTTCCTTACCAGCAACAGTTTTGCTGCATAGATTTTTGTCCATGTTGTGACAGATGCTTAATCAAGCCCATGGACCTCATTCCTCCAACAAGGACTCTTAGCCTTTTTCACGTCATGGACCGTTTTGTTAATCTGCCGAAGCTTACAGAACCCTTCTCAGAATAATGTTTTTAAATGCATAAGTAAAATACATTGAATTACAAAGAAAATCAATTATAGAGAAATACAGTTATCAATATTTACCAAAAAAGAAAATGCTCATGGACTCTAGGTTAAGAACCCTGCTTGCTCTAAGACGCTTGACAAAAAAACCAACTTTTTTCTAGGGAAGTGTACCCAACTTGCTGGACAACTAACAAAATATTTTAAGCACCTGGGGCTCAGTTTTCTCATTTGTAATGGGAAGGGGAGGGAGTTGGTTAGATGAGTTAGTATCTGTATTCTCTTCTAGCTCTAAATATGTGATTCTGTGATTTAACTTTTGACTTAGCTCTGGATATCAAGAAGCAGAAATAATAATTTCCCTTAAATAAATCCGTATCATCCTCCTGATACACACACACACACACACACACACACACTCACTGACTCACACTCACATCAAGACGAAGGAAATTAGGTCACGCCCACATTGCCCTATCAAATGCTTACAAAACTTTTTCTTAATATTATTTTTTAAGAATTTTACAACTAAATGAAATCAAAGTCATGAATCTAACAGGCAGCCCTGCATAACTGAGAGAACTGGCCTTGAAGCCAGGAAGACCTAGGCTTCACATCCTGGCTATGTGACCCTGGATAATCATTTAAACTCAGTAAGTATTTATATAGTGCTTTAAGGTTTGCAGAGATCCTTACAAATATTATACCATCATATCCTTGCAATAACCTCAGGATATGGATGCTATTACTGTCCCCATTTTATAGATGTGGAAACCGAGACAGGCAGAGGTGAAGTGACTTGCCCAGAGTCACACAACTAGTAAATGTCCAAGGTTGGGTTTGAATTCATGCCTTTCTGACTCTAGGTCCAACGTTCTATCCATGGTGCCACCTAGTTGCCTCTACTGCAAAAGTCACAATTAAAATATAGAAGACTCATAAGTGCATTAACAAACACTTAAAACATAAGACTATGACCGATTGTGGTCTTCCAAAGGGTAAAGACAACTTTGTAGGACTGCTTACCAGATTATTTCAGATTCATTGAATATGTACTTTGGATGTGTACTATCTGAACAACACACAAAGTCTAGATCACTTGGACAGACAGCCATGCCTTTTGCATCCTTTCAGTCACAGAATTCTTCTGGCAGTGGTGACCTTCTCCTCCAAAAAGCTGTTGCAGACATTCCCTCTTGTGGGACAACCAGCCCCCAACTCAAGAACTCCCAACCTTTCAAACTCAGGATGTTACTGATAGGGCAGGAAATGTCCTTTTCTCAGAAATGTCCTTAGGTGTCCTAAGCTCAGTAAGAAAACAAAACAGAAGCGGCTACCAAGGATCTGAGATCCAATTCCAGGATCCCATCTAAGCCAACATATACTCTCACAGTCACGGTGTACATTCCTGCCATAACTACTAGGGTGAAGAAGAGAGAGAAATCTCCTCATTCACTGCCCCTCCTTTAGAAGTCCAAGGGAAAGATGGCATTCACTGCATTGTGATAAAGAGGTCAGAAACATTTCTCCTTTTCCCTTGGATAGCTTACTGAGTGGGCAAGTGCTTCCTTACTGTTTCCAGTTATCTTCAATATGACATTCCTGGGGCCACACAGGAAGCTCACTGGAGCTGTTGGTCACAAATATCCTTTATTTAGCAAGGGGCTAAATGTGACCAACAGAAGGGTTCAGAGTGTCTTCATTCTTATTATGCCCCTTCAAATATATCTATACACATTTATATAGAGATATAACTATGTATGTATAGATTATACATAGTTATATCTCTATATATAGATTATACATACATAAGCATGCATATATGTGTGTAATATATATATTAGGTAATTTATCTGTGCCATGTGTGTACACACATATACATATATATACACAACATAAAATATATATTATATATTATATGCACACACATATATTATATACTATATATACACACAGACATATATATATATATATATATATACATGCATACATACATTGTATACGTACATACATCTATCTATCTATCTACCTATACAGAGAGAAAGAGAAAGAGAGAGAGAGAGAGAGAGAGAAGCAGCTTGGTGGCCTGGTGGATAAAGTTCTGGGCCTGGAGTTAGGAAAACCTAAGTTCAAATCTAGCCTCAGAAACTTATGACCTCATGATCTGTGATGTGTGTGACCCTGGACAAGTCACTTAATCCCATTTGCCTCAGAAGGAACACTTGTGTTCAACTATTAGAGATGTCTAAAACTATGGTGGTCTGCCTCCTGATGCAGTACTTTCCCTCTCACAACTCATTATCTTTCCTCTAAAACCTATTCCACCTCCAAACTTCCCTGTTTCTGTTGAGGGCACCACCACTCAGCAACCTTAGTCATTAATTCTTCCGTCTCCGTCACGGCCCATGTCCCAACAGTTGCCAAGTCTTGTTGATTCTACCTTTGCCACATCTCTCATGTCTTTATTCCTTTCTTTATTATCCTAGTTGAAGTCCTCATCACCTGTTTTCTAAACGAGTGTCACGACTTCTCCATTCATTTTCCTCATTTCAGTCTTGCCTTTCTCCAATTTATTTTCCATTGAGTTGCCAAAATAATTCCCCAAGTCACAGGTCTACCCACTCTAGTTGAACTGACCTGTCAGTTGTTCCCTGATCTTAGCATTCCATCTTTCACCACTGTACTTTGGCAAAGACTTTCTTTCATACCTCAAATGCCTTCCTCCTCATCTCAGGCTCTTGAAATCCTTCACTTTCTTCAGGGCTCAGCTGAAGTGCCATTTTCTGTGCAAAATCTTTCCTCCAAGGGGTTAGTACCCTCTCTTTTCTTTAATTACCTTGTGTTTATTTAACTGTATTACTATTATGTCCCCAAGTAGTCTATGTGCTCCTTGAGGTCAGAGACACTTTCATCTTATCTTTGCATCTTCTCTCCTAACATTAATTTTGTCAATTGGAATTGAGTTGGATGCCAGACCTGGAACCAAGACACTTGGGTTCTGGCTCTAATTCTTAACAAATGTGTCACCATGGCAGATTGTTTAACCTTTTGGGTCCTCCAAGATGTATATAAACTCACAAAATGATCATCCTGCTTCTACACATGGCTAGTGAAGAAAAAAGTGTTTTGTAAACCCAAAGGGATATAATTAAGTGTGATTTAGTCATAAATAGGGATAGCCTCTGTACTAGTCAGCACCATGCCATTCTAAACTTGAATAGACATTTGTAAAGATTATTTTTTGGCAAAATACGGTTTGGACTTCCACCCTAGTATGAAACTAGGGACCTGTAAAGTTACAGATGAGCTTATACTCAGGTCTAGAGACACAGTTATTACCATGCTAAGAGAAATATAGATGACTGCATCATCACATTATCTATAATCATTTGACTTGTTCCTTCTGGTAATGCCAATAGCAAGTCATTGATACCTGCCTGTGCTGTGCAACTTTTATGCATTTCCTCCCATAAGTTTGACTGTTTTATTTTTTGTTTTTGTCCTTCCAGAGCCTCGGACTCAGAAAAAGAGAAAGGGAGAAGACACATACACACGCACACACACACACATACACACACACACACACACACACACACACACATAGAGGAAGAGGAAGGAGGATGAGAAGGAGAAGGAGAAGAGGAAGAAGAGGAAAGATTAGGAGGAGGAAAAACTTATTAGTTTATTAAATGTCGGGACTAGCTAAACTCAAAGGATGGGAATACAAAAGCAAGCCAGAGAGTACATACCTTCAGGGAGCTTACATTCCAATAGGGGAAGATGACATATAAAGGGGAACTAGAAAGTGAGGGAGGGTGATGGGGGAGATTTCAAGACTGAATGACTGTGACTGGGAGAGTTGTGTTCTCAGTAACAGGAAGAGGGAAATAAATAATGCCTCCACTCTGATTCTAGCTAATCTGTATCTAAAAATAAGTCAACCCAGCTGTTTCCCCTCAGCATTCTATGTACAATAGTCAAAATGTAAATTTAAACACTGCTTCAGGAGGCCATGACTGTGAGCATGAAAGATGAGTTAAAAAATAATTGGTTATTCATAGTTTCTTGCAGAAGTAAAAAATGAGGAAAAAAGGGGGCTCCCACTAGTGGGGGAATGACTGATCATGCCATAGCATATGAATGTAGTGAAATATAATTGTGCCATAAAAATAGGAGAAATTCAGAGAAACATGGGGGAGACTTCTATGATCAACTGCAGGGAAAAACAGAAAAGAAAAAGCAGATCCAGAAGAATAATGTTTGTGAGACCTACTATAATGTCAATGGGAGTCATACTAAAGGACAGTTGAACTTAAAATAAAGGCAAAGGACCAGCCAGTAATAAAGAATACTTCCTTTCTGGGGTGGGGGCAGCCGTGGAAGCTAAATGTAACCTGTGGTGGCAAATGTGGTCATTGCTTCAGTGACTTTGCTGAACTGTTTTTATAACAGCAGATTCTGTTGTTATAAACTCTGGGAGTGAGTATACATCAGGAAATGACTGAGATGTAAGGAACAGAAAAGCACCAATATAAATCATCTGGTCTGTACCATTTTCATATTGTGTATCCAGTATTCTTATCTAGACATGCCCAAATGCATGTTACATATTTTTAAGCCATGGTTCATAATGGTTGGAATACCAGAGTAAAACAATTTTTTGAGTCCAAAATACCATTGAAACTTAGAACAAGGGTGAGGATCCTTTAAAAAAAAAAGTAAAGTTTCCTGACCCACAAGGGAAAGAAAGGTTATTAATGGTCCTGTAAATTAAAAAAAAAGTGGATGGGTAGCAATCTGGATGGTGAGACAGAATGCCCACATTGATGAGATCATAGATGTACTGAGGTAAAGAAATAATAAAAAAAAATGTCACCCATAGCAGGTCACTATTACTCTCTCTCCTCCTAGAGAAATGTAAAAAGTACCAGATAAAACACCTTCCATCTGAATTGTCATCTTTCTGTCCCCACAGCAGTTTTCTATGAAATCACTTATTTCCTTTCAACATTCTCACGACAGACACGTTTCTTGAAAGGGTTGTTGACTCAGCTGATCTGCGAGAGCTCAAATAAAGCTTCCTAAATCTAGACATTTTAAGGTAACCTGTTGTGAATTGAAACAATGGTTTATGTGAGGACAAGGAAATGAGAATCATCTTGCAAGCTCTGCACAAGGTAAATTTGAATCTAAGATTGTTCTGACTGTAAAACACTCATTGAAAGCAAGTAATCCCACCCTTCTCCCTGAAAAGTTTGTGATAGATACAGGATTATAGAAAAGAGAATTCTTATCCAGCCCCCATCATTGCCCAGATATTTACCACAGGAAAACCACATGTATCCTACAAATGATAACACAAAGGGCACAAGTTGGAGGTAAGTGGTCCTCAGGGTATACCCCACAGAGTGAACATTGTTCAAGAAACCCTTGTGTCTCCCTGTTATCTCTTGTATCAAATACAAGTCCCTCTCTTTGAGCTTTAAAGCCCTCTTCTGTCTGGCTCCAACCTGTCTTTCCAGTTTTATTACACATTGCTCTTTCTTGTATGCTTTACAGGTTTTATTTTAAAGAGGCCATTCTCTGCCTCATTTTTGATTGTCTTAATCACTAAATGGGCATTGCCTCAGTCAAACTAAGACCTGTTAAAGACTCTAGCTTGGAAAAGTCAAAGTCTTCCATTGCAATCTGGACCATCTCCAGTCATCCTAATCTTTATCTTGCTACTGGACCCAGAAGGCTCCAGAGAAGAAAGTGATGCTGGGGACTTTGCACAGTCCTCCTTCACTTAAATCCAATTCACTTGCATGTCCTGGCCTCATCCCACTGAGGTCATGATTCTCTTCTAGAACAAAGGACAAGCAGCAGCAGCTGCAATTTTACATTAGTTTACTTGCTCAAGTTGCTCCTCCTCACAAATGAGATCCATCTCCTGTTCTCATTTCTGGAATTTTCTCTTCCCTCACTTCTCCCTTGTAAAATTCCTTGCCTCCTTCAAAGCTCAGCTCAAGTCATCTTCTACATGAGACCCTTCTTGACTTTTCTCTCCTCCCAGAGTTATGACCACCTTCTCCACCAAGAATTGTCCTATATTTACTTTGATTATATTTTATATCTCTTGGTCTACATATATGGCCTTTCCCATGATAGAATATAAGCTTCTTGAGAGCAGACTATTTCATTTTTGTCTTCATATTCCTAGAAATTAGCATAGTGCCTGTGATGTGGTGGGTACTTCATAAAGGTTTGTTGATTAATTTATAGACTGATATTACCAACAGTAACTTGAACATGAGAAGGGATAAAAGACTTTGTCAAGGGCACAAGGCAGCTTAGTGGCTGGAGTCAAGAGGACCTGAGCTCAAACCCAGCATCAGACACTTACTAGTCCCCAACTTTTGGCAAGTTAATCTCAGTTTCCTCATCTGTAAAATAGGGATAAAAAAAAATGGGTTGTTGTGAGAAGCAAATGCAATGATATATCCAAATGCTTTGCAAACCTTAAGTCACTGTATAAGTGTTATCATTTATTAGTAAATATGTCACATGGACCTTAAGAGTCTTACTCAGATTCAGGTATTTTTTAAAAATTCAGCCAGAAAAATACCATGATACCCACTGGGACATTTCTAAACCTGAATAATCAGTATAGATAAATGTAAATAATATAGGAAATAGGAGATGTTTGTTTTTGTCTTGAATTGGTTTTGCTTTGAAGCAACTAATGCCCTCAAGTCAGAAAGCCAAGGTAAATAGCTTCACCCAAGGCATAAAAAGGCCCAGCTGGGGTGCCCACGGTGCCCTTTCAGTGATCTTTGAAGTATCTAGGAGGACCAGAAGACATGCTTCAGGACTGGGGAAGGACAAATGCTACCAAGAGTTTTCAAAAGAGGAAAGAATGTGGTCTCTTCAGACTGTGGGTTAATGAGTTTGATTTCAATTCCTGGAAGAAATCTAGAAAATATTATTAAAGGGAAAGTTTGTGAGCATTGAGTAAGTAAGTTACACTAACCTGACCTAGTATCCTTTTTTTTTTATTTAATGTTGATCATCACAATGAAATCAGGACAGAAACTGGACCTGCAATTTTATTGTTAAAGAGAATCACAGGGTGAGGAAACTCCCTCTACCAATGCTGGATGGCAACTTTTTGGCCACAATTTTAGAGAATTGCCTAGCCCTAGAGTGCTAAGAGGCTAAGTGACTTATCCTGAGTCACACAGCCAGGATATACAGACCTGGAGCCCAGATCTTCCTGGCTTCAATGCCAGCTCTGTCTTAACAATGCAATGATGGCTTTTAGGGTCATGAACTTGATTTCAATTCCTAGTAAAATTCTAGAAAACAATATTACAGGAATAGTTTATGAGCATCAGAGAGAGCAAGTCATGCTTGAGTGACCTAATTTCCTTTTTCTTTATGGTTATAGATAGGGAAGATGACTCGGATAGGCTGTCTAGATTTCAGTAAGACAAATTTCATGGGTTTTTTGAGCTGGCAGGGCCCTTAGATGTCATTTAGACTGATTATATTATTTTAAAGTCAAAAAAGCTGAAGGCCAGCAAGGTTGAATGACTTGTTTGATTTTGCATAAATTGTTACCTATAGCAGAACCAGGATTCACATTCAGATCCTCTGCCTCCAAAGTCATTGTTTCTCCCACCAACTTCTGTAAGAATCTTTACCAAAATCCTTGTGGAAAATTTGGTAGATGAGGGTTAGATTTTAATACAGTTTGGTTGATTCGGACCTGGTTGATAGGATCAATCATGGAAGGATCTTCTCTTTTTCGTAGTTGGTTCAACGTTTATATTGATGACTTGAATAAAGGTATAGATGGCATGTTTATAAATTTGCAGATGCCAGGAAACTTAAAGAAAAGACTGGCCCTCTGGAGGATAACATCTGAATTCTTGAAAAGTTGTTATATCACAGATTTTGAGCTAGAAGGGACCTTAGAGGTCACTGAGCCAACCTTCTCACTTTACAAATGAGGAAACTAAGGCACAGAGAGGTTAAGTTATTGCCCAGGGTCATACACAGAGTATGTGAGGAAGAATATGAACCTGAGTCTTTCTGACTACACATCCATTATGAAATTCTGTTTTTTATTGCTTTAGCAGACTAAAATAATGGACCCAACTGGACCTGATGGAACTTAACATTGTGCTTAGCTCAGCATCTAGCACTTAAAAGGCTCTTTTAAAAAATGGAAGTAGTATGGTACAAAGGAAAGCGTATGGGATTTGGAGTCAGGGATCTGTGGTTCAAATGTCTCCTCCTCTACTTATTACCTATGTAACCTCAAGCAAAGTCACTTAACCTCTTGAAAAATAAGAGATTGGACTAAGTGATGCCCAGGGCCTCTTCCCAGCTCTGAAGTTATGATCTATAATTGATCAATCACTTAATCAATGGGCAATGATATATATTAATGGAGGGATAGATAGATGAATAGGTAGTCCATAAGCATTTATTAAGTGCCTACTACAGAGGATAAAGCTTTTATTAAGCATGTAATATGTGCTAGGCGCTGTGCTAAGCTCTAGGGTTGCAAGGACAAGCAAGCTAGGTCCTGCCCTCAAGTTACTTACCTTCCAATAGGGTAAAAAGATGTTGTAAAACCTGGAGGACAGATGGGGAAGGGGAAGGATGAGAAGACACGTAAGTGATGTGGAAGCCTGGGTCCTGGCAAGATTAGGTAAAACCTCACCCATCAGAGCCAGGAGATCCAGAGAGCAGAGTACAAAGGTTCCTATTAAAATGTGAGCTCCGGGGAAGGAGATGAGAAATGATAACCAGAGAACAGAGAGTTGAAAAGTATGCCCCAATGATTGAGGCAATAGCGGGAGTTGAAAGGAGAGAGGAAATGGAATAGACTTTTGCGAAGGAAGAATTGATAGGACTTAGCAACACATTGGATATGGTAAATGAGGGAGAAGGAAAAAATCAAAGGTGATTCAAGTTTGAGTGATTCAGTGTAACAGTAAGTACCCCAACACACACAGAGGGGGCCTGCTATCACAGGTTCTTAGATCCACGTTCATTAAAGGAAAGGCAACTTTTGAGGGGTTAACAAGCACATTAATCAAGCACATGCATCACTCCGGTAAACAAACACATATATCACTCACCTAATTCAGGGGAGTCAGCAGCCTGAACTTCAAAGAAAATACAGAGAAATCAAAAAGTCAATAGACATAGCTTCCTCTGCCTAAATTCAACAGACAGGTCCAACTGTCTGACCGTAGTTACCAGAGAGGGAAGCATGACATCTGGGTTCTCAAAGCTGGGGGCTTCTTGAAGCAGCTTCCCAGAGTCCTCATCTGGGCAAACAAGCACTTCTAGTCAGGAAGGCCACAAAGAAAACCTGCACCTCTGAGTCTTAATTCACTTTTTAGAGCCAGGGGGTGTCACATGCCTTGAGAACCACTGCCTCATTAACAAAAGCATGGACCTTCTTACAAATCTTCCCAGACCCCACAATGGGTAGATCCTCCTTACTCATATTCAAATAAAGGCATTATACTTCTTGATTATATTAAAACAAAAGCAGCAAAAGATCCTATTTGACTTGACATTACACTCAGAGAAATGGAAATAGGGAAATTAAGATGAAGAGCGGGTTATGAGTTCGGTTTTAATCTTATTGAATTTGAGGTCACAGAAGGATATTCAGATGGAAGTATCCAGCAGGCAATTAGAAATGTAAAACTGGAACCCTGAGGAAGGATCAGGGATAAAGCTATAGTTTGGGAACTATCTACATCCATGTGATAATTGAGGCCATGTGAAGGTGATGTGCATAGAAACAGTGCCCTAAGAGTTAAAATAATATTGACTGACTTTGTGAAGCCCTTGGTGCCCTAAAGTTTCCCCTTAGCCCAAAACTTCCCCGTATCCTGGACCATAAAATTCCTTGTTCCCACCCCTCATCCTGGGGAATGGGATTTCCTTATCTTGTGTCATTCATAGTCCTCACTCTGTTTCTTTATTTTTCAAGACTTCTTTATCTTGCAAGACTTACCCTAGATCTCCAACCCTCACAAAGAAACCCTAAAATCAGCACCCTAAATTTAGTCTGGTCCTTTGTTTATCAAGCTGCCTTTGTTTAGCTCCTTGCTAAATCTCAGACCTGCTGCTCTTATGTCAGTAAAGCTCCCAGTGGCTACAGAGAAGGTCTAAGTGAATTTATTCACATTTTGAATCAGCTCTCCCATCTCTCTCTTCAACAAAGAGAGGCATGTTACAGTGAAAACAGTTCTAGATATCATTATTTAAATTTAACAAGAAGGTAAACTGAGGCATCTTTCTCTGAGCAGATAATAGTTTATTAGCAGGGGTACTACCTGCCAATAAAACAGGTCTAATGGCTGCCTCTTTTAGCCAAAAGACAAAGAGTTGGAGATGTAACTTCTTTTTGTAAGCATTGAATAAAGAATAGAAAAGGTGCGGAAATCATACCATTAGTTACGGAATTGGCAAAATCATGGGAGTGAGGGATCAGGACTGGTTATATTAAAGAAAGTGGGAATACACACACACACACACACACACATACACACACACACACACACACACGAGTTCAGGGCCACCCCTCGCTGTCTTGAAAGAATGCTTTGTGAATTTAAGAAGTCCAACTACATCTCTAGGTCATTGATAGTGGACAGAAGCAGCAGACTCGTGGGTACCTAGGAATGAAGTAAGATCTATTCAGCTTAT
This sequence comes from Potorous gilbertii, assembly GCA_028658325.1. Classification (NCBI taxonomy): domain Eukaryota; kingdom Metazoa; phylum Chordata; class Mammalia; order Diprotodontia; family Potoroidae; genus Potorous; species Potorous gilbertii. The sequence goes on from CM053769.1 coordinate 29,874,792, forward strand.
TTGCTCTCAAGATGTCATGGAATTTCTCAAGAGCTGGACTTTCAATGGATAACAAGCTTCCTTGGCACCAAGTAATTTGAAGGTGGTAGAATAACAGTTCCCTTAGCATTAAAATGTTTTTTGAGAGATCTGAGCTTCCAAACCTAACTCAAGAGTTTTTCCTTAACTAACAGGGATTGTAGGAAAGCTTAAATCTTTGCATCTAACTGGAGAGTGGCAAACTAAACCTTTGAGCTCGTGAACTTCAGCACTCAAAGAAAGAGAAGAGGCTTATACAAAATACAGAATATTGTTACAAAATGGAATTAATTACAGAGTGAAAACAAATATAAGATGTAAGATTAATAATTAGTTTTCACAGAGATTTGGAATCAGAGAGTCTGTATTAACAAACTCTGGTTCATTTACATATTGCCTTATGACTTGGAGCAAATCACTTCACCTATCTGGTCCTCAGTTTCCTCATCTATAAAATGAAGGATTTGGATCTGATGATCTTCATGTTCCCTTTCAAGTCCAAATAAAATATCAGATATAATCCTCAGATATATAATATGGAATGATAAGATAAGGCTGAAGATAGACTCTTGTCTACATTTAGGGGATGGGAGGGGGAAAGAGAGGGAAGTGGAGAAGGGTAGAAAAGGAAGTAAAAGTGGTTGAATTGCTAGTCATCTTATCAGGAAAATACTAAAGACAAAACTCCATCAATGAAGTAACCAACTCTATTTTGAGTAAAAGCTAAAATCTAATGGTCAATTTCCTTCAGTTTCTGAAGTATTTCAAGGCCAAGCAATCTGTTATATAATGTGGAGAAAAGGACACTGATCTGAGAGGCATTAAGACTCAGGGTCTGGTCCTGGCTCTGTCACTTACTAGCTTTGTGACCTTGGACAAGTTCCTAGCCTCTCTAGTTGCATTTCCTCTTTTTTTTTTATATTAAGTGTGTTAGGCCTTTCTAGTTCAACATTCTATGACCATGAATTTTAAATCTTTGGATTTTAGATTTGTTTGTGGCCTAAGAAAGATGATGACAGCTATCATTTCCTCAAAAATCTATGAAAGTCCCAAGCAGACCAGTAATTTCTTTTGGAATTTTATTATTTGTTAAATTTGCGCTTTGTAGATAAATGAGAAATACTAATTGTACCTATCCTTCAAGGCCTAATGTAAGTCCCACCTATTACATGAAGGCTTTCCAGATCACCTGAGATCTGGATTACAGGGACCTCTGTTCTTTGAACACAGAACATTTAATACATATTCACTTGCTAATTAACCAGGTACTTGTGATATCTCTCATATGTTTGTGATGTGCTACTATTGATTATCTGTTCATATAATGACTATAGCTAAAATCATCAATTTTAAAGCTTGTAAAGCACTTATAAATACTGTCTTATTTTATCCTCACAACAACACTGGGAACTAGGATGCTATAATTAGTCCATTTTACAGATGAGGAAATTGATGCAAACAGAGGTGAAGTAGCTTGCCCAGAGTCCCAGAGCTAGTGTCTGAGATCAGATTTGAACTGAGGTCTTCCTGACTCCAAGTTCAGCACTCTAGCTACTGAGCCATCTAGCTGCTTTTACATCTTTTTGCCTTGTCTTTTAATTGGATTGTAAACTTTTAGAATACCAGAGCTGTATCTTATATTTCTTTTATTTTCCACTATGGCTAAAATAGATACGTTCCCAGTATTTGGATGGAACCATATTTTCACAGGTACAGGTATCCCTTCTATCTTTGCAGATCACAACCTATGTATACTTTCCCATGTTGTGCATATCTTCCAATAAATCCTCTCTGTATGATGGATGATGCTGGAGCATTCATCTTCATCTTTTAACATTTTATTAGTATCAGTCCAGCACTTAGGTGGTCCATTTATTATGTCCTTCAATCTTGTGTGTGTGTGTGAGTGAGTGTGGGTGTCTGTGAGTGGTTGTACGTTTGGATAATTGGTCTTTGATCAATTGATTTTTGCCTTCCCTAGTTTATGTAGTTACAGAAATTTAAGGACACATAAAAGATGTTATGAGGTAGTAAAATGTTATATTATTAAGTTGATTAGAAAAATGTGTAAAAACCTTAGGTTTCCTTCTGAAGTATGAAAATGTTTCTCTGAATTGGAAGGGGAATTTAGAATCTGGATCTGGAGTTAGGTAGACTCACCTTTCTGTTTTCAAATCTAGACTCAGACACAAGTAGCTATGTAAACCTGGACAAGTCACTTAACCTTGTTTGCCTCAGCTGGAGAAAGAAAATGGTGAACTACTCTAGTAACTTTGCCAAGAAAACCCAAATGGAGTCTTGAAGAGTTAGACACGAATAAAAAATGACTGAAAATGTTCTTATTGGGGTTGTTTTTGGGAGGATACAAAAGAGGGGGAGACCCCAGGAAAAGAGGAGAGGTAGATTTGCAGTGAGGCATTTTGCCAAAGGAATATACCTCTCTGGGAACTCAGAGCAAAAAGAAAGAAAATTGTAGGTTCCTTTTGTTTTGACTTCCCAGAAGAGAGAAGAGAAGTTTATAGTGGGAAACCTATCTAAGCAATGAGTCAGAAGTAGGGTGGGGTTGAACAAGAGTGGCTACTGCCCTGTCCAACTGATCTACTTCTTTTCCTCATCATATATATTTCTCTAATAAAATCTCATAAGCAACTTCTTGCATGCAAGCCATCATACATATCAGCATACATGACAACACTTATCACAGTATCTGGCACAGAGTAGGTCCTTAGTAAATGTTTATGGATTGAGTAATTGGTAATATGCTATAACTACTATAAAACTATGATATACTATAACTAGTAATAACTACACATATAAAATGCTCATTTTATTTAGATTAGTATTTTGTGATTATTGAATTGTGGGTAAAATGAATATCGTTTAATGTTGTTTAAAAGTATATAATTTATATATACATATAATTTAAAATATATTAATATAATTAATTTATATAATTTAATATTGTTTAAAAGTAAAAAACAAAACAAAACAAAACATGGTTGATGGAAAGAACACCAGATCTTAAGTCAGAAATAACCTGGGCTCAAATCTCAGTTCTATTGCTTGCAAACTATGCAATTCTAGACAAATCACTTATACTCTCTAAGACTTATTTACTAATATGTAAATAGGTTTCTCTCTGCATTGATGGAGAAGGTCTTATACCAGGATTGGGGAACCTGCGACTTCGAGGTCTCATGTAGCCCTCTAAGTCCTTAAGTGTGACCCTCTGACAGAATCCAAATTTCACAGAACAAATCCCCTTAATAAAAGGATCTTTGAGCACTTAGAGGGCCACGTGGCCTTGAGGCTACAGGATCCCCAATCCCCGCCCCTGTCCTATACCAACAGCAAATCCTTGACGTTGTTGGTATAACTTTTCTGATTTCACTTTCCTCCTCTACAAAATTAAGATGATAATTTTTGTTCTACCTAGCTCACAGGGCAGTTGCAAGGTAAGTGTTTTATAAACCTTAAAGTACCATAGAACTTTGAGCTATTATAATTTCTATAAGTGGGCTACAACCCTGAGATATTACAATAAGGAAAACACTTCCTAGAGAGATGATACTGAATGAAATGAGGAGGCTCGGAAAGTGTCAAAAACATCATTCCATTTGAATAGAAGCCTGAGTGCATTTCCTTGAAAGTAATACTGGGAACTTCCCACCTGACACTGTAGTTTTTACATATAAATCAGTAAAATGATATGTATGTAAGCTGTGTGAGAATTAAATGATATTTGATAGCTGCCCAGCGAGTTAAGAAACTGTGAAAAGGACATGTTTCTGTATCTCAGGGTTTATGACAAGAGTGAGTCATGGTTAAACATATCCCAGACCATGAGTTCCACTTTGCCTAACTCCATTGAACAATCTCTTCCCAAAATAGAACTCAAAAATACCCAATTCACATAAGCAAAATAAGATCTGATGTGACTATCTATCTTCTGGCCATACTCTTTGTAGTGGGATCAGGATTGGAGAGGCAGTAGGAACTAGCTTTTTCTCCTTTTTTTTTTTTAATAGTAATAGCAATATTGTTTTTTCTTTTTTAATTAATTTATTTGTTTTTAGTTTTCTGCAATCCTTTTTATGTTTTAGATTTTCTCCCCCTCCCTCCCTAAGATGACCTGCAATCTTATATATATTCTGCTATATGTGATCTCTTTCTTCTTACCACTTACAAAGCTTTTCCTCATTTGTTACTTTTTTCCCATTCTAAACTCAATACTAAATCAGTCAGTTTGAATTACTTCACACAAATGCTCTCAGACTCCCTTCCCAGAAACACTAAATTCTTCATTCCTACTTCTTCCTTGGCCATGCCCAGTCTAGTGCTTACCCACCAATGATGAACACCATTGGTAAGTCTATTTCTTGATGCCTTTCATTGAGGCTGGTCAAAAAGCGGCAACTGTGTCTCGCAGCTTCAGGTACATAGTTCTTTTTCCTTTTCCTCCAGTCCCAGGGTATCCTCAACCTGTAACAAGTGACATTTCTAGGTGTCATTTTGGTGAATAATATATTTTTAAATAAGATGTCATTCTACATTTGTTGATACTTAAAGGAAAGATGTCAAAATCAAGAATCAGCAAAATCTACTAGAGATGTCAAACTTTATAAATGAGGTCACTATTTTAGTTGTTTTGGCTACTTTTCTTGGCTCTATGAAATTCTCTATTCCTGCCTACTTTGGGAACTCTTTAAGATAGGATACCCATCAGAATTTTTTTGATACCTGAAATTCTATAATGAGAATTTTCCTGAGTTGATAATTGTTTTCTTTTAAAATAAAAATATTTATCAATGCCATGGAATATTATCACAAAAGGACAAATAGGAAGAATACAAAGAAACACAAATAATTATGTAGAATTATATTCCTCATTTTGCTTATTTGATTGCATCTGCAATGCCTGGAACAAAGAAAATGCTTAATAAATGATTGTTATTAATGGCTATTAAATTTATAAATAAAAACTTATTTGTTTTAAATGCAAGAATTCCTGGGAATTTCCAAAGAGGGACACATTAACTTACTAATATCCTACTTTAAATGACTTGACCAAATCTATTTCCTCTCTGGTAGAAAGGACCAGGATAATATGAGCATACACATCTTCTAGATGAGGAGGATGGTAAATTCTGAAAGTCAAGGCATCTGGCACCAAGGACTACTTGACCTAAAGCTGACACTGCCCATGTCATCAGTACGGACCTAGTTAGTTATTGAAACAACACCTTTATTTGCTTACATAAAACATCAATGACTCATGTGTACCTTGTATTGTTTACGAGAAAGGAGAAAAGAAACTTAGGACAATATTAACAGCCCATTTTCTGGAAAACCTTCAAGTGGCTTAATGTTTCCTAACCTTCAATTTCATCTTAATTGGTATGAGTCATAGGGACTAACAATGTGGCATAAAGAAACCTTGGAGTTAGCAGAATCCTATCTCTAATATTGACTTGTTTTATTTCCCTGTGAAATGCACTTAGCCTCTCTTAATCATCATTTGGACCCATAAGAGTTATCCATAAACAAGAATGGTGGCACAAATGCTTTCTTTCAGAGATGGATAAACAAATATTACCTGATGTTACACTGTACTTAACACTGGACTTTTTGATATGTTGCTTTGTTTTGCTGAACTTTTTTCTCTTTCTTTTTTATCCCTTATTATAAGGACTAGCTCTCTTTGAAGGGTGAAGGACCCTAATATTAAAAAATATTAACATTAAATTTTAAAAGCATACAAATGAGCATCATTCCACTGATGAAGTTACTTTTGAACAATGTGCCTTAAACAGCCTAAGGAGTCTATGGACTCACTTTCCTAGGCCTGTCCCCATTGCATAGCGATGGTACACCTGAAGTTTAGGTTTTACCTTGTTCTAGTTAGAACTGACTGCTAAAACTCTCCAGAAAGCTTTCTGATGAGGCAGTTAAAGGTTCACTTTCCTCATTCTCAATTGGCCTTCTTGTTAATTTTTAGAGCTCCTCTTTTTTTTGCTGCTGGTCCATGTTCCCTGACCCCATCACCAGCGGACTCTATCCCAAAATCCTATGGAAACCTAAGCCATCAGTGACCCTGACCCTTTTGCACAAAGCACATCCCACTGTTCCTCTGGGTGACCACCAAGCATTCCACCCACCCCTAACTAAATTACTATACATCTGTCCATAAGCTCCTATTTTGTACATGACTATATCGAAAAAATCATACTAACTAGTGTTGCTACATGCCACTCAGGCAAATTCTGTTCTACATTTTGCGTGTTAGTGCCCTTTGCTCCTAAAATTCTGAGACTAATCTTTTAGAATTTCCTGCAGATTTTGTGGTCCTCAATATGGGGCAATTTTTCATTCTTTAAAGGTGAGCTTGATTCTGACACACAGTCAAGTCATTTGAAGTAGCATGTTGTAAGTAAGGTGGGGACATCTTGCTCCATAACAATGACTTGGATTAAAAAAACACAAAAAAGTAAATGTGACTACAAATTAATGAGGTTTAGTTCCTTGTATGTCTTCTAACAAGCTCTGGAGGTAATTCACTGGAGTTCCACAATTATTTTGAGCAATGGCCAATAAACACTAGAATTTTTTCATAGCCCTTCAAGGTAGCTACATTGAACAAAACTCACTTAGATGTGTAATTTCTAGTGCATTTAGTTCTGGAGGTTTTTTTTTTTAAGTTTCATTACATTATAGTCATGTGAATCATATAAGATACTGATGTTCAGCTTGAGAGACAGTGTGCTGTAGCAAAATATGTTCTAGATTTTCAGTTAAAGAACCTGGTTTCAAATCCCAGGTTCTTTTCTACTTGTGTTAACAACTCACTTTGTCCTCTCTTACCTCAGTAAACTTCCTCTGTAAAAAATGAAAAGGTTGGACCCAATGTTTTCAAACTTCTTTTTCAGTTCTCTATGCTAGTATCTTAGTTCTAGGATACTCCTTTATGAAGATGTGAAGATCAAAAATCTACACAACCATATAGATATAGGATTGCCATTTTCATATGTAAATTATGTGGATACAGTAATCTCTGCATTGGAAAGTCCCTGATGGTCCATACATTCCACTCCTTTAAAAAGTCCCTTGCATCCAGACATGGTATAGCTGAGACTAGTGGATTGCTTGAGTTCAGCAGTTCTTCTCTGCAGAACTAAAGTTCTTCACTGCAGAACTAAAGTCCTCACTAAGTCTGGCACCAATATGGTTAGCTCCTAGGACTAGAGGACCACTGGGCTGCCTAAAGCAAATTGGCTAAGGCTGAAAATGGAGCAGGTCAAAGCTTTGGTGTTGATCAGCGATGGCATCAGGCTCATGAGTGGTCTCTGCTCTTTTAGCCAGTGAAAGACTGGGATATCTAGTAGCAAAAGAAAAAAAAGACCTTTATGCTTAAAATAACTCTTTATTGAGCTTATTATTAGAAGTTTACTTCTGCTGCAATTCTAAAAAGACTGACTCTTGTCTAAAGAAGAGAACAGAAGCTTTGAATAAATTTTTCTAATATGGTTTATCATATCATTTATTGTGTTACTGAAGTGTCGGTAGTGTTCTGAGAGTGCTAGAAACCATGAAATAAACACTTTGATACATGCAAAAGGATAAAATAACTTTTTAATAAATATCACTTTTGTAACATTGTCCAAAAAAACACAGAATGTACCAAGGTTTATTAGACATTCAGACATAATTATTAAAGTGCTTCTAAAATATCATTAATGTGTTTAAATGGTCTTCCTGATCAACAGAAAGTCTATCCAGTCCATGAGAGTGGATGAGCAGAATAGATAGAGCCAGAGAAGTTCAGTTCAGCAGATGCTGAAATGAGAGAGGTGCTTGAAAAGTGGTTCACGGACTCACTATATTCAGGAAAAAACAATCCATGATACTGCATAGAGACAGAAATACAAGATGGGGAGGAAGAGTTGAGAACCCAAGAAGATGACAGAATTCTTATAGTAAGTGCTGCTTCTTTGAATAAATTTGAGGGAGCAGTAAGGTGAATTGGGGTGATAACTGCATTATACAAAAGGATGACCTCAAGTGAGTGAAAGGGATGTCTCCATCCTTACTTACACTTCTCATGCAGGTTACCCCTATCTTGCACTTGATAAAAATTTATGAAGCATTTACTATGTGCCTGGTATTGTACAAATATTTAGGGATGCAAAGAAAAGCAAAATATGATAACAATTCCAATTCTACTGGGGGAGACATCATAAAGGTAACTAGGTCTATACATATACATATGCATACATATATATACAGGCATATATACATATATATATATATATATATATATACATATATAACATGTATGCATACACACACAAACACACACACACACATATATATATATATATATACATATATATATATATATATATATGTATATATGAATGAAATACACAGAATAGAAGGAAGGGAATCTCAGAAGGAAAGACACTAGCAACTAGTGTCAGGGGGAATGATGGGAAAGGCCCCCAGAAGAAGGTGGAATTTGAGCTGCATTTGAAAGAAAGTCAAAGAGACCAAGAGGTGGAGGTAAGGTGGGAGATCATTCCAGGCATGAGGGTTGGTCAATGCAAAGACACAGAGTGTAAATGCGGAATAGCACACAGACCAGTATGTCTAAATTATCGAGTGCATAAAGGGAAGGAAAGTATGAGAAGAATAAAATGTTAAGAAAAGATCATGTCATGAAGAGTGTTAAATATCAAAGAGGGCTTTATACTTGTTTCTGTAAATAACAAGGAGTCATTTATTGAATAGGAGGGTAACATGAGCAGACCTATACTTGTCACTCTGGCAAACAAGTGGAGGATGAATTGGAAAAAGGAAAGACATGAAGCCGGAAGACCTAGTAGGAAGCTATTGCAATATTCCAAGTGAGAGGTAATGAGGGCATGAATGAGGTAATGGTTGTACAAATAAAGGAAAGGAGACATATTTGAGAGACATTGTGAGTGTAGAAACAAGATTTGTTAACACATTGGATGTACAGGATCAGAGTGAGTGAAAAGTCAAGGATGACAACAAAGTTGTGAACCTGGATGACTAGGAGAATGGTAGCTCCACATAATTGTCATAAGAGTTTATACAGTAATAAGGAAATTCCAAAGGGTGGAATGCAGATAATGAGTTCTTTTTTAGATATACTGAGTTTGCAATGTCTAAAGTATATCCAGTTTGAAATGCCCAAAAGGCAGTTGGTAATGTGGGATTGGAACTCAACAGATTGCTTATCTCACTCTCCTTTTCAACAATTACTTGGGCATTTGTCCTTCCAACTAGGCAGCTAGATGGTGCACTGGATAGAGTACCAGGGCTGGAGTCAGGAAGACTCCTCTTCCTGAGTTCAAATTTGGCCTCATACATTTCCTGGCTGTGTGGCCTTGAGCAAGTCACTTAACTGTTTATCTCAATTTCCTCATCTGTAAAATGAGCTGGAGAAGGAAAATTGGGAAACCACTCTAGTATCTTTGCCAAGAAAACTCCAAACGTGCTCACAAAGAGTTGGATACTAGCGAAAAACACCATAATAGCAACAACCTTCCAACCTTTCCAAGCTCTTTTGAGAGGGGAACTTCAGTCACAGCCATCTCTGTATCCATAGTACGTAATTCAGCGTCCTACCCATAGCTGGTTTTTGATAAACCCAATGTTCATTAAAAGAAAGACTAGAATCCATCAATTCTTAGCAGGCTAGATTTTCTTTTTCTTCCCTTTTGAGCAAAGTATTTCCAGAGTTGTCTATAGGAATTCACTACAATATTCATGGACTATAGAAGGTCTAATTTCACCGGGCAGAGGGCAATGGTCCTCAGAAACACAACAAGATTATACAGAGTTGAAAGTGACAGCCTCTATCCTTGGGTAATAGAGAGTAGATTTAAAGAGGGATTCATTAGCTCAAAGCTAAGGCATTTGAAGAGGAAAGATCCCACAATAGTCTTGGTTTCAATTTCATTCAGTTTGGTTAAAAAAGCACCCCCCTCCCCAATGTGTAAGACACTGGTTTAGATATGGGAAACATAAATACAAGATGAAAAATATTCCCTGTCTTAAAGGGGCTTACAGTCTATTGAGGGAGGGAATATATCATCATCATCATCATTCTTCAACATAAAAATGCCAACAGCTAGCATTTATATAGTGCTTTCAGACTGGCAAAGTGCTTTACAAGTATTGTATCACATTCCAACTTTGGGGGTAAGTGTTACCATTACCCCCATTTTACACTTGGGAAGAATGAGGCAGACAAAGGTTAAGCAACTTGCCTATGGTCACATAGCTAGTAAATGACCGAGGCTGAATTTCAGCTCAGGTCTTACTGGCTCCAGATCCAGTGCTCTATCCACTATACCATATAACTGCTTCTATAAATATATACATGTGTAAAAAAATATAAGTTTCATAAAAATATATTTCAAAATAAATATAAAGAAGTTAGCAGGAGGCAGAAGAGGAAGGTCTAGCAGCTGAGGGGAATCAGCAAAGACTGTATGGAGAAGGTGGCTCTTGAGCTGAGCTTTAAAGAGAGTTTGAGATTCTAAGAGGAATGAAGCTAATGAGTCTAAAATGTTATAAAATCGTATACTAAACCTGTAAGTTTCCCCACATCCTTCCCATTTTTACTAACATCCTAAAATAACAGTACTTCCTTTTTGGATGCAAACCTTCCATTTGAATAGCAAATTTAAACAAGGGAGGAAAAAACCAACCACCTCACCCAATCATTCTTGGAATGAAAGCATTGAAGACCTCACTCACGAGATAAAAATTTAAATACACCTTTTCTACTTAAATAGGACCGTGTAAGCAGATTCCTCAAAGTTAAAGGCAAAGTACAAATTGTCTTCACCTTGACACAAAGACATTCTTCATCAAGTGTGTGACCCAGGGCCCAAGTCCATTAGCCTGAGTGTCCTCGTTGATGGAGAATGATTACTTGATGAACATTCTTCATCAACAAGAAGAATCTTATGTAAATGAGCTTGAGCTTTGGCTTATAGGTATTGGTTAGGTAGACCAGGTAACTGAAGGAGTGATACAGAGCAATGAACAACTTCAAAGTCAGAGACTTTCAATTCTTCCTCAGGAACAAACAACAGATTTGTATAAATGAATGACTGTAAATATCATCACTCAAAGTTACCATTACTCTTTCACCTCATATTAGCCTATGTTTCCTCAAAGCAGGCTGGAAATATTTTTTGAGTACCATCTCAAAAACTATTCAACTATCCTCTGAAGCAGATGGAGGTTCTTTCCCTTTCATTCTCTATGTCTTCATTCTCTCTCTTTTTTTCCGTTATCACACCATTCTCTCCCCTTGTTTCCTTCCCAGGAGCTGAGGTGTTTGAAGTACTTTTCTATGAACTGCTAAGCATTGAAGGAATTCCAAAGGAACTGAGCTGAGAAACCCAGATACTTAAATCAGAGGCTGAGATGTTGTGTTCTTGCTTTCTCAGAGTTTGTATCTGTAGAGGAACAAACATCAAGGAGTTAGAACAAGAGTATATATTAGTTTCTTTCTCAATCTTAAATGTTTTTAGCCTCTTTAAAAAACCCATTAGAATAATACTTCATATTTCCATAACACTTTAAGGTTTACAAAGTACATTTCCTTCCACAAGTTAGAACAAGTAATATCTTCATTTTTACAGAGGAGGAAACTGAGACTCAGAGAAGTGCCCTATCTTGCCTCATTTCACAAAACTTTTAAGAGGCAGGATGGAAATGCAGGGCTCATGAATTCAGTTCCATTCAGTATTTTTTTTTTCCAGGTTCTTATATTATCCAACATGGTGGCTAAATACAGTAAGGTTTCTGTCCATATTTCTTTGAAAGTGTCAATGGCATAATGAAATTGTTAGCACTTACTGTATATGCCCACACACACAAAAAATGAATGAGTGTTAGGTCCAAGATAGCCTATTAATCTAGACTTTTTTGGACTGTAAGATTAGTTTTTGGAACATTTCTAAATAAATCAATCAGTCAATCCCCAAGCATCTATTAAAGACTTACCAGGTTCTAGGCACAGTGCTAAGCATGGATGTTACAAACACAAAAGAGATAACTTCTGCCCTCAAAGAACTTATATTCTACCTTAGGGCTAAGATATATTTGGAAATAAGTAAAGATATGCTATATACACAATAAATAGTATTCTTTTTTTTGAGGGATGCGTTAACAACATAGATAATCAGGAAAGGCCTCTTGAAGGAAGTGGCATTTGAGATAAGACATAAAGAGCATACCTTTCTAGGTACTGTAAGAGAGAGACAGGGATGAGGAGGAAAAGCTTTTCAAACTGTGCGAAGGTACAGAAGAGCCATGGTAGTTCTTTATCTACAACCACAGTTTTTTCTTGTTCAAATGAATAGTTCTCCCTCTCTTTAAAAATGGATAAATTCCAGAGGGGAAAGAAATATCCTTCTAACCATAACTCAAACCTGGTTCCCTGAGACACTGATATAGAGGCAAGGATATTTCAGCTATAGACTGTTAGAACAGAACAGCCTCTAGAACGAGGTGGAAAACCTGCAGCCCTGAAGCCATATGTGGCCTTCCAGGTCCTCAAGTGTGGCCCTTTGACTAAATCCAAACTTCACAGAACGAAGGGGCCGCACTTAAGTACCTAGAGGGCCACATGTGGTCTTGAGGTCACAAGTTCCCTACCCCTACTCTAGAACAACTAAGGTTTAATGGTGGGAAACCCATCTTCTTCCTCTACTCCAATTCCCCTCCTTCGGTTCTCCCCCAACTAAAGATGTATACTATGTGAGAGGTGGAAAGAGGTGGTTCCTTAAGAGTCACTAGGTTTGAATGATGTATGCATTCTCCTATGGTTTATTGAAATTGAGAAATCCTTTTTACTCCCTAACTTCTCCCAACCAAATTCAAAAGGGAAAAATCTTGGTTGACAAAAGTCTCCATTTGATTGTTGCTATGTTATCATCATTAACATCGTAATTATACATTATTATTAATCATCTGGGTTTTGCAGTTCTTTGGCCACTCTCCCCCAGGCCACTGATAACTCATTTACACCTACCATATTGGAGTTCGTTGTCTGGAAAATTGTTGTTGCTCTCTGGAAAGACAGTTTTTCTCTATGCATTTCATTCTCACTTAAAAAAAATAAACATTTTGATTATTTTCTCCTCTGATATGGGACATCTATAAATCCTATGCAGTAGATTGGGCTTAAATTGTGTGTCCCCAAGAAAAGTTTAGCAAGGAGCTAGAGGAGTAGAGAGGCTATGTTCCTGAAAACCCTTTCTTTCCAAATTTTCACAGGTTGCTTGAGTGTTATCTACATTTATTATTTTGAGTAAATGCCATAGATTTTCTTAAGGGTCATCTTTAAGTATATAGTTCTATTTCACACCTAGTATCATTTTCTGGAATACTAGATGACCCAGTTCCCAACAGTACTTTAGAGATTAAATCTTCACAAGTACTGGTTCTAATTATGGATATTTCTTAGTAAAAACCTATATGTAGTTCTAGCCAGCTGCAACATCTTCTAGGGCTTTGTTTATATTCAACTTGGTGTAGTAATTTGATGGGAAACCTGATGAGACCCAGTCTGGAAATATTTGACCTTCCTCCTCCTTCTCTTCTGCCATATTGCCCAGGGCCAAAGGGGAAGGTAGGGGAATTTCTCACAAAACCACTAAAAATTTTCTCTCATTTTCTACTTCCTTATATCTCTATCCAGATCATTTTAAACACACACTGACATGCAGAGAATCCCATAGAATCTCAATTTTCGGAGTATTCAAGAAAAATATGGTCTATAGATCATCCTTTGAGCAAGGAAAATTATCTACCTGTACTTGTTTACTGAGTTTAAGTTGTAGAAATTAGGAAGAATAAAACTGAATGCTGAGGTAAACAAAATTTAAAACTATCCATTGCCCTCCTTAGGAAAAACCATAATCACTTGAAATCAAAATATCATCATTTTATTTGAATTGTGAAGTTAGTAATATCTTTACCCAAAAACTCAGCATAAGGATGCATCTTATAAGCAACATTTAGAAACCCAAACTAGAAATCAATCAGTATTTTTCTTCTCCTGTATATAACTGTGCAATATCATGATCTGGCAAATAAATATTGAATAGTTTGAGTCAGCACTAGGCAAAACTGAGAAGCTGGCAAAGTTTGTCTTTCACAGTTCCCTTCTCAGACACATACCACAACAAGCCTGCCTTCCATTCATTATCAAACTGGAGTCTTACCTATTTCTAACATAGAACATTAGATTTGTAGACAGATGACATAAGTTTGAACCCTCTCCTTGCTGTTTACTTCTGAGATGAACTTGGTTGAGTCACTGTCTCTCTGGCCTCAGTTGCCTCTTCTACAAATTTGGAGGTTGGACAAGGCAATTTCTAGGGTCCCTTTCAGATTTAAGCCTCGTGGGTACCACTGAACAGTTAAACACTCTCACTCTCTTCTACTCAAAACCTGTTTCCACTATACACACCTGCACCATTGAAATTTACCTGTTCTATATCTGTTCAGGAATCATATTATCAACCAACTAATCTTTATCTACTAATAGAAACCAATACAACATTAATGGGCAAAGGACTCCAAGTAAGATATATGCATCTAAACTAAGATCTTCTGAAGACAAATGGTCCCTTCCTCCTTCCTCTACTAGTAAAGTTAATGGGAAGAATTCCAAGCAAGGTTGGTAGTAATAACAGTGTTCTGGAAACGTTATGTGCTGAGAGGAATCTTGGTTTTGGAATCATTGGTCCTGAGCTCACAGCCCTTCTTTGTTACTTAATACCTTACCCAATTTACTTCTATTGAAATAAAAGGTTTAGACTAGATTATCATTAAGAACCTCTTCATGATATCCCCATATCTTACAAAATACTGGCTGCATTTTGTTCCTAAAAATCACACCTATTCTATCTACACAAAGATTTGGCCTTGTGTGTAACAAATGTGCCATAATACCTTGAATTGTAAGCTGCCAGAAGGCAGAGATTGTGTATATGTCAACTCTGTACATCCATCATATAATGCACAAGTTGGCATTCAATAACTCCTCACTCTCCAATGGAGTGGCTCTTGAAAAAATGAAATGAGCAAAACTTGGTAAAATCAGAGTGAGAAGGGGGAATAAGGGTCCAAAGAAACTAAGCCCCACAAAAACACAGGCTACAAAAAGGGGTAGGATAAGGTAAATTAAATTTAAAATGTAATACCATCTTTTTTTCTATGGCAGAGAAACATCACAATCAATCCAAAGAGAATGACAGCTCCTAGGGTCCCAAAGTAAGTTCTCAGGTCTATCTTAGATGGTTCAGTTTTCTCTGAAAATCAATTTTAAAAAAAGTAAGATCAGAGTTATCACAGCATCTCAGATTTGGAAAGGATCCCAATGGGCCATTAAGTCCTACCTATACCAGAACAAGAATCTGTTCTACAACATACTTCACATGTGGTCATTCAGTCTTTGCCTGAAGCCTCCAGTGAGTGTGAACCACTACCTCTGGGAAATGCTTTTGGACATCTCTAGTTGTTAGGAAGTTTTCCTTCCATTGTGCATAAATGATCCTCTTTGCAAATTTTACCCATTGGTTTGAGTTCTGTTCTCCAGGACTAAGCAAAAACAATTCTAATACCTTTTGAATGTAATAACCCTTCACCCCTTTCCCTCTTGACCAAGTCTCTTTTGCAAGCTAAATATTTCCAGTTCTTTTAAAAGATCCTCATATAGTATGAACTCAAAGTCCTTCACCATCCTTCTCTGGACGTTCCAAGTATCAAGGTCTTTCCTAAAATATAGCAACTTGAAATGAACATAACACTACAGTTATTTGAGAAGGGATCATGAAAATAATTATCATTCAAAAGTCATCTTAATAGTCTCTAGCCAGGGAAAGTGTCTTTGATTGTAAAATTCCCTTAATACGTGCTGTGTGTCTTTTAGTCAATCCCAGAAATGTTGATTAAATGCCTACTGTACGTAAAGCTCTGGAAATACAAAAGTAAACAATGAGACAGTCTCTGTCCTTATAGAGTTAGCAATTTAAAGTGAGATATATGTCTACAATAAATTTGATAGAAGATAGAGTGTAATAAGGGCAAAGAGGAGTTATAAAGTGCTCTAGGAAATGGGAGGTAGAGTATATGAAAGGAATTAATAAGAAATAAATATTGGAAGGTAGACTGCAGTCATAAGGGAGATCATTAAATGACTGACTAAGGGATTATATTTTATCTCACAGTACAAAGGGAGTTGCTAAGATTTTTGATAAGAATGGTGTTAATGTTTCTTTATTGTAGGCACTGGAAAACTGTGATAACACTTGCTGAAGATGTCCCACAGGTACATGTAATTTCCCATTGCTAGACTGTAATCTCCTTGAGGACAAGGACTGTTTTGCTTTTATCTATGTATCTTAGCACCTAGCATAGTCTCTGGCATATAGTAGATAGACCCTTAATCAATGTTTGCTAATTGATTAATTGATTTCCATGACATATAGTGAGTTGTCTACTATTGAGTGCATTGCCCTTCCCATTACAACAAAAAGTGATATTCAGTGTGTAGTCCTCTTTCACTTCCCTAAATCACAGAAGGCTGAGGTCATCCCTTACATTATCAGCATATGGCAACTCTTAATTTCCTTCTGGACTGCTTATCAATCAAGAAGATAGGAGTAATAGCTGAGTAATAGAATGTATTGCACAGATCAAAGTAATTTTTTGTTGTGCAAGAGAAACAGATTGAAACATCAGCCACCCACAATTCTGTGATATAGGATTACTGGAAGCATAATATTGGAAATACCACAGTTGTCCCTGATGGATTCCCCAGCCAGGGGATAAACTTCCCCAAGGGCAGGTGAGACAATAGACCTGGCAATGAATTGAAGGTATGAAATTTTGTAAGCCTTTATCAGCAAAGAGATTAAGGGGAAGTATAGTTTTTCCATTTGGAAGGAAAGACTGAAGGATGATGGGAGGTGGATGCTGGGTTGTGGGGAGAAGCTAGACATGGAAAAGAATCAAAGGTTATTTAGTGCAAGAAAGGGTGCTGCTATCACCTCCCCGATCCTTTGGTCTCTACTTCTAGCTTGGAAAAACTACATTTTCCATTAGCCTCCTTATTGATAAGAGACTGCACTTTTTTGTAGGGGATGAGTACTATAACTTAGTATCAACATGTCAGTTCACATTCCCCATGGAAACTGCCACTCAGGAAAATGTGAAGACTTGACCAATCTCAGTAAGGGAGTGAAGTATCAGAACACTTGGGTTGTGTCAGCACAAGAAAACCCAGATAAGAAGAGTCCAAGAAATAGTCTGAAACTTTCACAAACATACAATTTGCATAAGTTTGATACCAAATCCCTAAACTATCACACATGCCAAAAGGAAGGCATAAAAACTTTTAAAGATTAACACTTCTGGCCTTACTATGACAGAAGAATGCAATCCCGAATCCCCTATACTGAACAACTCATGAGTACACGGTACAATGCTAAAACTGCCAGTTTAGTGAATCCAATCCAAACCTCTCATTTTATAAATGAGGAAAGTGAAGTCCAAGGAGACAAAATAACTTGCATAAGGTCGCCCAGGTCTAGAGCTAGGATTCTAATACAGGTTCTGTGATGCCAAATTCAGTACTCATCTTATTATATCATACTTTTAAAACCTTTTTATCAGGGCATAAGATTTACATCAAACAGTAGAAATGGGTGAGGCTGCCATGTTATCCATTTCTGGAAATAAAATTGCCTGATGTGCATATAGATGTCATGACTTTTCAAAGCATTTCTGCACACATTAAGTCACTATAGACTTACTTATCACTCTATGGGGAAAAAAAGAAGGGAAAATAACCATGAAATAAGCAGGACAGGGCAATAAAAAGGCCATTGGACATGGATGTTCTCTCATGTTGGAAGATGGCAGGACACATTCCGAAGCATACCTGGGATGACAATATGAGCTGTAATATTTTTCCCAGTATCCTGCTCCTGAAACAAGCATTGAAAAACTTCATTCGCTGTTGTGTTGATTCTGAGAGTGCTTGTCACATTGAACAAGTTTTCCAGTCCAAGTAAATATGTCACATTAGCTCTGCTGCTTAAATCCTGGTCCCCATTTTTCCAGATGACCTTTGCCTTAGGATAACCTTCTGACTGACATGTGATTTCATGTTCAGAGGTGACTGGATCCACTTTGATACTGTGGTTTATTTTTCTGTATGGGGCTAAGGAATGAAACAAAGTAAAAAAAAAAAAAATCAGTGTTTCCATTCAATAGAATATAAGCTCTTTGAAGGCAGCCACTCTTTTATTTTTAGCTTTGTATTTATAGTGCCTATCCCAGTGGCTGGTAGATAAGTACATGCTTCCTTATCCTGTTTATGGATTAACTTTCCCAGAACTAGACATGGCTCCGTGGAGTCATAAAACAAGAATGAGAGATAATTAAATGGTCAATCTCTATGGTCCACTGGCATCCTCACAAAGTAGGATACCACACTCCCTCCTCATCTTGCCCCCAAGGTGACTTTTTGGGAGGATGTAGCCTAGACTCACATAGGATATGCAAACATTTATGGTCTATATTCTGTGTCACTGAAGAGAATACTTCTGTTGATGGCATTACAAATCCATCAGAGTATTGACTGGTGTGTAATTTTATTTTAAAAAATCATTAAATTGACTATAATCTTAAAGGAAAGTAGCTTCATAAGTTTTAGACCCAGAGACCTCAGGTTGATTCATTTAGACTGGAAAAACTTCTTTACAATTAGAACTAGTCAAAAGTAGGATAGTAACAATTAGCATTTTATAACACTTTAGAGTTTGCAAAGATGATACATATATCATCTTATCCAGTCTTCACCATAACCCTGTGAAATATTATTTTTATTTTATTATTTTTTATTTATTTTGTTATCATCCCCATTTTACAGGTGAGGAAACTGAAGTTGACAAAAGTCAAGTACTTTGCCCAGGGTTACATAGCTGGGGTAGAATTTGAACTCAGGTCTTCCTGACTCCAAGTCCAGTGCTCTACCTATGGCATCCCTGAGCTGTCTCTTTTGGCTAGCTCTTCTTCAAGAGACAGAGGGTTCCCACTCACTGGAAGCCTTCAGAGGAAGGCTGGAGGAACACACATCCAATGTGTTGCAGGGACAGAATTAGAGAATTTGAGAGTTTGAAGAAACTTAAGAGTCTACCTAGTTGAATCCATACTTGAAAAGAATTTACATAATACCACAAAGGATAAGGGGTCCTCCAGCCCCTACTTGAAGACACAATATAAGAGACACTTATTGAGTATGAATTAGGTTAATGGCCACTGAGTCCCTTCCAGTTCTGAGATTCTGTGGCACCTTACTATGTTAGCTGAATGACTGCACTCTATTAAGTATTTTGAGATATATTTTTTTGCTAATGTTCTTAGACATCTATCTAGCATCCCTGACTTCCTGTGTGAGCTTTCTCTTTACCAGCACAGATGGAAGCCTAAGAAGATGACCAAATTAAAAGAATAAAATCATCAAGTGGCAAACCCTTCTGATGATGAGCTTTTTCATAGTTAATGAGGTCTATCTGCATATGGCAGACATTCCATCTAACATTCTGTCACTGGGTCTTTATTTAAAGTTTTTCCAAGTTGATAGGGTCTAACAGAATTTACATTCCACTGGCATAGCCTACAAGAGGAAGTCCAGGTTCATTTCCATACCCAAATGGTACCTTGGAGTGGGATTTTAGTGCCAGTTTCTCCATTTCTACTCTTTACTTCCTTCCTCACATAAGTAGTTTAACCACAAAAGGCCAACCAACCAGGAATCTTAAGTCCTCATTCCATTCGGATATCATAGAGTAAAATCCCAGTAGAGACAATGTAGAGCAGAAATGTCTGGAAAGTTAGATGAATCCAACCAAGAAAATGTCATAGCCAACTGGGATCCAATGAAGAAAATGTAAAAACTTTCTAATCAGAACCTGAAATATTTCTGGACATGGAATCCAAGGTTCCAATGGGAGAAGGTGGAGATGAAGACCCAACTTGTGACCTCATCAATAAGAAGATATAGCATAGGGATGTCTAGGGAGATATATATAAGCAACTAATAGAAATATGTAACAATAAAGGTCAAAAGATAGGGATAAAAATTATCAAAAGAATGATAAATTATTAATAACCATATGAAATAACTTTTGAAATCACTTATAATAAGAGACATGTGAATTAAAACAATCCTGACCTTTTATCTCATACCTAGAAAATGGACAAAAGATAAGAGTAAGCCATTTAGAGGGGTTATGGAAACACAGGCACACTAATGCCTTGTGATTGAGCTATGAATTGATCCAGCAAATCTGGAAAACAAAATATCTATATCTATTGATCCAGAGATTCTGTTGTTAGGCATATAACACAAAGTGGTTAGTGACAAAAAGAAACACCCTACCTATATGTAACAAAAGTACTTCCTGTAGTTCCAATGAATTGGAATCAAAATAGATAACTACAGACTGGTGAAATGGCTAAATATGTACAAGAATGTAATAGAATATTACTATGTTGTAGAAGACTGTGAATACAATGAAAACAGGAAAGCATGGGAAACCTGTATGAACTGATGCAAGATATAAAAAGCAGAAGTGGGAAAATAATATGCATAATGTACACAAATATGAAATAGAAACGAAAATATAAATGGAACCAACAGCTAAACAAAATTGAATGGCCACTGTATGCATATATGAGTTGGACTGATGGACATTAAGGTCTCACATTCCTGTGATTCATAGATAAATAAATAATATGTAAATGCTTACTGTGTGCATACTACTGTATTAACAATATTGATTTATGAATGCAAAGAAAAATTACTCCAAGGTCTCTAATTAATAAGCAACTTTAGATATATTCCAGAGGCATCCAAATCTTAGGTAAAATCTCAGAGAATCATGGGATTTAGAATTGAAAAGCATTTTAGAGCTCCTTAGGTCTACCCTGCTTCAAAGAAGGGGAGTGATTTGTTCAAGTTCATGCTGATAGTAAGTAGCAGTCAGGATTCTAATCCATGTCAAATCCAGTGGTGTTTCCATGGTACTATTGTGTGTGTGTGTGGGTGTGTATATTGCATAAGGCTGGTCTTTAAATTAGCATGCACCTACACTGAAAAAACATCTCCACAGTCATTACATCACCACTCAAGTTGACTAGGCTCAGCTGTGGTATTTACATGTGACTTGGGTGACTTCAGGGCAGTCATTTCCTGTTTCTAGACTTCATTTTTATCTACTATAAAATAGGAGCATTGAACACATTGATCTATAAAGTCATGCCCAGTTCTAAATACTATGAAAATAAGCTTCATTCTTTTACTAAGCCTAATTCTTTGGGGAAGGAATACTTATTTGAGAATCAAGTGATAATCCACTATATTAGATTATTCAGGATAATTTACCTTATTCAAAATAATAAAACAGTAGTTAACTCTTTGAAGGCACATACACCTCATGTGCCATCCTAAAATATTCCTCTATTGGGTCACCATTTTATTTTGACAACTTGCAAGGAGTCCAGTTATTAGGAAAAATGATGCCCACAGTTTACTATAAACAACTTGATTTTCTATGTCACTTCAGGGTTCATAACCTTGTCATTGTCACCTTGTGATGTAGGTAGTTCAGTTATTACTGCCCTCATTCTACAAATGAGGAAACTCAGAGTGGTTAAACAACCGAGTATTGGCTGATATTTCAACTCCACTCTCTAACTCCATCACTTTCCATTCCCTCAGTGTCAAGTATTTGAGGTAGGAAGCAGGCAAAGAGAACTTGTACTCAGCAACCCAATTACCATAACTGAGTTAGGACAGAACTAGATTGTGGCCAGTTTCATTATCACTTTCAAGATAGCTACTCTTAAAATCCCGTGGTAAGTAAAACTTCCCTTTTTTGAATAAAGGCATGTCACTAGGTTTTTACAGTGATGGGAAGAGAATGTTGATTGTATTACTGTAAAATCATTTGTATAAGTAAAGGTAGTTATGACTTGACTTTCTAGAGTAGTAAAACTGAACCATCACAAAAATGAAAAGTAAAAGACCTAACTCTCAAGGAGTTTCAACTCCACTGAAGGAAACCAATACATGTATAGCTACATGCTGGAATGCATAGATCATGGACCATACATGATGTATGGTATGTATCCCTAAGGTATACACATGCATTTTTAAGTTGATAGTAATTCCTCAAAAGGGATATTGGAAAACTAGAAGCTGAGATGTGATCTTCTCTCTGTGTTCTTCAAGTCAAGCTAAATCAACAAGCATTTATTAAAAACCTACTATGTGGCACTTACCTCCAACAGTGCAGATCACAACCTATCTATGCCTATCCTTGTGAAGTTCCTGACTATGCCTTCCCATAAAGTAAAGTTTATAGACAGACTAAAAACTGTGTGGTTCTTTGCTGCTGCTGTAGTCTAACTTCTCAGCCCCTCACACAATTCTCTACTACAAAAGTTGCAGAATAGATACTAATCTGCTTTGGTAGAGGGAGTTTCCTCACCAGAATTTCCCTATACCAATGAAAATTCCAACCTAAAAATATCGTCAGGTTGGGGCATGATCCAAGAAGGATGATAAAGACAGTGAGAGGATCTGCAAACACACCAAAGGAGGACTGGTAGAAAGAACCAAAGATATTTAGTCTGGAGAAGAAAAGAATGAGGGGGGATATCATCAAATATGTGAAGGATTGTCAAGTGGAAAAGATTAGATTTACTTAGGTTGACTCTAGAGGCATTTGCAAAGAGGTAGATTTTCCTTCAAGATAAGGAAAAACTTCTTAATAATTAGAAATGACCTCCAATGGGTAACCTTGGGGAGGAAGAAGACTTCCAGACAACTGGAAATCTTCAAGTAGAAACCGATGATTATTTGTTATAGTTGTAGTGAACAGGGTTCATCAATCAATAAACACCTGTTGTTATTATTGGTAATGGTTTGGAAAAGGGTTGGATGAGATCATCTACAAGGAACTTTACAATAAAGTCCACGATGTCATGAAATCCTCATTTTGAAAATTATCCCTTCTTTCCTCCCCCTTTATACCATTTTCATAGCTGCCAATATGAACTTAATTGTCAGTCCATGGTAAAGCAACGGTCCCTCTGTGCTCTCTCAAGTTTTACTTGGGTCATACTTGTTTCCAAACTTTTCGAGTAGAAGGGCCTTTTTCGTAAATCAAAAAGTTGTGTAGGCAATCAGATGAAGACATTTTATTTTGTTAGCGATGAATAAGGATAAAGATAGTAATTCTTGATGGGCATATGAATTCATAGGTCCCTTGCAATAACTCTGACTCATCCCAGTCATCCTTGAATCATAGACTGACCAAGCTAAACAGAATCTCAGAAAGCATCTAGTCCTGATGAGAATCCCTTTTATGATCTAGCTAACAGGTAATCATTCAGCCTTTTTTTGGAAGATGTCCACTGAAGGAAGCCCTTTTGCTTCTCTTGTTCATTTGTTTCAATCATGTCTACTCTTCATGACCTCATTTGGGGTTTTCCTGGCAAAGATACTGGAGTGGTTCGTCACTTCCATCTCCGGCTCATTTTACAGATGAGGAAACAGAAGCAAACAAGGTTAAGTGACTTGCCCAGGGTCATACAGCTAAGGCTGGAGTTAAACTTGAGTCTTCCAGATTTTAGCCTGGGACTCTATCTCCTGTATTACCTACTTGCCCTCCCCTGGGGCAGCCTCTTTTATATTTGCATAGCAACTGAGAGGTATTGAATAGCCCAGTTGAAAGAGTGCTGGCCTCAGAGGCAGGAAGTCCAACCTCTGACACTGCTATGTTATTCTGAGCAAGTCCCTTAAACTCTTAGTGCTCTAGGCAGTCCTCTAAGAACTGCTGAGGTTTTAACCTGCATGAGTAGAAAAAGTCTCTTTATCTATAATTTTCCTGTATCAAAGAAATCACAGATTTGATCTCTCCCCCCCAATTTTTTTCTTTAGAATGAGCCCAAACCTGCCTTTCTGAAACTTCTACCCAGTACTTGTTCTATCCTCTGGAGTCAACCTAAACAAGTCTAATCCTTCTTCAGTCAACTTCTTTTAAATTTTTTCAAATTCTTCAGTCAACTTTTTCATAAGCATTTATTAAGCACTTACTGTATGCCAGGTAATGTACTAAGTGCTAGGAATACAAAGAAAGGTCAAAATGAAACAAAACAAAAGAACAGTCCTTTGACTATTCAAAGAAAACCATGTCCCATTCTAAGTTTTCTCAAGTTCAAACCTCCTCAGTTCCTTCAACCCCTCAAATAACATGATCTGGACACCTTTTGCCATCCCAATCCCTATTTTCTGGACTCTCCAATTTATCAATCACCTTAATAAAAGGTAGTTTCATGGTTCAGATCATGATATTTTAGATCTGTTAGAACAAGAGGAGAGTACAATAGTAATATTACCACCCTAGTCCTAGAAAGTATTGTGCCTTTCTTTAAGCAGTCCAATATTATACTAGCTTTCTTAGCTGCCATTTCAGGCTTTAATCTCATGTGGACCTAGCAGACTACTAAATCTCCCAGCTCTTTTTGAGAAGTATTATTGTTGACCACACTTCTCTCACCTTATTCGGTGAAGTTGGTTTTTTTAAACCCAAATGTAAGATTGTACATATATCTTGATTAAATTTATATTACTAGATTCAGCCCAATTTTCAACATGTTGAGATATTCTTGAATCCTTATTCAGTCATCTAGTGTATTAGTTGTTCCTCCTGACAACTTGATGATCAGGTCATTGTTGCCTTCATCCAATCATTGGAGAAAATGTTCCGGCATCACTAAAGACCTCTCTTCAAGACAATATCAAGTCATTCAGGACTACTGTGATCTGATTATTCATTCAGTTTCCAATCCATCACCTAGCCTACATTTCTCCACCTTGCCCATTGAAACAGCAGAGACTTTATCAAATGCTTTGCTAAAATCTAAGTAAATTACATCTACGATATTCCTCTAACCTACTAATCTAATAATTCCATCACAAAAAAAGAACTGAGGTTAATAAGATCCACAGTGCATAGATTAGAAACATCTTTTGTACACCAAAATAGAAGTAGGCCCATAATAAAGAAATGCTCTCCTCTGCCCATGAAAAGGGAATGATAATGACAGGCCATGAAGTCACTATGGAAGTGTTAACCTTATTGCTTTTTCCTGCCACACAGGATTAAGATCATAGGTTCATAGATTTAAAACTAGAAGGATTGTAGAGGTCCTATAGCTCAAGATCTTCCTTGCAGATGTGGGACCTGAGATCTAAGGAACTTAAGTGACTGTCCCAAAGTAAGATATATAATAAGTGGAAATGCTAGAAATTGAGCCCATGTCCAGAGGTCTCAGCACTGTGCCACACTATAACTATTGATCAAAAGTGACAGGATGATATATCAAGATAAAAGAGGAATAGGGCTGTATAACTAATGGGGAACCAAATTCACCTAAAGAGGACCAAAAAGTAGCTATGTATGCAGAACAAGTAATTTGTCAATATATTAGATAAATACTATTTCTTTTTCTCCTGTCAGGCAATTAGGACTTTTCCTAAACTGGCCCTGGGACACTTCCTCTGTCATCTCTCCTTCTTCCCACCTTTTCATAGTATTATCTTCAAATATTCACATACACATAGTAAATACCTTAAGGGGACCTAACTATTCTCACAGCTAAATTTCTGGGTCACATAGCACAGTGTTGGATACGTGAAAGAGAGAGGCTGATGCTGATGAGATGAATTTTACATGGCTAAATATAAAGCCCTACACTTGCTCAATTAAACTTTGAAAATAACAGAATAAAATGCAATTTTAGCACATCTATTATCCATCACCTCCAAAATTTCTTTAAGGAATAGGATGGCCATAAAAAAGCCACTTATAAGCAATGTTAAAGACTGCCCCTTCACAGATCAAGTGACACTAGTCAGCTGGTGATGCCAATCGTGTCAATAAACTGGCTCATAATGATATGAAGAGAATTCACTTCCACTAGAATTCACTTTCATTTTATTTTAGGAACTGGGCCTTGGGGAATCCAATTCTTTAAGGCAATTATACTTTTATTTCAAAATTTCCCTATTCTTTAACTGTTGTCTGTTGTTTTTCAGACATTTTTCAGTTGTGTCTGATTCTTAATGACTCTATTTGAGATTTTCTTGGGAACGATACTAGAGTGTTTGCTATTTCCTTCTCCAGCTTGTTTTACAGATAAAGAAATTGAGGCAAACAGGGTTAAATGACTTACCCAGGGTCACAGAGCTAGTAAATGTATAAGGTCAGATTTGAACTCAGGAAGATGAGTCTTCCTGATTTCAGTCTATCCACTGTACCACTTCTTGAATTACATATTTTCAAATCAGTGATAGAAGGAAGTTGGTGTATATAGCTTGATGAATGGAAAAAAAGAGAAGACAGCTGCATTCAAATGTTTGAAAGGCTATCACATATAAGAGAGTAATTGTTACTCAAAAGTAGGAATAGGAAGAGGAAGCAGATTTTAGCTCAACTAAATATCTTTCTAGTATTTGGAGCTGTCCAATAATGGAAAGGCTGCTTCACAAATAGTTAGATCTACTGACATTGGAGGCATTGATTTGTGGAAAAAGTAGTGAATTTCAAATCAGTCAATGAGAATTTGTACTACTATGTACAAGGCACTGTGCAGTGTGCTGGAGATACAAGATAAAAATGAAATAGTCCCTGTTCACAAGGAGTAAATCAGGAAACCCGAGTTCAAATCCTGGCTTCACCACAGCAAATGAGGTCCATGACCCAAAAAAATGTAAAGAATCCCTGCTCTAAAGCCATGGCATTCCTAGAAACCTGCTCTCTCATTCTCTTTATCCTACAAGTCAAAAAGGAGGAATCAGTGACTTCTTGTCAATGACTCTCATTTTCTGGTGAAAGAAAGAAAGGAGGGAAGGAAGAAAACAAGGAAGAAAGGAAAGAATGAGGAAAGGAAACAAGAATTTATTAAGCTTTATTATTTATTAGCATTATTATGTGCTAGGTACCATGCTAAGTACTTTACAAAGCCTCAGCTACATGACCTTTCGATGTTCCCATTCTACTAATCCCCAGTTCTAGGTAATTCCCCAACCACCTACCTTTTCTGCTCTTATTCTCCAGTCACTGAGGGCTGCTGGAGAAAGTCACCAAATCATACTGATATATTTCACTATAAAGTCAGAAGGTCATAGAATCTAGAGCTGGAAGGGACTTTAAAGATTATCTCATTTTACACTTTATAAAACAGTAACTGAAATCTGATTTGCCCAGAGTCACACAGCTAGTAACATTAGAGCTAATATTTAAATTCAGGCTTCTTGACTCTAGGTACAATTTTTCCCCACTATACTTCAAGTTGCTTCTTGATCCTATACCTTTCTGCTTCCTTTTAGGTCTTATTTCATTAATTATCCCTCTTCTCTGATGTACCGTCTCCATTTTCTCTAGTTACTTTCCCTCTGCTTATAAGCATTATCAAGTCTCCTTTATCCAAGAATATTCTAGAGCCAGCTCAGTCTGTGAAATGCTACAAATCAGGGCTTGTTTTTTTGGCTTTTTGATTGTCTAGACGAAAAATGTTAATAATGAAGATTAAACTTAGAAAGGTATCTTGCATTTCCAGAGAGCTAGTTGTTAAACCTATACATACTTCCATGCTCTAGCCCCCAAAACCTTTGCTTTTACTAGCTTCCACCCAGAGATAGTCTTAACTCTCCCCTGCTCTTTACTGCTAAATTTCTAGAAAGAAGTTGCCTCTACTTCCTCAATAGCTCACTTCCCAGTTCTTTGCAATCTCATTTCCTTTCCCACCATCACTCTACTGAAACTGCTGTCTTCCAAGTTACCAGCTGCATTTCCCAAATGCATTTCAATGTAGACATTAACACTATTATCGTGGGGGTTTTATGTTTGTTTTACGGTAAAAAAAACAATTCCCTCGTTTTTTAGCTATGGAGTATTCTCACCATTGACGGTCAAAGCAATCTGCTTGTAATCAGCTCCCCCATAGCCAATAAGACAGCGGTAGACCCCAGCATCTTCTATTTGCACATCGGTGATGTGAAGCAGAGACTTTCCTTTGAATAGTTGGTCATTCAAATGCCTTAATCTTGGGTGGCTTTTCTGGATTTTGAGATCTTCTTCACCATGAACAAATTTTACAAGAAACTCTCTTTTCTTGTCCCAATAAACAGTTAGGGCACTCAGGTCTAATCTTTCTCCCACTGGAAAACTGCATTCCATGGTCACATTGCTGCCATAACATGCTTTATATTTGTCTTTGGGAACAGAAACCGAAAAGGCTGGAGGGAGGAGAGTCAGAGAGGAAAGTCCAAACCACAGACTTTAGAAGGTAAACATTCTTTTCAAAGTATACAGCAAATGTTTTATTGTATTTACAGTATGCTATAGTGCAATTACTCATAGTTGATACTTCACACCTCACACTTTTATATGCTTTAATCAATTCGACAAACATTTAAGTGCCTATTATGTGCAAAGACAAAATACAAAGAAGAAAATAAAACCACCTGTACCTTCAAGGAGCTTACATTCTCTGGTAAAGAGCACAGAGACAGAAAAAATGCAATATATACAAAATATAACTGAGTGCAAAGTAATTTTAACAAGGAGAGAGTGCTAATAATTGGAAAGGTCATATAGGAGATGGCTCCTGAGCTTTGAAGGAAACCATGGATTCTACAAGGCAGAAGCAAAGAGGGAAAGCTTTCCATACATTGGGTACCATTCATGTCAGTGAAAGCGGGGAGGAAGGCAATGGAATGTCACATATGCAGAACAGCTACCAGGCCATTCTGATGGGTACAGGGTGTATAAAGGGAGGTCATGTGAAATTTTAATTAACCTTCAAACTGTAGGAACAAAATTGAAATAGGGGATATTTTAATGACTGGAAAAATATATGATGCATATGCTATTATCCCTGATGTACAAGTGAGACAGAGGCTTAGACAGATTAAGTGACTTATTAGTATCATACCATGCATAAGAAGTAGAAATGATTCTCTCCAAATGATTTATAAAAGTCTAATTCTTTAAAATGTATATTGCATTCAGTCTGTTTTATTACATTCCAAGGCCCTCTCCTCTATAATAGTGTTAAAATCATAAAATACCCCCCCCCAAAGATGATCAATTACTGTGCAAATATGAAATGCCATCATTTATTAAACAATGACTTGGTGCATACAAAGTCATATATTTAGAGCTAGAAGAGATGAGATCCTCTTATCTAACCCCTTCTTTTTCAAAGATGATGAAACTAAGACCTGGACTGAATAAATTTCTTGTCCAAAGTCACACAGGTAGAAGATGATAGAACTGAAAAAGTGCATATTTCAATGGCATTGGGGCAAGTTTCACTTAGTTTTCTCCTCTGAATAATAAGTAAGTTAGACTAGATGGCATCTGGGATCCCTTCTAGGTCAATGAGGTAAAAGGAAGTTTTTTGATGCCAAATCCAAGGTACTCTCCATTGCATTACACTGTCTACCTGCTAGTTTACTTCATAGAAGTCACCTTCATCCTGTTCTTGGGCTGAGCGAGGAGGGTATTCTCTGATTCTATACATGTCACCCATCTGCAATGTTAGATTCCAATAGCTCTCATCTCAAACTCCATTAAGCAAACTCAGTCATAGGATATCTTTTAAAAGGAAAAAATGACCTTTGAAATAATCAAATCCCTTCATTTTTGCTGAGAAAAATAACTACCCATCTTTGTTCTTTTATCAGAGTCCTTGAATCAGAACAACATGACTAAATGATCTCTGGATTCTCTTCCTATTTGAAATTCTTTGATCCTTGAAGGTCAATCTATGATTTGTCACCAACACTGAAATTCTTTCTTAGAATATACTTTCAAGAAAAAAATCTTCAGAATTTTAATAATGACTCTTGTATATAGCTCCCACGTATGATTTCTTAAAGACAGTGTTTAATGCAAAATTTAGCTACTTACCATTCAGCAGATGCCAGGAGAACATGAACACAAGCACAAGCAATATCCACATCTTCCTGCAACAACCTAATTATGGGACATACAAAAAGAACATTGCTTCATCCAAATAGAATCCCATAACTAAGCAGAGGATTACTTTGTATTTGTATTTCCAAGGTCTAGATGCTTAAGAAATGCTTATTGGTTGGTTTGTTGATTTTTCTAACTGAAATAGATATAATAGGATGATGCCTTCATCAGAAATTTGGAAAGGTAAAAAAGGAGCAGGAATATATGTTGTTGATTATTCATTCTCCTCATTGATGCATTTGTTGTTTTGAGTCATTTCAGTAGTGTCCAATGATTCGTGACCCCATTTAGGACTTCTTGGCAGAGATACTGGAGTGACTTGCCATTTCCTTCTCCGGCTCATTTTACAGATGAGGTATTTAGGCAAATAGGGCTAAATGACTTGCCCAGGGTCACAGAGCTAGTAAATGTCTGAGGCTGGATTTGACTCAGGAAGGTGTCTTACCTGATTTCAAGCCCAGTGCTCTATCCATTGTGCCACCTAGTATGATGATACATAACACTGTGAAAAAACTTGATCATCCTAAGGAAGTCAAGGAAAAAAAGTAATGCGTTCATTAGTCCAAGATTAATTTAAGTGTGTATATTTTGAAAGTGTAAAACGTTAGGCATAATTTGTCTTCCTTTTTCCTTCATTTGTTTGTGTGCATTTGTTCATCTATCTATCTATCTTCTATCTATCTGTCTGTCTGTCTATCCATCCATCCATCCATCCATCTATCTATATTGTTTAGAGGCACTAGGTGGCCCAGTGGATAGCATGTTGGCCTTGGAATTGATAAAACTTGAATTCAAATCCTACCCCAGATATTTATTTAGTTGTATGGTCCTGTGCAAATCACTTAACCTCTATTAGTCTTAGTTTTCTCATGCGAAAAATAGGGCTGATCATAGTGCCTACCTCATAAGATTGTTGTGACAATCAAATGAGATGAGGTATGTAAACCACTTTTCAAGTTCTAGCTATTATTTTCTCAACAAATATCTATTTTCACTCCCTCTCAGCCTTCCCATTGAAAAAAATGAAGAAGAAAAAACCCCCTTGTAACAAACATTTGTCATTTTCTTTTTTGTCAATTTTACCAAACTGATGGGTTTGAGATGGAACCTCAGATTTGCTTTCATTTGTATTTCTATAATTGCTAGTTATTTAGAAAATCTTTCATTACAGCTGTTGATAGCTTTGATTTCTTCCTTTGAAAAGTATATGTTCCTATCCTTTGACCATCAATTGCGGAATGTCTCTAATTCTCATAAGTTTAAATAAGTTTCTTATATATCTTGGAAATGAGACCTTTGTCAGACCCACTTGCTAGCCTCTTTCCCAACATCAGCCATTTATTACTGCAAATCAATCTCCAGTGTGTGGAATCAGGTTTAACCAAGGCATAAGTATTGCTGATTACTAATTAAATTTTTCAAGCAGCAGAAAACAAAATGAAATTAATAATTTCAATCACTGTGGGGAAGTCTTTTGGGGTCAAGGACAGGCACCTTCCCTGTCCCTTATGTCATATTGTAGATGGCCACCTATGTATAAAACTATTTGTTTTTTTTTTAAAGAATTCAATATGCTTCATGCATCATTATTTGGTATCCTAATAAGTTCTTCCTTGCTAAGAATTTAAGAAGCATAAAAGTGAAGAATTGATCTTTTAAAAAAAATCCTCCTTTATTCAGTAGTAACCTGTCTTTATAAGTCACTTGGATTTAAAAAAAAAAAATCCATCACTTAGTGGTCAAACTTCTTGTGATTGTTTCTGCATTTAGTTAGGTTGGCACTCCCCAAACATCAGCTCCCATTGGGATGCTTTCTTTTCTTACCTACCCTAAACTTTAAGATGTTTCTTTAAGACTTTAGAGGTCTTAAGCCTGGGCCACTAACTGGCATCTCTATCTTGTGGTTTTATCTATAGATGTAGTCAGGCACTTTCAATTAAAAAAATGTTTATTAAATTCTTGCTATATGCAGGACACAGTTCTAGGTGCTGAGGTTACAAAAACGAATAAAAAGGATTTTCTCTATTGTGGAGGTTCTTAACTTGGGGTCCAAACTTTTATGGTATCTGTATCTCAACACAATTGGTTTCTCTTGTAATCCTAAGTATTTTGTTTTATGCATTTTAAAATAAAAAAGGAGTCCCTAAACTTCACAAATACCAACAAAGGGGGCATGACTACAAAAAAGATGAATTCATTCTCCTCTACAGCACTGACAAATGGTCACTTAGTCTCTCCTTGAGATCTCCATAAATGGGAAACCCATTACCTTTCTAGGCAGACCACTGGATAATTCAAATGTAGAAAATTCATTCTTCCACTGAGCTGAAATCTGCTTCTCTCTTTTCACACTTCTGACTCATAGTGTCATGAAATCTGAGAAATTATGTCATAATTCCTTTGATATGTTTATCATATCATTTAATGTTGATCATATCATATCATATTTCTTATATCACCTTAATTTTCAAATATATCCTTTTCTCATCCTCTACTTGGAAAGCCAAAAGGAAGAAAAAAGAAAAAAATTTTAAACCAATCAAGACCCATGTCTGATGCTATATGCAATCTAATAAACAATATAGAGGCAGCTAGTTAGCACGGTAGATAGAGTGCTGGATTTGGAAAGACCTGTGTTTGTATATGGCCTCAGACACTTACTAGCTGGGTGAGCCTGGGCAAATCACTTAACCTCTACTGACTGCCACGTTCTCATCTGTAAAATGAAAAGCACCTACTTCCTAGAGTTCTTGTGAGGATGAAATATGTAAAGCAAATTGCAAACCTTAGCACATTATATCAATGTTATCTACTATTATTATTCCATATTCATTGTACCCCATCTCTGCAAAGAAGGGAAGGAAGTGCTTTTTTCAATTCTTCTCGAATGCAACTTTGATTGCTATAATTATGCAGTAAACTCAAACTCATGTAGCCCTTGAGAGAAAGACTATTAGATTGTAACCTTTTTGAGGGTAGGAACCATATCTTATTTAAATTTTGTTATCTCCTACCAGGACATAGTGCTCCACACATAATAGTGATACAATAAATTCACTTATTCAATTTAATAAATATTTAATATATTTCTTCTCTGGGTCAAGGTCTGGGATATGAAGAAAAAACAAAATAATATCCATCTTCAAGTAGCTTATGTTTTCCTGGGGAAATACAGAATTTACACAAATAAATATAAGGTGATTTGAAGAGGGAGTGGGTTCTAACAACTCAAGCATCAATGTATATTTCATGGAGGATGTGGCACTCAAGATGAATCTTCAAGAAAAATAAAGATTCTTAAAGATCTTGAGATGAGGAAAGAGTACATTCCAGCCATGGAGAAGAGTTGTGAATGCTAAAGGGTGGGAGATAGACTGTTAAATATAGGGAACAACTAGCAGTCTATTTTGTCTGGATCAATAAATCAATAAGCATTTATTAAACACCTACTATGTGCCAGGCAATTTGGTAAACTCTAGGATCCAAAGAAAGGTAAAACTCAGTTCCTACTCTCAAGGAGTTCAGTCTAATGATGAAGATAGGGTACAGACAATTATGTACAGACAAGAGATATACTGGATCCATTGGAGATATTCAGTAGAGGGAAGGCACTAGTATTAAGGGGAATAGAAAAAGGCTTCTCAAAGAAGGTAGGGCTTTACTTGGGGTTTGAAAGTAGAGCTTATGAATGGGAATAACATGAAACAATGCTGAAAGCTGGAGAAGCCAGATTTTGGAGAGTTCCAAATGCCAGTCTGTGGAATGAGTGTCTCTGTATTTTATCCCAAAGATCTTAGTGAATCACTAAAGGTTTTTTTCTCCCCTGGGGGCATGGTCAGAATGGTACCTTAAGAATATTTTGGCCGCTGTGTGGAGGAAGGACTAGACTGAGGGGATAGAATGGAAGCAAGGGGTCCAATTAGGAGGTTATAAACAAGTATTAGACTTGGAGATGAGAGACCTAGATTTCAATTTGATTCCTATACATCTAGCTATGAGATTTTGAACAAATCACTTCACTTCAGGATTTTTATCTGTAAAATGGGAAAAATAATCTTAAACTACCTATTTCCCAAGACAGTTGTCAGAAGCACCTTAAAGCTCTATAGAAAGGCTCTTGTTATTTATCATGTTTCAGTCATGCCTTAACTCTTCATGACCCTATTTGGGGTTTTCTTGGCAAAGATACTGGAGTGGTTTGTCATTTCCTTCTCCAGCTCATTTTACAGATGAGGAAACTGAGGCAAATAGGGTGAAGTTACTTGCCCAAGGTCACAAAGCTAGTAAGTGTCTTAGGTCAGATTTGAACTCAGGAAGATGAGTCTTCCCAATTCTAGGCCTGGCACACTATCCATTGTGCCATTCAGCTGCCCATAGAAAGGTTAGTTACTGTTAAATATTGGCAAGAAAAAATAAAATAGACATTGGCTTCTGTTTCCCTTTCCTGAACTCAAAACTAAAAAGGAAGCAATGTGATGTAGTAGAAAGAGAAGGATTTGAGTGTTAGGTGAATTGATGCTCTTCCAGGTTCCTTCCAGCTCTGATTCAAAGGGGAACCTTTGGCATTGTCTATCAGCATTGCTAAAAATATTATTCAATGGTGACAGCTTTTTTATTTTTATGCCTGGTTTGGTGACATGGCCAACCTACCTCTTTTCAGTATGACTATGTGCACTGAATGTCATATAAGGGCTGAATAAGATCTGATAGTCTAACCCTTAATTCTACAGTGGAGGAATTTGAAACCTAGAAGAGATCCAGTAACTTGGCCAAGATCAGAGACAGCACTCTGTTATGAAAAAAATATCAATGAATTTAGAGTGAGAGGATAGGCTCTCTCCTCTGCAATGTATTGCTTATGTAACCTTGGACACGTCACTTCACCTCAGAACCTCAGTTTCCTCACCTGTAAAACAAGAGGGTAGGACAAGGGAACTTCCAGGGTCCTTTCCAGCTCTAGATATATGAGCCTATGAAACACAGGTGGAGTTTAGATTTGGAGATGACCTCAGACCACTTCGTTTTTATAAGTGGGGAAAATGAATCAAAGAAAGAGTCAATGACTTGCCCAGGGTGACACCGCTAAAAAGAAGAGTGCAGACTAGCACCTGACTTTCTAGTCTCGTGATCCTTACATCAGCTGTTCTCTAACTCAACAAAAAGTTTAGCGGAGAAACCCAGAGACAAGCCAAGTGTGACAAAAAGACTTCAAGGTTGTTTAATGAGCTAACTTAGTCATAGCCTGGGAAAGACTAGATGCTTTTGTCCTCCGGAACCCCAAGGGCTCACCAACCTTAAAGTTCATTTCCATTGGTTCTTGCTCCCAATTTATCATAATTCGTATTACGCCTCTACTAGGAACCATTCCCCACAAGAGTCGTAGAATTAGGGCTGAAAGGGATCCTTGGGGTTAGATATTACAAATATTTGAGTTTACTAATGAGAGAACTGAGACCCAGAGAAGCTTACTTACTTACCCAGACTCATTCAAATAGTGGCAGAGGTGGGATCCGATGCCAATTCTGGTCCTCCTATTTATGAGAGAAGTAAACTCTGCTTCCTCTGGCTCACAGACGAACTGTGCACACACAGACCTATTGATGTTCACCAGCTGGCACGGATGGAATTACAGCTTTCAGCCAAGCGCTCACCTCCTCCTCCTTCCTTCGCGAAGTCAGATCCTTTGAGGCAAAGGTCTTTTTCAGCCCTAGTCTCCTCCCACTGGGCAGTCATCTCTTCAGCATCTAGGTCAAGTTCAGTGAAATCTTTTGGTTTCTTGTAATTCGTTGAATAAGCGTTCTATTCGTCCCATTTTCACTTTCGTTTCTCTGGAAATTGAGGAGCTGTATTAAAAATATCTTTGGCACTATCACTGGAACTAAGGACAGCGTATTTCATGAGGTAGACCACCCCGGATCAGAAAAATTAAGTGGCTTATCTAACCCCGGGGAATCTGCTTTTGTAGGAAGTTAATTTGCATATCAGTTTGGCTCTTCAGCTTTACAACTGAACGAGTCCTTAGAAATGATCAAATCAACTCTCTTTTTACCTGGGAGAAAACTGAAGTTGACAGAGTTAACTGACTTGCCTACGATGCGGAGAGGAAGAGAGTAGGAGTGGGGGCACGGACTGGGGTGGGGGTAAGGGTAGGGGCAGCCGACAAACTTAACATTCACATTCAGGTCCAGTTAATCCAGAAATAGTGTTATTGGCATTATGCCAATGATTAAATTAATTTTCTATATGTATTTATACATATTTTATGTACACATATACTTATTTGTATATATGTATATATATATATACACTGTGATTTTACATATAGAAATATATGTGCATGTATATATGAATTGTATATTTACATATACACACACACACACATACATACATACATACACCCATATTTGTGGTTCAGTCACTTCAGTTGTGTCTGAATCTTAATTATTCCATTCTGGGTTTTCTTGGCAAAGATAGTAGAGCGATTTACCATATTCTTCTCCTGCTCATTTTACAGATGAGGAAATGGAGGCAAACATGGTTATATGAGTTACCTGGGGTCACACAGGTAGTATCTGAGGCTAGATCTGAATTTAGGAATATGGATCTTCCTAATTCCAGAACATGTACTCTACCACTCTGCCACCTAGCTGATATATGTATGCATATATATGTGTATGTATGCACACATGTATGTATACACCATACATACATACACATAGACATATCTGCACATATATGCATATACAGA
The DNA here is from genome assembly GCA_028658325.1 of Potorous gilbertii. Classification (NCBI taxonomy): domain Eukaryota; kingdom Metazoa; phylum Chordata; class Mammalia; order Diprotodontia; family Potoroidae; genus Potorous; species Potorous gilbertii. Next base: position 29,911,737 of record CM053769.1, read on the forward strand.
CACAATTACAGTATAAAGAGGCACTATCTCTTCTCAGGCCATTTAACTACTATAAAATAAATGAAGGGATTTTCACCATGACTCAAATACGACATACCTCTTCCATGAAGAAAAATGCCACATAGCCTATCATTTTGTCTACTTTTTCCTTCCCTTCTGTTAATGGGTTAATGTAAACCAGTATCGTGATGCAGTGGAAAGCCATCCTAGGTTCAATTTTTAACTTGCTTCATGTGGTTTTTGTGGCCTTGCTCCTTTTAGGCCTGTTTCCTAATATGTAAGATCAGAGTTAGACCAGAAGGATGGCTTCTGAAGTTTGTTTGAGCTCCAAATCTTTGATCCTAATTCAGGCCTACAGAGCTCTTTCTTTTTGTTTAGTCTTAGACCTGTGATTTCATCAGTGGAGAAAACTCCCTCCATCAAAGCATAACATCATCTTTCCTGAAAGGTGTACTTTTATCATTGCTTAGAGAGGTTAACACAGTCAGTATGGCAGAGGCAAGGGCTGACCCCCAAGGCCAGCCCTCCATCCATTAACCCCACACTATTTCTCCATAAGCCATCCAGGTCCTAATGAAAAATGACAAATTTTAGGCACTGGGCATTTTCTCCCCTCATAGATTTTCAACTTTATGGAATGATTCAAGAAAAGCCCTCAGTTATTAGCATGACAAATGAACTATAAAGAAAATAAAACCCATGTATATATGTATATATACTAATAGATATACACATATATAATATACAATATATATGGTATATATAGAAACACACACATATTACACATACATAGATGTTGTAAATTTCATGGTTAATTTCAGTGGAACTGTCTCAAAAAATTCAGACTCAGACCACCTCCAATCCAAGGGAAGGCATTGTTGAGAGTAATGTTCTCCAGCAGGTTGGGTTCCCAGCAGGAACCAGAAACTGAGTAAGACAAGACAGGCAATTTTATAGTGTTACGTTGCTGATTACACAACAGAAGTTATAGTCATTAAAAAGGCCAGAGGAGTTTGCCAAAGGATTAAGTAATAGGGGAAGGATTTGTTAAAGGATTAGTTAGGTAATAGGGGTAGGGTCCCAGCTTCAGAGGAACTGCTCATGTGGTTACCCACAATGCATACAGAAAATCCCAAAGGAGAAGCATTTATGTATGATAATGATATTATAATAAGCCTCTCCACATCATAGATTTACTCTAGATCAGTTCTTTACTATTACTGCCTAGGTGTTATCTTGGAAGAAGTCCCTTCTATGACTAGGTGGTCAAACATCCTGGCTGTGTTGCTTTCTGATTGGCTAGTTGTTGTGGTCCTGTCTGGACAGGATGGATAGTTAGGTACCGTGATCCTGTCTTGAGCTAGATGGATGATGTGTTTCTGTACATGAACATACTTATTTAAACATGAGAACTGGATCTGGGGTCAAAGGCTAGCTAGAGGCAGTGGCTGTATTGAGTCTGGAGGTCTGTGATGTAGGTAAAGCAGATTGCGTGTTCAAATCAGGGCATGCCTGTTGTTCAGTGAGGTTTATAAGAAAGTTAGAATATTGGGGTTGGGGGTAGTTTTATTAGGATTGCATCACAAACACACTATATATAGTGTATATATTAATGTGATTATATATATAGAAATATACATGTGTGTATGTATATACATACACACATATATTTGTGGTTGTTGAGTTGTTTTAGTTGTGTCCAGTTCTTTGTGACCCCATTTGAGGTTTTTTTGACAAAGGTACTGGAATGGTTTGCAGAAAACCCATATTTTCTGGTTTTTATTTAGAACGTCATGTACTGGCAATGGGAAATGTATTTTTAAATCACTGCTTTTGTAAGTTCCCCAAATAATTCTGCTACTCTGTTGAAACCAAAGTTGTTTTGTCACTAAGATTCTTCTTTCGAGTTTCACCTTTTAAGAATACACTGGAGACCTTGGAGTGAACAGATTCAATGAAGGGATAAAGATGATGGTCAGACAGCAGAGAGTGAAGTTGGAAGAATAAACTACATTCTTGCTGATGATCACATGACACTCTATCTCTCCTCTCTGCATCTTTGATATGGCTATCCCCCATACCTACAGTGCACTCCTTCCTCATTTCTGCCTTTCAGAATCCCTTGTTTCTTTTAAAACTCAGTACAAATGTCACCCTCCCTATTCCCCCAGCTACTAACCCTCTCACTAAAAATCACCTTGTATTGATTTATTTATCTATTTATTTCATGTAGCAATGAGAGAGAGAGAGAGAGAGAGAGAGAGAGAGAGAGAGAGAGAGGGAAGGAGGGAGAGAGGGAGGGAGAGAGAGAGAGAGAGAGGAGAAGGAGGGGAGGTGAAGAGAAAGGAGGCAGGAAGGAAGGGGATGGGGAGAGAGAGGAAGTGGGAGAGAGAAAAGGAGACAGAAGAGGAAGGGAGGGACATGATGAGAAGGGAGAGAGGAAGGAAAGAGGGAAAGGTAAAGGAAGAAGAAAAGAGAGGGGAAAAGAGGGAGAGAGGGAAAGGAAAAGAGGAAGAGAAAATAAGAAAAGAAAAAATTATAATCTCTATTCCTATTTATTTGCTATATACTTATATATGTACATGTTGCCTCTAAAAGAATATAAGCTCTTTAAGGATAGAGACTTTCACTCTTGTTTTTGTATTTACAATACAAAGCATAGTGCCTGGCAAACAATAGATATCTAAAAAATGCTTGTTGATGGATTAACAAATAAATAAATAACCTCTTATTTTTGCTTCTGCTTTTCTCTTCAGAGGTCAATAACCTTTGGACCAGGAAGGAGAGAATAAAAATGACTAGTAGAGAATTGAAACCCAATATAAATGAAGAGAGGGGTTCATATCACTAGACCACCACAGACTTCATTCTAACTAGAATATTGAGGAAAAAATAGACAAATAGGCTGATCTGTTTTGGGTCTCTAGTGCAGTTCTTGTGGGTAAGATGAGGTATGGACTAAATAATAGGACATTTAGAGGGGTTGGGAATTGGATCAATGAGATTTCGTCTGGTGAGAGACAGCTTTGCTGGGGGTGTCAAACTTGAATAGAACTGCAGAACATTAAACAATGGAAGGCTACCTGTTAACTGTATATTGACTTAAATGTTTATAATACATAAATATTATCTGTATTTTGTTTTTATTTGTTTTGTTAAACATTTTCCAATTACATATTAATCTAGTTTAGGTTGATCTCAGGAGTTCTGTGGGCTACCATGAGATCCATGGTATCATGTTTGATACCTCTGGTGTAGAAGATAGAGTTTAGAAGATCTAGTTTGAAGTTTTTTTCTCTGATAGTACTGATGAAGTGACCCTAGGCAAGTCATTTTACCTTTGAGTAAAATTCTCAGTTGCTTCTGGGCAACTCATATTGATCTTTATTGGTAGAGTTCCTGGGCTTCTCTACCGGAACTATGTTATCTTACTAATGAAGTCACATGTCTCAACATATTTAGCTCTCAATTTCATCTGGTAAAGAATTCATAGCTAAGTGGATAAAGAAAATTAAAAAAATAGACAATTTTGACTGCAGAAATCTTAAAAGCTTTTGCACAAATTAAATAAGATAAATGTAGAATAAGAGGAAGATGCATCAATATCCCTGTGTTGAAAGTAAGGATCCCAACACAAACAGGAGGGCCTGCTGTACAGGTTCTTAGATCTGCTTTTCTAAAAGGAAAGCAACTTTTGAGGGGTCAACAATCTATTTTAATCAAGCACATATATCATTCACTTAGTTCAGAGGGAAAAGTCAGCACCCTGAACTTCAGAGAAAATACAGAGAAATAAAAATCAACAGACAAGGCTTTGAACTAAATGACCATAAGCAAAACATACATAGTTACCAGAGAGAGAAGTACCAACATCTGGGTTTTCCAAGTGGGGGGTGGGGAGGGTTCCTTAGGGCTGCCCAGAGTCTCATCTGGCCAAACAAACACTTCCAAAGAGTAAGCCACAAAGTAAAACCTTACCTCAGAGTATTTATACATTTTTCAGAGTCAGGGGGCAGGACCCTCAGACCCAGAGAAATTAACAAAAGGTATTGAGGTCTATTAATGGGCGGGGAAGATCTTTAACTCTTCCCCTTCCCCCTATTAACCTTAAATTACCATTACGCCTTGACAAAAAATCCAACAAGTCTAGCATCAACCAAGCAGTGACATGAAATTAGTGAAGACAGGGCTAGTTACTTTCTCTTTCTGGCCCTCAGCTTCTTGTGTATTAGGTGATTATTTCTCAGCCATTGCTTTTGTCCTTCCTCTTAGAGTTTTAGTTACTCCCTCATCTCTACCCCTCAGACAATTGTTAAAATTTCAGTGTAAGTATTTATACCTTAGAAATTGGCAAACACTAAAAATCAAGGCTTGATTTGTTGTTTGGATTGTCTAAACTTAAGAATATAATTGGTAGAATGTTAATAACACAGCTTAAACTTTTAAAATGTGCCATCTGCACATTTTTTTCAGAAAATCAATTTTTTCTACCTTTATAAAACTCAATTGTATTTTATTTTCAGGTCTAATTCTCTTCTCCCCTCCCATACTTGAGAAGGCAAGAAAAACAAAACCCAAATATGTATAATCATGAAAAATACATTCTCACATTAGCCCAATAAAAAGAAAGAGAAGAAAATGTGTTTCAGTTTGCATTCAGAATCCATCAGCTCTCTATCATGTTTTATCATGAATCCTTTAGAGTTGTGGTCCGTCATTGTGTTGATCCGGGTTATTAGACTTTTCAAAGTTGCTTATCTTTACAATATTGTTGTTACTGTGTAAACTGTTCTCCTGTTCACTTCATTTTGTGTTAGGTCTTTTCCAGGTTTTTCTGTAACCACTCCCTTCATCATTTCTTACAGCACAGTAGAATTCCATCACATTCACATATCATAACTTGTTCCCTCATTCCCAGTTGACAGGCATCCCTTCAGTTTCCAACTCTTTGCTAATACAAAAAGAGCTTGAATAGATGGATCCTTTTTCTCTTTCTTTGATCTCTTTATTGTATAGACGTAATAGTAAAATTACTGAGTCAAAGGGTATATACATTTTAATAGCTTTTTTGGGTAGAAAGTCAGTTGTTTAACATTTACCAGAACACCTCTTTATCCATAGCTCATGATGATTTCACATGTACTCACCTCTAGATTTCATCTCTAGCAGCTTCTCCTCATTCTTTTTCCCTTAGGAATGGGAGGGGCTAGTTTGTTACGAAGTCAGAAAAGCTCCCCTAGGATCAAGTAGAAGAACAATGGGGAAATCTCCTATCTACCAACGGGTTTTGGTTTACAATGTCCTGTGGAAAGCAAAATTGACATTCCCTGATAGATAACTGGTGAAAGAATAGTAATAGTTTTCAAAAGATACTCCAATTTGTTAATTGTAAAAGAATGCAACTTTAAACAGCTCTCTTTTTTCTCATTTCCTGCAAGTTGGGAAAGAGGACAAAATATGAGAATAGTCATTGTTGGAGGGACTGTGACAAGAAAGGCCCACAACTGCATTCTAGGTAGAACTGGGAAGTTGCTCAAACCTTCTGGATGTCATTCCTGAAAAATACAGGAAAAGAGATTGAATTATTCATATCCTTTGACTCAGCAATTCCACTACTGAGCATATACCCCAAGGAAATCAAAGACAGACAAAAGTCTAATAACATAACAAATGATTCATAATAGCATCCTTTGTTGTAGCAAAGAACTGTGAGAAAAATGAGTGCTTAATGACTTATAAAAATGATTTCTGAATGTAATGTGACATTATTTCTCAGTAAGAAACTATGAGTATGAGGAACTCAGACAAGCCTAAAATGATTTGTATGAACTGATACAGAGTCAAATGAGCTGAATGAAAGGAATAAGAGAGTCAATGATTAAAACAATTAAAATGAAAAGATCATAGAAAGACATTAAATTCTACCTGAAAAGCCAGTGAGCCCCAAGAACAGACAAACATACCTCCTTCCTCATGACAGAGGCATTGAGGAATAAAAGGCAGAATGTTGAAAATGTTGTTAGAGATAGCAACTGCTTTAAATGCTTTCATTTGGTGTGGTATATCCCAGGTAATGTCTTCCTAGTCATCTCTTTTCTCACTCAAACAAGACTAGACCTTTAATGATTTTTAAAATACAACAAATCTTTCAATTTAACAGCAATCAACAATAAGCAAATACTTGAAAAATGATTGGACAGAAACCCACAAATTCCCAAGTTTGTACAATTTTAGTTATAAAATGTGTGATTATGGATCTCACTGAGGAGCTTGGGTAAGAGTTCAAGGACTTGGTACAATCAGCACAGCCCTCTGTAAACAGGTACCTCTGGAGCACTCCATCTTTTGTAGGGAATCAAATCTTTGATTTGTACTTTTCATTGGCCCTCTTCCATGATGGTAACAAATATCTTTGGAAAAAATAGGTCTCATTTTTTTATATGTAAAGGTGGAAGTCACACAAGATATCATCCTTAAACTGACAAGATGGGCTCCTTTACAATTGCTACAATGCTACCTTAACCTGTTGAGAACACATTTTAATTCAACCCTGTTGAATCAAGTATGGGTCTTGTTCTAAGTGTAAAAAAAGATGAAAACTTCAATCAAATTAGGCATTTTTAAAAGCCATTGGATGCACTGAAGCAATGTTGCACAGAAAATTTATCTTGGTTGGTTCATGGACTTGGTCATATCCCTAAGGGGTGTGTATAAAACCAGTGAGCTAACTGGAACTAGGATTATGGGTGTCTACCAGCTTATTGGTAAAAGTCTTCTTCTATGCACTATTTTCACCCAGGTACCTTTCTAACCTATTTTTTTGTATGTTTTTTCGTACTGTTGATGTTATTAATATAATTAACATGGTGATAGTCATTGTGTCAAGACAACTAGGTAGCACAGTGGATAGAATGTCAATCCTGGAATCAGGAAGACTTGTCTTCCTGGGTTTAAATGTGGCTTCAGATACTGACTAGCTGTGTGGCCTTGGACTAGCCACTTAACCCTGTTTGCTTTAGTTTTCTCATCTGTAAAATGATCTGGAGAAGGACATGGCAAACCTCTCCAGTATTGTGGCCAAGAAAACCTCAAATGGAGTCACAAAGAGTCAGACTGGAAATGACTGAACTATTCAGAATATGAAACAGTCTTGACATTTACAGAGATTCAAAAATAGAATCAACTGCGTGAGGAGGAACTGGAAACCTTGAAATAAAAGTTGGATGACTATTTGTTGGGGATATTAGAGAGTAAATTCTTATTTATTTGAAAGAAATACCATCTGAGGTCTCTTCTAAAGCTGAAAATTTGAGATTCTTGATACTCTTTGCAGTTGTGATCAGTATGTTACTATTTTCCTCTAACATTTATCATTCTTAAAATAAGGGCTCCAGAGGAATATTCAGTGGGTTTGTACTGTTTTCCAGTTATTTTTATTAAAGTGTGGTACAGGGGGAAGACCCCTTCTTAGAACTCAGAGCACCTATGTTCAAAACCCCTCTCCGATGATCATGACTTATGTAACCTTGGGCAGATCATCCTTGGACCTCTATTTTCTCATCTGTACAAAGAGAAGGTTGCACTAGGTGGTGTCAGAGATTGCTTCCAGTTCTAGATGTATGAATGAGAGTTGGATAAACTCCCAGATGTTATTATGTTCATTGAATCTGCAGCCCTGATGGCTCAGAGTGAGTATAAATAGCAATTGTCTGTTTGGGCCAGAAACCTTGAGGGTTTTTCTCTTCCAAATTGATTTTGGGGTTTATTTGGGTTTTTTTTGACTAGGTAAAAGAGGCCATTCTCTACTACACTTCTTACCTAGCCTTAATCACCGAGTAGCCTTTGCCTCAGTCAAACTGAGACTTGCTAAAGACCTTTGCTTCAAAAGGCCAAGGTCTCCCATGAATCCAGAGCCATCTCCAGTCTAGATCTGTACCTTGCCACTGGACCCAGATGGCTCCAGAGGAGAAGTGAGGTTGGTGGATTTTGCATGGCTCTCCCTCACTTAAATCCAATTCCCTTGCAAATCATGGCATCATGAGGCCAGGGTCTTCTTTGAGAACAAAGAACAAACAGCATCTACAGATGCTATCCAGAGAGGAATAACTACTAATGGAAGACAGTCAGGATTTAAAGTCAGTAGTCGTCTAGGACACTGGGCTAAATTAGAAAAGCTGAAATTTAATAGAAGCCTATATAAAACTTTATACTTGGATTCAAATATCAATTTCACAAGTACAAGATGGAGGGAGAGGCTTGGCTAGATAGAAGTTTGTCTAAAAAATAGTTGGAGGTTTTAATGGATTATTAGCTCAACATAAGTCAACAGTGAGATATGACAGATTTGCTGCTTTAAGAGGCAGAGTACTCAGGAGTAAGAAGGTACTTGACCCACTGTACTTTGCCTCAATCAGACCATATTTGGAATTTCGTGTTGGGTTCTGAGATTCACCTTTTAGGAAGGAGACTGATAAGTTGAAGGATATCCAAAGGAAAAGGAGCAGAAATTTATGGAAATGGAATAGTAGGGAATCCCTTTTGGGGAATGGTCTGTAATAAATGGTGTCTGAATTCTCTTCTAGCTCTGAAATCCTGTGGTTCTGTGCATTGGCAGAGATGACCCCTCGGGTTCCTCCTAGCTCTAAGATCCAGTACAAATTGCATTTGCATTATAAATCCAAAGAAATTAGTAAGCTTATGTATGATATTAGTCAGCATGTAGAAAAATGTGACACCTGGGCAGAGGTGATAGTAGTCATTTTGATCAACAACGTAGTGTTCAGTAGATAAAATATATTTAATTTGAAAGCTCTTAAAATATTATTAAAGAATCCTTCCCCCTGTTACTAATTAAAGAGGAATTCTCACTTAAGGGTTTATAAGTCACCAAAGGAAAAATAAAAGCCTAGAAAAACACATACATAATGAGTTATGTTTTCCTTTTGTGCCTTCTCAACAACTCCCACAACAACTTTGAACTCATCAAAGGAATTTCTCTAAGTTTTCATGAAGACCATGGAAAAATTTTACTTAATTCAGTACAAAGAAAAGTACTTGAAAAACCACAAAATATTTTCAATTCATGAGAATTTTTTAAAATGGTTCTTGTTTCTCATTTAGCTTCTATATCTATATCTCTTTGACTCATGACCTAAGTAGTCTGGCCTCAAAATCTTGAGAGATGAAAACTGGCAATAGATTTGGAATCAGAGTACCTAGATTGTTAACAGTCTCAGCCTGAAGAGTCCTGTTCTCTCTGATCCTCCATTTTCTCATCTGCAAAATAAAAAAACTAGATGATTTCTTCTTTGTCTCCAGATTTATGGCTCTGTGATAACACTAAACTCTCAGTGATCCTGTTTCCTTGTCTTTTCTTTGCCAATGGGGGAGAGTAAATGAGATTTACCTCCTTTCTGCCCTGGTTCTAGGAATGGAATTGTTTTTTAGTTCTTGCCACTGAGTAATTTGAATAACAGTCATCTCAGAGGTGCTGCTATTACTCATATCTCCCACCTGCTTTCCCACAGTGCCCAGTCATTGAATTTGAGCTTTGCAAGGGTCCCAGTGACCATCTAGTCCAACCTATATCTAAAGGAATCACCCATTATAACGTATTTGTCAAATGATCACCCAACTCCTGCTTGAACATCTCTGATCTCTCTCATACATCCAAATGAAAAAACACTTTAAAATTATCTTGTCATCTGTGAGAAATAGGAGAACTAAATGAGTTGAAGGAAGGATTTGTGGTTTTTAAACTTTCTCTTCTAGAATCCACAAGGGCCGGTACACTTGTCCTCATCTTGTCCTGTGTCTGGGCATGCAATTGGGACCAGGTTCTGTCCAATAGTAGCCCACCTCTAATGAGAGAGGTTAGGCTTACTGTTCTTTTGTTCATTGGCTAATTATGTTTCTTCATATTGTTGTTTAAGGTCTAGGTTATGTCATGTGTCTAGATCTCTGAAAAGGATGAAGCAAAAGAATGATGAATCAAGTGTGTTACAAGTAATTTATTCCTATACACAAAAAGAATGTTAAACATTAAGTACACAGTAATAAAATGAATTAAGCAGAATTCAATAACAACTTATAACTAAAGTTACAATCTGTTCAGAGGCTGATACTTAATTTCTTCAGAACATATAACAATATGCAGTACCATTAATTAATTAAGGCATTTTACATTTCAGCTCAGCTCAGCACTCTCCTTATAACTCTGCTGGTAAAATGACAAGGCACGGATCAGTTTTCTTCTCACCAGCTAGCCTCTGTTGCCAGCCAGTTCTGACCCGTTGGAACTCAAGAATTCTAAACTTCTTGAATTTATAAAATCGCCTGAAGCCTGAGTGTGTCCATTAGAATTCTTTGTCACCTTGAAGTGTAAACCCCTCAGTGATGAAAACTTGTCCAGAAGCAAGCTTCCTGAAGCTTCTACAATATCAGTAAGAACAGGAAAAGGTACTCTATAGAGGTTGCATGGGGCTGGGGTGGGGGCTCACTCCCACTACACTCTCAAGAAAGGAAGGGAGGGGTTGTTCCTTATATTACAGTATTCTAAGAGGGTGAGAATTGCGTTGTGGTGGGATGGAGAAGGGATAAAGAGAGTTTGAAAGTTATCAAGTAATTGATCCTAGCATTCACAGGTGATAGAGAAAACTGAAGAGATCATCTAGAACCAGTTTTACAGATGAGGAAACTGAGATCAAGAGAGGGGGAATGTAAAATGTATTTTTTTTACTGATGCTTTAAAAAATATCTCTGTTATTTCCCATTAACTCCACTCCAACCCCTAAGAGAACTCTTGCTTATAACAAAGTGGTTCAGTTAAGCAAAATGAATCAAAATATTTGCCATGTCTGACAGCATTTGCCTCATTTCTCACATGTGAATGGAATGAAGTTAGTGAAGACTTCTCAGTGCTTAACAAAAGGCTTTTAGTAGATGGTTAGGCCTAAGGTTTGGTTTCCCAGAAATCATGTGACTTTTGGGACTACGAAACTTAAACCCCACCTTGGATTGCCACAACACAACCCTCCTTGAGTTGCCTCATCCCTTATTCACAGGGTAGACTGTCGAGTTTAGATTGTGAGCCTGACTCCCAGCCAATGGGAGTAAAAGGCCAGTGGGAGTGGGGGGAATCTGATTTAGGGCTATATAATCTCTACTTTTGCCTTCTGTAATTGCCTCACTCTCCTGACTACCTGTCAGAGAAGAAATGCCCTTTCTCAGATGGTAATAAAATCTTGCTGCTTTACTTCTACCTTGAGAAGTCTCTGATTTTTTATTTGAGTTGGTAGTCTCGGATCCACACACGTAACTAGCCAAACAACTGGCTCTATGAAAAAATGGATATGCTGGACATACTGGATTATTAACATTTACTCCATCACTTTCTCAAACGTGGACAACCAACAAAATAATAATAATGTTCCCTGATTTCTGAAGAGTAAATGCTTTTACTGAAAATTTAACAATCAACTCTTGAGAGCTGATTTGAATGAGATCTAACATATTCTTATTCTAACCACCACTTCTGAACTGAGAGGTGAGAGAAAAGCTTCACCATTAGTCCCTTGAAGTCAAGAATAGCTTTGAGAGCTTTTTTATACCAGACATTACCATATTCTTACTGTTCAGGCCTAAATTAGTTGACCAGATGTCCCAATCACCCCAATACTGCCCCCCCCTCATTTTCTTCACTCCCAACTCCACTGAATCAAAAATATAAATAATATTTATAAGTAATATCTGCAAAATATTATTTATAAATATATAATACGAATATTATATATAGAATATATATAATTGAATCAAAATAAATAAAATAAATCAATATAAACATACTATTTGCAACAAATATCTATTAATCAACAATTACCTCAAGCATGAGGTAAATTTCTTTTTCTTTTCTTTCTTTTTTTTCTTTGAGATAATTGGGGTTAATGGACCATATTCGAGGTCAGATTTGAATTCAGTTCTTCCTGATTCTAGGCCTAATGCTGTATCCATTGTACTAGCTGCCTCTTTTTTCTTTTAAATGAGGTAAATTTCTAATCCAAGCCTTCAAACTTGAACCATTCTCCCCTGATCATGAAGAGTAAAGGGGATAACAATATTATAACATATAGTTAAATGAAATACAATCTAATGAACTACTAAAAAAAACTGAAATGAAAGGTAATATATTTTACCTATGCTTCTAAATTCATCCATAAACTTAAAAGTTCTGTTACTCTTCCCTTTCTTCCCCAGGCTCAATCAGGGGGGTTGATTTGGAAATTGGATAGAACAGGGCTGGGAAAGTGGTCATCAGATAAAAGGGAATGAGTGGCAGTCAGTTGCTCTGAGAGCCTGAAAGCAGCAGAAGAAGTTTGGCAGCTACCCCAGAGCAGTCTCTGGTGCCAGGTAGTAAACACAGCAAATGAAATTGAGCATTGAAGGGATAGCCATATGCATTGGATAGGACCAGGCATTGACTACATCATCCTTGTTCATTGTTGTTTAATCGTTTCAGTCATGTCTGACTCTTCATGATCCCATTTCATGATTTGTTGGCAAAGCTGTGGAGTAGTTTGCCATTTTTTCCCTTCTCTAGCTTGTTTTAACAGATGAAGAAACTGAAGCAAACAGAGTTAAGTGACTTACCCAGGATCACGCAGCTAATAAGGGTCCAAGGCCAGATTTGAAGTTAGGAAGACGAGTCTTCCTGACTTCAGGCCCAGCACTCTATCTACTGGGTCACAGAGAGTGCTACCACCTCCCCTCCCATCATCCTCTATCTGCAACATATTAATTTACCATCTTTTACTCAGCCTTTTTCCAATTTCTGGAAATACAGACTTTGTTGTTGCTATTAAAAATGAAGTAACTATGAATATTTGCTTATAGCTAGGTCCTTTCCCTCTTTTCATTATACCTTTATGACACAGTACTCAAAGTGGAATTGCTGGGTTAAAGTGCCTCAGAGCCAAGAAGATTCTGTGTTCAAGGTCCAACTGGCACAAACTAGCAGAGACTAATCCTTTTGGAAGCCTAGGTATTTCTCTAAGGTGCCGATTAGGAAATTTATTCATCTGGGACTTTCCTCTCCTAAATGAGATCACTGGGCCAGTGCCTATCTCTATTACATATTGACAGATGGTTGTTTTTCCATAAGTTTGTAATAGAATGACTCTATCCCTAAAAGCCCATCCCTTCTGACTTTCACATACTTTCCTCTTTTTACTAATTCAGAAAGGTGGTCTGGGATAGTAGATAGAGATCCTGCCTCTGTGTAGTAAGATCTGGGTTCCAGTGCTGTCTTGTGTTGCATACTGGCTATGTGGTCAATTAACTTCTGGGAACTTCCCAGTAACTCTTTAATAATTTAGAGCAGGTGGGGCCTACTCTGTTTCATGAGGTTCCCAGGTCTAGCACCACTTGTCATACTCTATACTTTGTCACTTCCTCCACAGCAGTCTAACCTTCTGGGTACCATTTTTTCCCTTTCTAGCTCTCTTTTATGTATTGTCTTCTGTCAATAAAATGCAAGTTTCTTGAGAGTAAAGACTATGTTTTGTGCTTGTATTTGTCTTTTCAGCATTTAGCACAGTTCTTGAGACATAGTGCTTAATAAATTATCTATCTATCTATCGATCTATCTGTCTGTCTGTCTGTCTGTCTATCTGCCTATCTATATCTAGGTGTCTATCTATCTACCCATCCATCTATCTAGATGTCTATCAATACATGTATCTATGTGTCAGTCTAATCCATATTGATGGAGGGAGTTTCCACACTGAGAGTTTTCTATATCATTGAATCATAGGTCTGTTCCAAGGCAATATCTTAGAGTTATTTTGATTTGTATTTCTCGAATTATTAGGGAATTATAATATTTCAATGTAATTATGAACAATTTGCATTTTCCTCCAAAATTATCTATTCATGTCATTTTATCATTTCTCCAATCAATTAATAAGAATTTAGTTAAGTATCTATAATGTGGCAGGAACTGTACTAGGTGCTGGGAATACAGAAACATACATATAATAGTGCCAGCCCTCAAGGAACATACCCTCTATCAGGGGAGGGAACATTTTGTAAATATACACAAGGTAGATACAAACTAACCTTGGATAGGAAGACACTAAGCAGCTAAGGGAATCAGGAAAGTCCTCTTGAGGAACTTGAGGTACTTGGACCAAATAAGGCTTAATGCACCATGAGGCAGATGTGAGTAGGGATAGCATTCCAGGCATGGGGGACTGACTGTGTAAAATAATGAGACAGTGTTGTGTGGAACAGTGAGTGAGTCAGTATAGCTAGAATGGAGGGTACATAAAGGAGAGTAATATATAAAGGAGGCTACAGAAAAAGAGGTTCAAATACCAGAGGTGTTTATGTTTGATCCTAGACATAATAGGGAGCCATTGAAAGTTTTTGAGTAGGAGGGGTGATATGTTCAAATCTGTATTTTAGGAAAATCATGTTGCTGGCCATGCAAAGGATGAATTAGAGTGAGGAGAGGCTTAAGATAGGGAGACTAATTAAGAGGCTATTATTAGAGTCTAGGTGAGAGATGGTGATGGGTAGTAGCCATGGAAAGAAGGGGCATTTGTGAAAGAAGTTGTAGAGATAGAGATAAGATTTAGGAATTAATTGGATATGTTATGTGAATAAGATTAAGGAACTGAGAATGACACTAAGGTTGCTATATCAATTTCTTAACAATTCTGGATATCAGAATTTTAGTATATTTGTTGCAACCTTTTATTTCTAATAAATCCTCCCTCCTTCCTTCCCTGCTCAATGAGCTATCTCTTGTAATAAAGAATAAAAAGGAAAGATGGAAAAAAAATCAGTTCATCAAAATTAACTGCTAATTCCTTTAGTGGAGAAAGGAGTTGTAATTCCTTAATCCTCTGGACCTAGCAGTGGTCTTCAGATGAGTTTTTACAGAAAGACTTTAAAAAATTGTAATAATACTTCTGGTATACTCTCTTCAGAGGTTTACATTTAAACATCTATATATGTCATTTTGTAAGAATACTGAGTAGGGATTTTATATTTCACCTAGTTTCTACACTGTTCCTCTCACTGTAGGTGTCAGGTCAAGGTTTGGTTGGGCTCGCCCTCCTATCTGCTCTGAAAGCACCAGGATTCTTTGCCTCGACATTTGTCAGCTCTGATTAAAGGATCAAGGACCATCAATCCTCTCAAACTCAGGAGGTAGCCTCTAACCTTGGACATGTACATCTCAGAATTGATACTCATTCACCTAAGATCAAGATAGCACAAACATACAGCAGTAGAACAAAATCCATAATCATTCTTGAAAGGACATATGCCTTAGAAATAATATATCTTCAGTGGCAGTTCCTCCTGGGATCAAAAGAAGGATGGGTCCTTGCTTCCTACCTGTCATCAGAGAATTGCTTATCTCATGGAAAGCCCCAGGGAAAAGATAACAGGAATATCATAATTCGTATTTCCTGCTTAGTGGCCATTAAGGAAGATGACTTTATCCTTCCCAAAGCTTTCATTAGAACTGAATCACTACTGTCATCCGGGTGCAATGTTTCCTCTTGGATAAATTGTGGATGATCTTAATGGATGAGTATGCCACTGAAAAAATACCATTGCCGTGTTGTGTAAGACTAACTATATTTCCCTCCCTCCTATCCTGCCCCCCATTGTTGCTATTCTCTCTTTTGATCCTGTCCCTCCCCAAGAGTGTTGACTTCAAATTGCTCCCTCCTCCCATTGCCCTCCCTTCCATCATCCCCCCCCACCCTACTTATCTCCTTCTCCCCCACTTTCCTGTATTGTAAGATAGGTTTTCATAACAAAATGAGTGTGCATTTTATTCCTTTCTTTAGTTGAATGTGATGAGAGTAAACTTCATG
>CM053769.1:29928123-29957770 GCA_028658325.1 Potorous gilbertii
AAGTATGATTGAAAAACTTTCATATCTGCTAAAGGAAACTTTTCTTTATAGCCTGTGTTCTTTTTACTTAGAAAAGCAAAATGATTTTCTGTTCAGTTGTTAAATTCTAGTTAGATGAGACAATGTTCTTTTTGTGCATTCCATAATTAGCTTTTTACATGAAGAAGTGGATCCTACTTGTGTTTATGTTCTTCTGCCACTTTCTGACTGGTAGGCAGATTTGCATTAAATATTGTCATTAAAATGTCAGACTTGTGGGTCACAAACAAAAGCTATTATTAAAATGTCAGAGGACAATTATTTCTAAAAAGTACATTCTAAGAAAGAATTTCATTGTTTGTGAAAAATGACAAATCGACCATCCATGATTCATGATTTTTAAAATTTTATATTTTATTATGAACTTAAAATACTAAGAGATTTGAAAATTTCAATATATTTTTAAAAAACAAAAAGTGGGCATACATATATGAACACCACTTTTGTAATTTCCTACAGTACAAATAATATTCCATCACATGCTCCATAATTTGTTCAGCCATTCTGTGATAGCTCTGTACTCCATTAGTTTTCAGCTCTTTCCAGCGGAAAAAAAAATGCTACTATGAATATTTTTATATATTTTGTTCATAAATATTTTTGCACATATGGCTTGATTTCTTTGGGATATTAGCCTTGTAGTGGCATTACTGGATCAAATGGTATTGTTCACATTTTGGTAACTTTGTGAAGATAGTTCCAGAATTCTTTCTAGAATGGGTGGATCACTTCCTAGCTCCACCAGCTGTAACTTAGTATGCTAGTTAGGTGTTTTAATATTTTATTTTTTAATTTGTCATCATTACCACTTTGATGAGTGTAAGGTATAACAGAGTTATTCTCTTTTGCTTTTTTTTAATTACTATCATGTTGAGTTTAATATATACTTTCTTTTAAAGCAAACATTATATAAAGAAACACATGGTTTCATAGGCAATCGTTTTTCCCGTTCTTTGTATAGTGAAATGTCCATGAATTTTGACAATTTTTAAGATCATAATAAAAAACAAGAAATTATATTTTTAAAAGTGTTACACAGACCTTATAGTTCCTCTTTCAAAGAGGACCATCACATCAAGATGATGAGATGACTTGCAATTGACTTTGATTTGAGTGAGGGAGTTCTGTGCAAGATCACCAGCCTCACTTTCTCCTCCAGAGCCATCTAGGTCCAGTGGCCAGATATTCATCAGGATGACTAGAGATGACCCAGGATACAATGGGAGACCCTATCTATTTTAGGCTAGATTCTTATCAGATTCTCACTTGAGTGAGATACACCCATTCAGTGAATAGATTTGTTTAAGTAATTACTTAAGGGATGGTCCCTTTAATAAAAAAAAAATCAAACTGGAAGGGGAAGGTTTTATATATATATAAAAGGGAAACTTTTTAGAAATAATTGTCCTCTGGGATAAACATCCTCTTTAAAAGTGTTACACAGACCTTATAGTTCCTCTCTACAAATACTTTTAATCAGGCTGCTGAACCCTATGACTAGTGTCTTGAAACCACTGTTTCACATGTTAAAAACTTCCTCAGCACAAAATTCAATGGTCCTTTTTCAGTCTTTACTATGACCCTCACCTGCCCCCGCTATCCTCCAAGGACCTGTTTGGCCTCTAAGATATTATTGATTATACCTTTCTACTGGGTCCAGTTTTCCCCTTTGGACTCAAATATTATCTGTCAAACACATCCATCCTCATTGTGTCAATCAGTTACCACCACTACACAGAAGGCTTCCACAATTCCACCAGCTGCCTTCAAGATACCCTTAGAATTGTTTATCATGTATGTTTCTCATTTATTAATGATTTGTTGCATTTTTATGGGATTGTTGATAGCTTGCCTTTTTTTTTCTTTTGTGAATTGCCTCTTCATATCCTTTAACCAATATGTATTGGAGAATGGTTCCTCTCAATATATTTGTATGAATTACATATGACTTTTAGATATCAGAACTCTGTAAGAGAAATTTGATGCAAAGATTTTTCCTATTAATTATTTTCCCTCTAATTATAACTGTATTGATTTTGTTTATACAAGAACTTTTCTTTTTAATCTTCAAAAGGTAATATTTTATTAATATTCACCATAAATTAAATACTTTACAATCTTAGTGAATACAGAATTGCTTTTAAAATCCATTAATTCATAAATATACTCAGATCTGTTACATCAGTCCCTAAAAGTGAGCACATATATGAAAACAAAATTAATGTTTATGTTATTTTCTTTCCATATGAACCACTTGGAGTTGTCATTAACCTTTTAAGAAAAAAAAAAAACAGAATCATGCATCACTTAAATGGTTTTACAGTGAGAGGTCAGAAATCAAATTATAACTTTAATCAGTCCAGCTTCAAGGAACAAGTACAATACTAAATACTTTATGATCCCTCGGAGCATTTTCCAAAGTGATTTAGTAAACATGTCTATCCTCAAAGCTTTTTTTTGGTCTTTAAACTCAATTGCCAAAAATGCAGACTAAAGCAAGAAGAAACAGCAATACTGACTTATTTAACAAGTATTTTTAAAATCTGACTTTCCTAATATCCCTAATTGAGAAAACAAAAAAAAAGAAACCTTCAAAATAAAACCATTAATACATAGCTGCATCATGCAGCAAAATTCATTCCCACATTAACCGTGTCCAAAAAATGGATGACTTTCTTCATTTTAAGTTCATTACCTCTCTGTCAGGAGATGAGTGGCATGTTTCATCTTGTCTTTTGGATTCATGGTTTATCAGTGTGCTGATCAGAGTTCTAACATCTTCTCAAGTTTGTTTTTCTTTATAAAGTTATTATCATAGGGTAAATCATTCTCCTATTCTGCTCTCCTCAGTTCACAGGGGCCTTCTCAGTCCATTTCATTATTATTTATGGTACAATAATATTTCATTAAATTTATATACCACAATTTGTTTAGCTTTTTCATGGCCTTCTTTTTTGCCATATTCTTTCTACTGTACTTTTTTTGGACAATTCTTATTTGCTGGAAGCAAATTTACATTTAGTAAATACTAAATAATAACTGTTTCTATTTTACCCAGGAACCCTGAGAGTCTTCCCCTTCCAGTTTGATTTTTTTTTTTTATTAAAGAGACCATCCCTTAAGTAATTACTTAAACAAATCTATTCATTGAATGGGTGTATCTCACTCAAGTGAGAATCTGATAAGAATCTAGCCTAAAATAGATAGGGTCTCCCATTGTATCCTGGGTCATCTCTAGTCATCCTGATGAATATCTGGCCACTGGACCTAGATGGCTCTGGAGGAGAAAGTGAGACTGGTGATCTTGCACAGAACTCCCTCACTCAAATCAAAGTCAATTGCAAGTCATCTCATCATCTTGATGTGATGGTCCTCTTTGAGAACAAAGGACAAACACAACCTTTTGGACATTTCTTATTTGCTGGAAGCACCCCATTGATGATGTTCCCCCATATATAGGGGGTGAGTCTCCTGTATCCCAATTCCCTTTAGCCACTGACAGTAAGATTAGCTTTCATACAGAAGTATTTATTTCAAAAGGTATAATGAGAAATATAGATCCAAATGGTGGAGTAGAAGCATGGACCTGCTCAAGCTCTCCCCCAAAGCCCCTAAAGTACCTGTTAAAAATGACTCTAAACAAATTCTAGAGCATCAAAAGCCATAACATGACAAAATGAAACATATTTCCAGCCCAATACAACCTGGAAGGCTAACAGAAAGGATCTATTGCACTGGGCTCAAAGTGGAGCAGAGTCCAGAGTGGGCCATACTAGAATAGATGTTACTGGAACTGACTTCAGGGCAGTGAATCACAGGCAGCTGCTGTGGTTTTCAGATTTATCAACCCACAAATGCCAAAGACAGCTTCAAAAGTCAGTGAGAAAGCTCTTTCACCTGGGTGAGAGGGGAGCGTGGTGCAGTCCCGGCCACAGCTCACCCCAGGGTAGTAGCAGTAGCTTCTAGAGCTCTTAGCCTACACATGACTGAGGAATTGAGCAACTGATCTGGGTCTCAGTCCTGAGTGGCAGAACTGAGGTGAGGAGTAGTGTTGGTGTGGTGGAACTGGTGGCGTCTGTGGAGAGGGAGTCCTATTCACAGGTCCAGGGCAGAAAAGAGTGCTTGCTTTTCGTTGCTCACAGACCAGAGCTCAGGCCAGGAGAGGAGTAAACACTTCTCCCTTGACTATTCTACTTTAGAAGAACTGAAAACTTACACATCTCTAGAGATATCTTGGAGAACAGCTGCACAAAACCTCAGCAACCTGGAATAATATACCCTCCACCTGACAAAGTACTCAAAAGTCAAGTAATTGGCTGGAAAAATACCCCAAAAGGGGAAAAGATAAGACTATAGAAAGTTACTTTCTTGCTGAGAAGGTATTTTCTTCCATCCTTTTGAACAAGAAAGACAAAAGCATACAACGTGAGGAAGACAGCAAGGTCAAAGTTCCTAGATCAAAAGCCACCAAAGAAGTATGCAATGGTTTCAGGCCATGGAAGAGCTCAAAAGGGATTTTGAAAATCAAGTGTGAGAAGTGGAGGAAAAATTGGGAAGAGAAATGAGAGCAGTGAAAGAAAATCATGAAAAGCAAGTCAAGAGTTTTCTAAAGGAGATCTAAAAAATACTGAAGAAAATAACACCTTTAAATGTAGACTAACCCAAGTGGCAAAAGAGGTCCAAAAAGCCAATGAGGAGAAGAATGCCTTGAAAAGTAGAATTGGCCAAATGGAAAAAGAGGTCCAAAAGCTCACTGAAGAAAATAGTTCTTTAAAAATTAGAATGGAGCAGATGGAAGCTAGTGACTTTATGAGAAATCAAGAAATTATAAAACAAAACCAAAAGAATGAAAAAATAGAAGACAACGTGAAATATTTCATTGGAAAATCAACTGACCTGGAAAATAGAGCTAGGAGAGATAATTTAAAAATTATTGGTCTGCCTGAAAAGCATGATAAAGAAAAAGAACCTAGACATCATCTCCTAAGAAGTTATCAAGGAAAACTTCCCTGATAGTCTCAAACGAGAGGGTAAAATAGAAATGGAAAGAGTTCACCCATCACCTCCTGAAAGAGACCACAAAAGGAAAACTCCTAGGAATATTGTAGCCAAATTAAAGAGCTCCCAGGTCAAGGAGAAAAATATTATAAGCAGCCAGAAAGAAACAATTCAAGTATTGTGAAAATAGAACCAGAATAACACAGGATTTAGCAGCTTCTACAGTAAGGGATTTTAGGGCTTGGAATATGATATTCCAGAGGTGAAAGGAGATAGGATTAAAAGCAAGAATCACCTACTCAGCAAAACTGAGTATAATACTTCAGGGAAAAAAAGATGATTTTGTAACTCATTAGAGCTTTTTCAGTATTAGGGTAGTTAAAGGGAATATATATATATATGTGTGTGTGTGTGTGTATGTATGCATATGTATATATGGGTGTGTATGTATGTGCATATTATATATGTGCAGATATGTATATGTACATGTGTGGGTGTAGGGGTGTGTGAGTGTATAGACAGAAGGCACAGGGTGAGCTGAATACCTAAAAAATAAAATTTACTTTGGAGTGGAATGTACTAGGAGTAAGAGAAAGTGAGAGGTAGAATGTAGCAAATCATCTCATATAAAAGGGGCAAGAAAGAACTTTTACAATGGAGGGCAAGAGTGGGGAGATGAAAAGGAATAAATGAGCCTTACTCTCATGGGATTTGGCTTAAGGAGGGAATAATAACACACACCTAATTGGATATGGAAATCTATTTTACCCTGCAGGAAGGCAGGGGGAATGGGGGTAGGAGAGAAGATAATAGAAAGGACAGCAAATTGGGGAAAGGAATAATCAGAAGCAAATACTATTGTGGGAGGACAGGTGAAGGGAGAGAATTCAATAAATGGAGGGCAGGATAGGACAGAGGGAGATTTGCATAGTCTTTCACAACAAACTATTATGCAAGTGTTTTGCATGGCTACACCTGTATGACCTATATTGAATTGCTTGTTTTGTCAATGAAGGTGGGTGGGGAGGGAGGAAGAGAAAGAATGTGGAATTCAAAACTTTAATAATGAAATGTTAAAAATTGTTTTTGCATGCGGCTGGGAAATAAGATGTACAGGCAATCGGGTATAGAAATCTATTTTGCCCTGCAGTAAAGTAGAGGGAAGGGGGATGCAAGAAGGAGGGAATAATAGAAGGGAGGACAGACTGGAGGAAGGGGTGGATGGAGTGCATGCTGTCCTGGGGCAGGGGTGGGGAGTGATGGAAAGAAAATTTTGAATTCAAATTCTTTTGGAAGTGAATGTTGAGAACCGAACAATAAATATTTATAGCTAAAGAAGAAGAGTTATGAGGTGTAAATATGAGCATTTGAACCTCTCTTATGCACCTAACCCATTCTGTATTTTTACATTTTTATTTGTGTTCATAGCTTATCTTCTTCACTAGGTTTATTATTAATTCACAACACTAAAATACTCCAGGTGAGAAAATGCTGTCCTCACAACAGTCCTGTGAAACGGATAGTATGAAAATTGTTATTGGAGAAGATTCTGGGAAGATGTGGAGTAAGTCAGAAAGTTCCAAGTTCTCAAGATTTTACCCCAGAAAAGAGATAAAATAGCACCTCAGGGCAAACATATGGGGTGGAATTTAAAATAAATAAGAGGGGCAGAACAGAGGTCCTTCTGGGGCAATGGGAGAAGGTCTGAAGAAAAGTTCTAGGGTGAGGTTTGGTCCCTGTGAAGACTAAACACCTCTCGGCTAGGGATTGCTTAAACAATAAGGGGTGAAGTCTGAGTTTAGCTGGATTGCAAAGCTACCTCAGCCCCAGCCACAGGAACTTTTATCCTGGCAACAGTGAGGGGAATTGGGTATCTAAGCTGGGAAGATTGAGGGAACCTCTGTTGACAAGATTGACCCAGATTGCTTCAGAGACAGAGACGTGATGGTGGGGGTGAGAATTAACCAGCAAACAACTGGTGAGGGTAGAAGCAGTAGGGCAGGGATGCTTCTGACTGGTGGCACTTATAGGAGGCTGCAGGTCTTGCTCTAGGTTCCAGTTCCAGGCTAAAGGGGAGAACTGAAGGAGGATCTGAGGCAAGAGGCACCATCCTTTATATCCTAGGACTAGAGGTGATTATAAAAACTATCCTAATACAAATAAAAAAAAAAGCACTGGCAAAGGAGAAAGAATCCAACTATAGAGAGCACGGGAATAGAGAAGACCAGGGTTCATCTTCAGAGAAGGATACTGAGGCAAAAAAAACCCTCTTCTACCCCCAAGAGTAATGTCAAATGGTCACCTGCCCAAAAAGAATTCATAGAAGAACTATAAAAGACTTTAAAAGTCAAATGAGAGAGGTTGAGGAAAAACTAAAGAAAAAAATAAGAACAATTCGAGAATTACAAGACTATGAAAAGAAAGTCAACCAATTAGAAAAGGAGATTCGTAATCTCAAGGAAGCAAATGACTCCTAGAAAATCAGAACTGGGCAAGGGGAAGTCGGAAAAGTTATGAGATCGAGAAATAATAAAACAAAATATGAAGAATGAAAAATAGAAGAAAATGTGAAGCATCTCATAAGAAAAACAACTGATTTGGAGAAGAGATCAAGACGAAGAAACATGAAAACAATCAGACTACTTGAAACCCATGATCAAAAAAAAGAATCTTGATACAATAATACAAGAAATAATTAAAGAAGATTGTCCTGAAATACTAGAACAAGAGGGGAAAGTAAAAATAAGAAAAATCCACTGATCACTAACTGAAAGAGATCCTAAAAGGAAAATCCATGAGAATATTATAGTCAAATTCTGAAACCCTCAGCTCAAGGAAAAAATATTATGACCATCAAAAAAAGAAACAATTTAAATATGGAAGTGCCTCAATTAGAATCACACAAGACCTACCAGTGGCGACACTAAAGGGCCACAAGTTTTGAAACACTATATATTGAGGAGCAAAAGAATTCAGGTTCTGGTCAAAAATATCATATCAACAAAGCTAAGCATTACTCTAAGTGAAAAAAAATAGAGGATATTTAATGAATTGTCAGACTTTGTTTAAAAAGAAACTCAAATTTGACAGAAGATTTGACATACAGGAGCCAAGAGTAATATAACCAAAGACCAATTACAAGGGACTCAATAAGGACAGACTATTTATGATTTATGTATGTAAAATATATGTTTAAGGTTATTAGTAATTGGGTAGTTCATAAGAAAGGTCAGGGAAAACCGGAGTATGATATGAAAAATAACACCATTTAGGAAAAGCTAAAATGATTAATTTTCTTATACAAATGAGATGCAAGAGGAAGAATTCACAGAGGAATTAGATGAGAGAGGAGGGCTGTTAGTTCTGGAAACCTACTTTCATCGAGAACGGGTTCAAGAGGAAATAAGACATATATATCTAGAAGAATTAAAAAGTCTTCTAAATTCGGAAAGAAAACATTAAGGGGATAGAGAGTGGGGATAACTTCTAAATTCGGAAAGAAAACATTAAGGGGATAAAGGAGGAATGTCTAGAGGGGAAAGGGAGGGAATAGATTAAGGAAGATATAGAAGGGGTTTAGATTAAAGGGAATGGGAAGATAAGGGAGGGATCCTTGGAAGTGGTGTAGGTTAAGTAATAGGAGAGCAAGGTAGCAGGTAGAAGTAAAATAGAGGAGTCAAGAGGGCTAGGAAATAAGAGATCCACACAAACAAAAAACAAAGATCAGGACTAGAATTTGTTAGGGAAAGTATATGTTTATATATGTATGTATCTATATATATATGTGTATGTGTTTATATGTAAATATGTATGTATATATCTATATATAAATATATCCACACTTAATTGTAACTTTCTGCAGAGACGGGGGAGGAAGGGGAGAAAAAGAACAAAGTAAAAAGTGCACAGCAGAGAAGAAAAGAAAACTTAGCTCTCAACACAATACGTATTTATTACATGGGCTTTCTTGAAATGGAAATTTATTGCTTTATATTTTGAATCCTCTCATATTCTGCTGCGCACATGACATTTTTTTCTTTTCTTATTTTGTACTTAAGTTTAATATTTAAGTTTATAATATTTTTTCTTTTTTTATTGTGTATCTAAATTTAAAAAAAGAATAAAAATAGAAAAAAAAGATTGTTAACCCTATTTTGCAGAGGAGAAAGCAGAGGTTCAGTGACTTGTCCATAGTTACATGACTATTAAATGTTAATGCCAAGATTCAAACGAAGATCTCATTTTTGCCACCATCACCTCTGGGTGACTTTATCTATTAATCTTTGTATCTTTGCTCCCTTTTTTATGGCCAGCAACCAAAAGGGTCTGTCACAAGTTTATTATTCACTTAAATATATAAGATTGCCCCTTTTGGCATTTGATGTATCTGGGAGCTCCTCCTGCTGGTGGATAAGAGATATTTTTGGAAGAAAATAGAATTGTATTTCCTCCATTGCTTTGCATGAAGCAGCACTTAACTGATTGTAGAGTGAATGGATGAATTCTCAAGCAATGTTATAGTCACACATACACACACTGACTTAGTCATCTATGTGAGGGTTGTCCTCTTCAAATGTAGGAAGCTGCTTTTATTTCATCTTTAAACTTCAACCTTTGGAAACCACACTTATTCTATTGCTGTGGAAATTCCTTAAAAGTTTTTTGTTATCCCTCTTTGGAATTGCCTTTGGTATCCACCTGCTAATAATGGCTGGGTGGGTAGAGGAATTCAGTGAGGACTGTGTACTGGACATGAACTGTAGCACCTTGGGTTTGAATATGGGGCATTTTTATAGGTCAGCACTGTTCTACAGATGTTCAGACTGGTGGTTGCAATTCATTATTATGAAATCAGAATTAGGAAGACTTGCATTTAAATCTTGCTTCCAACACTTAGTATTTGTGTGACCCTGGGCAGATTACTTAACATCTGTCTGCCTCAGCTTCTTCAATAACAGCCCTTACTTCACAGGATTATTGTAGGGAGGAAATGTAATATATGTGAATCACCTTCAAATATTTACTCTACTACTACCACTACTATGACTACTGCTACTGCTACTGCTGCTGCTGCTGCTGCTACCACTACTGGTGCTGCTGCTGCTGCTATTACAAATACGTCAGAGAATATGGGAGAAGGTGACCAGATGAGGCTTCAAGCCTGGCTTTCAGCTACTTGGCTACAATGATCTGTGGCTCCCTTATGGCACTCTTGTGGCTATATCCCTGAAACAGTGTCAGTAACCAAAATAGCATGTCTCAATTTTTTTTTAGATTTTTGTGTCTGTCAGTAGGTTATTCCTATACTATTCCAGCACACAGAGTTCAAAAAGGGATGTAGGCTGTGTTCCCTAGATTTATTGTAGATGTACTTATTTGAACTTCGCTTATTCAACTCAATACCCTCAACCCCAGAGGAAGGGTACCTGACAATGGGTAGCAGGACATGATACCAGTACTATTCGTAATAGCTATAGTTTGTAGAGTGGAATGGAAAATCTGTATAGACCCACACTCATTATCACAAAAATGCTTGTCTTTTGAGCAGAAATGATGAAAGCTTACTGTCTCTGAAAGTGCTGAGCTCAGCAATCACTGTCCTTTTATCCTTTGTTTTACTTTTCTCTTTGTGGTTACCTGTTCTATTACATCTCAACTCAGACCTTGACACTCACTAGCTATGTGACCTTGGGCAAGTCACTTAACCCCAATGCCTCATCCTGGGTCATCTCCAGTCATCCTGTTGAATATCTGGTCACCGGACTCAGATGGCTCTGAAGGAGAAGTGAGACTGGTGACCTGCACAGCCCTCCCTCACTCAAAAAACAAAACAAAGTCAAGTGCAAGTCATGTCATCATTTCTCTAATGGCATGGTCTTCTTCAACAATGAAGCACAAACACACACACACACACACACACACACACACACACACACACACACACATTTAGACCCTAATTTAACCTAAGTCCTTATTGAGTGATGGTTGCTGACTCCTGATCAGATGCCTTCCCCTCCTATTTCTCAGGAGAATGGTTGTTGAATGATGTCTCCAATTACTGAGGAGCATTTTACCTCCACCTGTCCTCTCATGCATGCCAAGGATGACATTTGCCACAGAGTAAGAGGACTTGCATTAAAATTTCAGCTTCAATTTACTTACTCTAACCTGGGACAACTCACTTCAAACCTATGCACCTCAGTTTCCTCATTTATAAAAGGAGGAAACTGAAGAGACCTGGATTAGATGATTTAAGATCTCTTCTTGCTATAAATCTTTGATCCTATTATGAACAAGTGAGATCTGTTCCCATGAGTTCTACCTTGGCCTTGCCAGATGAGATAGGACATTCAGAAACTGCAGAATGCCCTTTGAATAGAGGTATATGCCATTCTGTTGTTGTTCAGTCATTTCAGTCATATCTAATTGCATCTGAGTTTATCTTGGCAAAGATACGAGAATGGTTTACCATTTCCTTCTCCAGTTCATTTTACAGATGAGGAAACTGAGGCAACAGGGTAAAGCGATTTGCCCAGTGTTATACAGCTACTGAATTTCTGAGGTCATATTTGAATTCAGGTCTTTCTGACTTTAGACCTCACGTTCTGTCCACTGCACCACCTCACTGCTCCAGGTATGTACCATTGAATATTGTAAAATATTACTAATCCATTACAACCAAACTCTATTGTAACATTGTGAAACCTGGTTATAAACACCATTTAGTTCTTTGTTCCAGTGGTAAATTGGATGACCAGTAACGACCCAAGACGAGCCCTATCAACATTAATCCTTGTCCCCACATTGTTTATAACATACTGTTATTGATTTGTTTCAGTCATGTCCAACTTTGTGACCTCATTTGGGGTTTTCTTGGTAAAGATACTGGAATGATTTGCCATTTTCTTTTCCAGTTCACTTTACAGAGGTTTTAGTGATTTGCCCAGGGACACACAGGTACTAAGGATCTGGGGCCAGATTTTACGCAGAAAGACGAATCTTCCTGACTTCAGGTTCAGCACTGTATCCACCGTCCCACATAACTGCCCAAAAGGCAGCTCAGCTTAAATTAAGTAATATTGCTTCCAGAGAACCTACACCCATCCTCTCAGTATAGGGGTAAGAGACTGTAGGTATAGTGTGTCAAATTTATTACCCAACACAGTTGACTTGTCAGGCAGTTTTGCTTTACTGTTATTCTTTGTTACAATGGAAGATTAAATGGAAAGGGTGGGGTATGTTGGGAAATGACTGTGATGTAAAAAAAAAAACCACAAAGAACATCAATTTTTAAAAGATTTATTAGCTTTTAAATTGATCTATCTTGCACATGATTCTTCTGCTTAGACTGGATGTCATAAGTATCTATGTAAATTTCCTAAGAGATAGGCAGTATAAGTTATGGGGACAGTGCAAGGAAAAGGGCAGAAAAGCACTTAGATTCTTTGGCTCTTGTGAATATGCCATTTTGGTACTTTTTGGTCCAACATTAGACCTCCCCCTCAGGCCTATTTAACCTACCAACCCCCACTCCTCCCATTGGAACTCTCAGGAATTTCTCTAAACTGATTTTCATTCTCCTTCCATCCCTCCTTCTGACTTCTGGACTTTGTAATCATGTCATGCACCAGATAGCTTCATCTTCTTTCCCACACCCCTTGTCAGCTGCTTCTTGTGGGTGTGATCTTCCCCCATGAGAATATAAGCTCCTTGAGAGCATGGAGTCCTTCTTTTTGCTGATACTGTTTTCTTTTTTCACTTTTCTTCTCCCCTTTCTAATTCATCTTCCATAGAACCAACAAATTGATATTCTTAAAGCACAGGTAAGACCCAGTCTCTCCCTAGATCAAGGAACTTTGTGGCTAACATTGTTTCTAGAATAAATTTCAATCTCCAGGATTGAGCATTTAAAGACATTCACAAAATATCTTCCTAATCTTATTTCATATTATCCCTATTTTGTACTTTAAGGGTCATTCAAACTAGCCTCCTTGCAGTTCCGTGGAGCCTGTATTCTATCTCTTAACATATTTTGCACAGGCTGCTCCCATACCAGGACTATTCTTTCTCCTCACCTCAGCCCCTTAGAAGCCCTAACTTCCTTTTAAAGCTCAGCCAACGTGTCACTTTTTTCAAGAAATTACTGTCATCTCCCATTTGCTACTGCCTTTAGAGAAGAAATTACTTTGCATCTGCCTTACTTGTATTTTGTAATTATTGGCACCCATTTATTCCCCACCACCCACCATATAAATTGCTTGAGGGCAGGGACTATTTTAATTTTTTTGTCTTTGTATCTCAGTGCTTAGCCTAATAAAGATTTGTTGGATTGAATTGAATTCTTTGACTTCTGACCTTAGCTTTATATGTTCCAGAGCATCTTATGGCTTCCACTACCACTGTTGCCTAATTATGGGAGAAGCAAAACCACCGGGAAATTGGAGGTGTTTGTTGATTTTGTTTGAGAGGAAGTAGAAATTTCCCCAATTTTTACAGTATATCTTCTCCCTCCCTCCCCTCTTCCCTGAAAACCAGTTACTGAAACCTAGCATGCATGTTAAAACATGCAAATGTTAGAAAGTCTGTATCCGATTTTTAAATTTTTAGAAGGCTGGTTTGCTTAAGAGAAACCCACCTGGGCCTATGCTCCTCATCTGCAAAATTATGGGGTTGGAATAGATGATCTCTACAATCTCTTTTAGCTCTAAATCTTATAAACTTGTAGGAAGAGTGTGTGTGTTTAAACCTTCGTTGCCGAAGAAGACCATGCCATCAGAGAAATAATGACATGACTTGTACTTGACTTTGTTGTGAGGGAGGGAGGGCTGTGCAGGTGACCAGCCTCACTTCTCCTCCAGAGCCATCTGAATCCAGTGACCAGATAGATATTCATCAGGATGACTGGAGATGACCCAGGCAGAGTGTATTGTCTTTCTAAACAGCTAACATTGCCATCTAGGGGAATACAAGTCTAAACTTGTTCCTGAGGTTGCTAATTCAGTTTCCTTGTGGAGGAAACACTGGAATGAGTTGAAACGAGTTTTTCTTTGCTACAGTTCAACTTATTCATATAAAATCTTTGATAAAGAAGAAGCATGAAGTTATTGAAAGAATGATGGACCTGGGGTCAGAAGATATGAACTTGATTGTTTCTCAGATTTATGACTGTGGGTAAATCAACTCTCAGACCATCAGTTTTGACATTTAGAAAACATAAATAATTCTTCCTGTACTACCACTGTGATAAGGAAAGTGCTTTATAAACTTCAAAGTGTTATAGAGATGTAAGCTCAATATAAGGAAACTAATCCAATTTTTTATGACCTAGAAAGGAAATAGACATTCCCTTGTCCCTGTTTCCATTTAGACTCTTGATGAGTTTATGTTTCCCTATTTTATATTATTCTTGATACTCATAATCAGAGGATGGTTGTACAAAGTTATCAAGGAATCCTGCATGATTTTAACATATAATTGGAAAGCACATTATTTTTGTAGAAGAACCTTTAAGGTTACCTTCAGTTCAACCAAGTCAATTAAAAAATATCAGGAATCCACATTATGCAGTTTAATTCTCAACTGTGAATATACAAGAAATTTTCTGTGAAAGTTTGCTTGTGCCTTTCTCATTCTTTGATCAAGGCTATCAACTCATATGCAAAATGTTCTCTTGAAGATTTTATAGAACTGCAAAAGTACCCTGGCAGATGAGTAATGTCCTTTCAGTCACTTTTTGAGAGGAGCTGGTAATAATTCTAGCCATGATTTTTTCCCCCTCAGATAAGCCTTTATTATGAAATATTCATTTCAATAATTAAAATAGCCTTGTATTACTATTTTTGTGTCTAATGAAGACAAAAAACTCAGAATTATTATATAACTCTATTTTCATTAGTGTTTAAATCACTTTATATTTGTGATCTTGGTTATTTTCACATATATATGAAAGGTAGAGAAATAAAGGTAGTATTAGCATTTTCCAAATGAAGAGCTTGCCAGCTTAGTCAGCCTTGGAAATATAATTATTAACTGAAACTCAGTTGTTTTCTAGTCCAAGGGGTTTTTAAAACAGTTCATTTAAAAAAATTTCAGTTCTGAATCTATTAGATTCTGAATTTTCTCCCTGCCTCCCACTCTTCCCTCACCCACAGAAAAGGCAAGAAATATGATACCCTTCATGCAGAAGAGATCATGTAAGACACATTTCCACATTTAAATATATTATAAAAGAAAAAAAGCAAGAAAAATAAAGTGAAAGAAAATTTGCTACAATCTTCATTCAGAGTTCATCAGTTCTCTCTCTGAAATTGGATAGCATTTTTTTAAAAAAATAAGTATTTTGCAATTGTTTTAGTGATCAGAGTAGTTAAGTCTTTCACAGTTGATTGTCATTACAATATTACTGTGATAGTGTATAATATTCTCCTAATTCTGTTCACTTTGCTTTGTCTTAGCTCATATAAGTTTTTCCAGGTTTTCCTGAAACCACCCACTTCCTTGTTTCTTATAGCATAATAGTACTCAATCACAATCATGTGCCCCAACTTGTTCAGCTATTTACCAATTGATGGTACTAATTGATGAGTATCATTCTTTGCTACCACAAAAAGAGCTGCCATAAATATTTTTGTACATATGGGTCACTTTTCTTTTTATTTGATCTTTTTAAGGGTACAGACGTAGTAGTAGTATTGCTGTGTCAAAAGGCATAGGCAGATTAATTACTCTTTGAGCATAATTCTAATAAAAGAGATTAAACCATTGATTAATTTGATTTTAGAAAAAGAAAGAAGAAAATCAAATCATTAGTATTAAAAACAAAAAGGGTGAACAATCCATTTACAAAGATGAAATTAAAGCAATTATAAAGAGTTATTTTGGATTCTGGTTTCTAATTCATTTTGCTATTCTCTTCCATTTTATGGGTGAGTTCATCCCATTTACATGTAATTGGTACATGTTATGACTGCTAACTGTATTTCCCTGCATCTTATTCCCTTTTATTTATCCTTCATTCTTTATTCTGTATCCTTCTCAAAAATCTGTTTAGCTTTTGGTTACTGTCTTCCTTAATCTACCCTTCCTCTTAACCACCACCATTTCTTTTAGCCCCTTCCCTGTTAGGTAAAATGAATTCTTATATCTAATTGTATGTGTAAATTGTTCCCTCTTTTAACCAGTTCAGATGAGAGTGAGGTTTAAGCAATGCCCACTCTCCCCACCCCATTCCCTTTCCATTGCAAAAACTTTCCTTGCATGCCTCTTTTATGAGAAATAATTTTCCCCATTCTTCCTCTCCCTTCCCCTTTCTCCTGATGCATATCTCTTTCTCACCATTATATTAAAGAAAAATCTTCCCGATGTAATAAGTTCATATTCATGCCTTTTGTCTATGTAAATGCCTTCTAACTTCCCTAATAATGATAAAGTTCTTAGGAGTTACATGTATCATCTTCCCATATAAAAATGTAAACAGTTTAACTTTATTGAGTCCTTTATCATTTCTCTTTCATATTTACTTTTTATGTTTTTCTTGGGTCTTTAATGGCAAATTTTCCATTCAGCTCTGATGTTTTGATCAGGGATGCTTGCAAGTTCCCTATTTCATTTCATATATCTATTTTTTCCCCCTGTAGGATTAAGTTCACTTTTGCCAATTAAATTTTTCTTGGTTGTAATCCTAGTTCCTTTGCCTTCCCTAACATATTTCAAACCTTCTGCTTCTTTGACATAGTAGCTACTAAATCTTGTGTGATCCTGACTATGGCTTCATAGTATCTGAATTTTTTTTTGGTTATGTGAAGTATTTTCTTCTTGTCATGGAAGCTCTGGAATTTGGCTATAATATTCCTGGGAATTTTTATTTTAAAATTTCAGGAGGTGAATGATAAATTCTTTTGATTTTTACTTTTCCCTCTAGTTCAATGATATCTGGCCAGTTTTCCTTGATGATTTCTTGAAATATGCTGTCTAGCCTCTTTTTCTTGTATCATGGTTTTCAAGTGGTTTAATAATTCTTAAATTATCTTTCCTCAATCTATTTTCCAGGTCAGGTGTTTTTTTTTCTGAAGAAATATCTCACATTTTCTTCTTTTTTTGTCAGTCTTTTGACTTTCTCATTTCTTGATACCCCATAGTCATTAGCTTCCACTTGATTAATTCTCATTTTTAAGAAGTTATTTTCAAGTTTCATACTTTTTTAACCAAGCTGTTAATTCCCTTTTCATAATTTTCTTTCACTGATCTCAATTCTTTTCCTGTTTTTCTTCTACCATTCTTATTTGACTTTTAAAACTTTTTTTACTCTTTATAAAATTCTTTAACTCTTCTAGGAATTCTTGGAGGGCTTATGTTCAATCTGTAGTTTTCTTTTTTTTATCTATATAGTATTTTGTTTTCCCCCTTCCCCAATTACATATAAAGAAAATTTTTTAGTGTTCATTTTTATAGGATCTTGAGTTCCAAATTTTTCTCCCTCTCTACTTCAGCTGAAGCATAATAGATTCTGCTCCAGCTTCTTACCTTTACTCTGTGTATGTCCCTTTGCTTCAAGTGCATTTCTTGTAAGCAACATATTGTAGAATTCTAGTTTTTTTTATCTACTCATATCCACTTCTGTTCTACTGGAGAGTTCATCCCATTCACACTCACAGTTATGATGACTACCTGTTTTTCCCTCCATTCTACTCTTCTTTCTGTTTGTCCTCTCTCTTTGAGAAAACTCTTTGTGAAAACTCTTTGATTCTGTCTACCACTTTCCCTGATCGTCCCTTCCCACCCTCAACCCTCTTTACTTAATCTCGCTTTCTACTTCCCTGTTGAGTAAGATTGATTTCTATATTCAACTCATTGTGTGTATTATTCTCTTTGAGCCAATACTGATGTAAGGTTCAAGTAATGCCCACTGACCATTCTCCCATCTTCCTCTCCACTGTAAAAGGTCCTTCTTGTCTCTTCATGTGAGATAATTTATCC
Organism: Potorous gilbertii; assembly: GCA_028658325.1. Classification (NCBI taxonomy): domain Eukaryota; kingdom Metazoa; phylum Chordata; class Mammalia; order Diprotodontia; family Potoroidae; genus Potorous; species Potorous gilbertii. The sequence continues at coordinate 29,946,136 of CM053769.1, forward strand.
CATTCTATCTCTCCCTTCCTTCTATACCCTCTGTACTCCTCTTTCTCATCCCTTAATTTTTTGTCATTCTCTCAAGTTCACTTTATACCTGTATCATATATACATACATACATATATGTGTGTATATATATATAATATATATATATTCCTTCTATCTGTACTGTTAGTGATACATTTTTTGAGAGTTACAAGTATCATCCTCCCATATAGAGATGTAAGCAGTTTAGCACTATTGAGTCCCTTGTGTTTTCTTTTCCCTTTTAATCTGTTTATGTTTCTTTAACTTATTATGTTTCTAGGTTTGGATATTGGAGGTCAAATTTTTGGTTTAGTTCTGGTCTTCTCCCAATGAAGTCTTGAAATCCTTCTATTTCATGGAATGACCATTTTTTTTCACTTGATGTATCATGCTTAATTTTGCTAGGTTAAGTGATTCTTGGTGTATTCTTAGATCCTTTGCCCTATGGAATATCATGTTCTATGACTTACAGTTCTTAAATGTTGCAACTTCCAAGTCCTGTGTGATCTTGATTGTGAATCCCTGATATTTGAATTGTTTCTTTCTGGCCACTTGTAGCATTTTTTCCTTGACTTGCTAGTTCTGAAATTTGACTATATTGTTTCTTGGAGTTTTTATTTTGAAATCTTTTTCCTGAAGTGATTGGTTCAATACCTATTTTGCCCTCTGGTTCCAGAATATCAGGGAAATTTTCCTTGGTAATTCCTTGGAAGATATTGTCCAGGTCCTCCTTTTGATTATGACTTTCAGCTAGTTCAATGATTCTGACATTATCTTTCCTGGATCTATTTTCCAGGTCAGCTGTATTTCCCATGAGGTATTTTACACTGTCTTCCTTTTTTTTCATTCTTTTGAATTTGTTTGATTGATTCACCATGTGTCATAGAGTTGGGCTTCCACTTGCCCAATTTTAACTTTTAAGGTATAGTTTTCCTTGATTAGTTTTTGTACTTTCTTTTCCATTTGGCCAATATGGAGTTATTTTCTTCAGTGGATTTTTGTATCCTCCTTTCCATTTGAACAATTCTACTTTTTAAGCAGCTTTCCAGACTGTTTTCATAATTCTCTTGTATCATTCTCATTTTTCTCCCAATTTTTCTTCTTTCTCTTATGTCATTTCTAAGCTCCTTTTTGAGCTCTTCCATGAAATCTTTCTGGGTCTGAGACCACTTCCCATTTTTCTTTGGGGTTTTGCCCATAGGTGTGTTGACATTATTGTCCTCTTCTGAGCTTGTAGCTTGGTTTTTTCCTATCACCATAATAACTTTCTATGATCAGATTCCTTTTCTTGTAGTTTTCTGCTTATCCTTTTTTTTTTTTTTTTGGCCTTTCTTTTAAGTTTGAGCTCTGCTCCCAGGATGTCAGAGTTACTGCTTCTGACTCTTTGTGCTAGTGACTGAAGTCTCTAACTGTTTACCTGGTGCTACACTGATGTTGCCTTGAGGACCATGGATGACCCTTGTTGTCTGGTGCTGTGTTGAAGGATTGGAATGTGGGTTGGCTGACACTGTTGTAGGCTGGAGGGGTCTGGCAGCTTATCCAGTGCTAAACTGGGGTCCTAATGGTGGTGTCTGGCATGTGGTGAGTCCCAGTGGGTTGTTTCTGAGTTTCCCCCTTGCTACCCTTAAGCATGTGGTGTTCAGGCCTCTGGAGATTGCCAATTTGCCTGAGGTTATGGTGAAGAGGTGGGCCTGGGGCTGGCTGTTGCTTGCTTGTTTGCTTAGGTACTCACAGGCTACCTGTTTGTCTGGGGCTATGCTGAAGCACATGGAGGTCTGGACCCTGGAGACTGCCTGAAGCTATGCTGAAGCATTTTGGGATAGTGCTGACTGGCAGCTACTTGTTTGCTTAGAAATCTGTAGGGTAGGCATCTACCTGTTTGACCATGGCTGTGCTGAAGCATGTGGTGGTGGTTCTTGGAGGTGGAGTCTACCAGCTCACCTCCTAAGGTGAGCTATGCTAAGGCATGCAGAAGTCCTGGTGTTGGCCTCAGCCTGTTCCATCACTTGGGCTCAGAATCTCCAGCTGGTTTGCTGAAGTAGGCCTTCCTGCTAGCTTATTGGGATGCCTCCCATCCTGGTCTGTACTCCCCTTTCACCTGAGTGAGACAGACTTTTCTTGTTGATCTTCCAATTTTCTTGAACTAAAAGATTATTTCACCTTGTCTTTTTACTGGTTTGCTCTTCCATAATTTATTTTGGGGATCCATTTTATGGTTGTTTGGAGGTGAGTGTGGGAGAGTTGCGGCAGTTTACTGCTTACTCTGCCATCTTGGCCCATGGAACCAATCTGCATTTTTCTTTCAGGTTTTAATTGTAGATGTTTCCAAATCATTGTCTTCTGAGTTTGTATCTTGAGTTTTTCTGTCCCCAAAGAAGCTTTTTATGGTCAGGTTCTTTTTGTTGTTATTGTTTACTCATTTTGTCAATCTGTTTCTTGACTTTAGACTTTATGTTAGAGTTGGGCTGTGCTTCCCTCTGGCTAGCCCGAATTTCTATGGATAGCTTTGGGAGCCTGTAGGTTTTTGGTGTTTCCCATGTGGTGTGATCCAAGGAGAGTTCTAGTCACTCTCGCTCTACTCTGCATTCCGGTCCTTTCCCAGGTAGGGAACTCTGCTCCCTCAAGACTGCAGACTCTCTTGCTGACTCCTCTCTACTTTGGAACCATGACCTAGAAATGGGTAATGGGTAAAGGAACTGCCAGATGGTGCCTGATCTTGTGCCTAGTACTAATACAGAGGTCCTCTATAATGTCTTTCTGACTTTTCTGACCTAAGAGGTGCTGAGAGTTCTTGGTAAAGCCACTATTACTACTGCTACTGCCACCTCTAAGCCCCATGATTGTGATGCTTCCTCTACCCACACTCCTGGCCAGCTCCCACCTCTGTGACCATGGGCAGATCTTGATTTCAGTTCTGGGCTGCAAAAATGAGATGCTGTGACTTAAAAAAACATACACTGCTCAGAATTTTATTTGACACAATTTTTAGAAGTTGTTTAGAACAGTGCTTCTTAAACTGTGGGTTGTGACTCCATATGGGGGCATGAAAAATTTGGCAAAAGTAAAAGGTTTCTGAATGTGCAATGACCAAAAATTAATTAAAAATAAAATGCGTAATGAATCTGAGGTATTTCTGGCAGCACTTACCCATGTTGCATTGCACAACTTCACCAAAGCCTTGGTTCTGAACACAAAGCATGCACGCTGCATTGTACATACCCTCAGGCCACACAACGCCAGTGAATGCTGCCAAAATATGAAAAGGGGTCAAGAGTGAAAAATGTTTAAGAAGCCCTGGTTTAGAGCATTGGGTTGGGAGAACTTAGCAAAAATGTTCCATTCCCTCCTACATCTTGACTCTGCCCTATTCATTTTTTTTTATAACCATGTGGAATCTTTCTCTCTTCAAGAAACCTTGAAAATCCATCCCTCAATGCTTTCATTTCATTTTATTTTAAAGTTTTTTATTCACTTTAAGCTTCCATTCAAAACAAGAAAAAAAATTTCCATGTATACAGCAGAACATAAGAAAGGATTCAGTATAAAACAAATTTCTATTTCACAAAAGCCTGTGTAATAAATCCTAGCTTTTTTACATGAGGAAATGTAAATTATAAGAAAATAAGAGATATACCCAAATATAAAATAAAGACCAGGAGTAGAACTTATTAGGAAAAAATATAGGGACAATCACTATGACCTCAGACAAAGTTAAAGCTAAAGTAGATTTAATCAAAAGAGAAAAATAAGATAACTACGCCATGTGTCAGTCATATTGATATTGTTTTAGATTATTTAAAAGAAATAGTATAAGGTTGGGATATTGTTGTGGTACAGGAAACAATGAGTTGGTAAACTTAGAAAAATATAGAAAGACTTGGATCTGTGAAGGAAGATGTTATCTACCCTCAGAGAAATAGAAGACAGACAATTACAGTATGGTCTTACATAGATGCGTATAAATGTATATGTTTATATATGAGTATGATTAAAGATATCTAAGTATATGAATATGTATGTGTCTATAAGTGAATATATGTGTATGTATATATGTTTGTGTGTGTGTGTGTGTCTATGCGTATGAGCTTAATTGTAGCCTTCTTGGGGGAAGGGGTAGGAGGAAGGAGGAAAAGAGAGCAAAGTAAAAAGTACATAGCAGAGAACAAAAGAAAACTTACAAGGAAGCAAAGATGAACAGCTCAGAACACAATGTGTAATATTTATTACAGAGACTTGCTTGAAATGGAAATTTATTGCTGTATATTTTGGATCCTGTCATATTCTGTTGTGCACATGGCAGTGCTTTTTTCCCCTTATTTTGTATTTGTTTTAGTATTTAAGTTTATAATGTTTCTTTTTATTTTCTTATTGTGTATTTAACTTTAAAATAAATTTTAAAAAAGAAAATCCTGTTCACAATCTATGATAATTATTTGTTGTGTATTTCCTTCCATCTTATTTTTCCTTATTTTCCTGCCCTATTTACCCTATCCCTCCTCACTTGTCTAATTTACTTCAACCTGCTACCTTGCCCTGCTCTTCCTTAATCTACCCATCCCTCCAATCTCTCTCCTTTATCCTCTTTCCTAACCCCCACCTTAATCTACCTAGCTTTCTAAGAGTTTCTCGCTTACTGCCTCGCCCTCGTAATTCTTAATCTGCACAGCATTCTAAAAGTCTCTCCCTTTTTCTATCCTCTTGCCTTTTTATTTTTTTTCTAAATTTAGAAGACTATTATACTCTTTTAGATGTGTATGTTGTTCCCTCTTTAACTCATTTCTGATGAGAGTAAGGTTCCAACACTACCAGGCCCTCCCCCACCTTGCTTCTTTCTTATCAGTTCTTTCTTTCATGCCTCATTTGTGTGAGATAATTACTCCTTTTATATCTCCCAGGTTTTTTCAGAATCATCCCATTATATATAGCTCAGTCCAAGCTTTTCTTTCAAACTATCCAAACAATGATGAGAGTCATAAAAGTACTGATAATATTTTTACATATGAGGAGTATATAGTTTGACCTTAAGATTGGTCTTTAGTATTTATCTTCTATTTCTCCTGAATCTTATATGTTGAATTTTCCATTAAGTTCTGCTGGTTTTGTCACAAATACCTAAAAGTCTTTCAGTTCATTAAATATTCTTTTTTTCCCACTCAATTTTATACTTAACTTTGCTGGGTAAGTTACCCTTGATCTTAAACCCAGCTGTCTTCAAAAAAATATAGTCTTCTAAGGCTTATAGTCCTTTAACGTCAAAGCTGCTAGGTCTTGCATGATCCTGATTGTAGATCTATGATATTTAAATTGTTTTTTTTTTCTTGTTGCTTGCAGTATTTTCTCCTTAACCTAGAAGCTTTGAGACTTGGCTAGGCTATTCCTATGCATTTTCCTTCTGGGATCTCTTTTAGGTGCTGATCAGTGAATTTTTTCCTATTTCTTCTTTGCCATCTTGTTCTGGAACTTCAGGCCAATTTTCCTTAACAATTTATTATAATATTGTAAGAAGATTCTTTTTTTTGATCATAATTTTCAGGTAGTGCAACAATTCTTATGTTGTCTCTCTTTTACCTGTTCTCTAGATCAGTTGTTTTTCTGATGAGATGTTTCACATTCTCTTCTATTTTTTCATTTTTTTGATTTTGTTTTATTATTTCTTGGTGTCATTAGCTTCCCCTTGCCCAATTCTAGTTTTTTAGGAATTATTTTCTTCCTTAAGTTTTTTATTCTTTATTTCTAGACTTTCTTTTCATAAATAAAAAAAATTCCCTAATTTTTCCTTGATCTCTCTTATTTGATTTTTAAAGTCCTTTTAAAGGATATTTTAAGAACTCTTTTTGGGATTGTGACCATTTGTTTCTTATTGAAGGAGTGACTTTTTTTTTTTAGCTCCACTGTCTTCCTCTGACTATTAACTCAGATCTTCTCTATTCCCATAATAACTATCTAAGTTTGGGTTCTTTCTCCTTTGCTTACTCATTTTTATTTTGTTTTACTTTTAGCAGTTTATTATTACAATCAAGTTTTAGTCCCAAGGTGTGAGGACTGATGGCCTAAGCCTTAGGTCCTTCTTACTGTTATTTTCTGAGCTCTGTCCTGTGCTCCACTTTAGGCACTCCTCTCAACCCCTAAGGCATGGCCAGAGGTCCCAGTCACACAGTCCTACAAATACTCTTGCTCTTTATGGTCCTTTTGGTGGCTGAACACTTCAACTGTCCTCTCTGCCCTGGAACAGAAACCAGGGACTGCAATCCCTCAAGCACCCATAGCCAGCAAGGTCCCTGCCTCACTGCTAGTTCCTTCTACCCCCACCTACAGTCCAGGACTGAGTCTGGTCAGCCCAGTTGTGCTTGGCATTCTTTGACAGTGGAAGGTCCTTCCATCTTCTACTCAATCATCTGGCCCCCACATTGTCCATGAGGTGGAAGTTTACTGAGGCTGAGGCTGCTTCCCAAATCAGATACCTCCAGAGCTTGTTTGTTGATTCTGCAGGGCTAGTCAAGAGATATTTGCACTTCACTCAGGCCAAACCTCCACCCCAGGAGGTTGGGTCTTTCCTGGGGTCTTCCCAAGTTGTCTTAGGAGGACAACTGCTTTACCTCAACTTCTGTTTATTTCTGCTGCTCTATGTTCACTTTGAGGCAACATTCTATCTTTTTTTGTGGAAGAAATTTGTAGAGCCTGAGGCTTTCTGACCTACTCTGCCATCTTCCCAGAATCCTCCCAGAATTGCTCGTCCATGTTCACAGAATTCACAAATGTTTCACCTCCAGCATATATTTCTTCTATGTGTCCTTGGGTCTAGTTTTTCCGTAAGATGACTTTTTAGGTGCCATTACCTCTCTTCTCTCCCTCCCCATTCTCCCGATAATACTATATGGCTTTGTTTCCTGAAACACTGGAAACCACAGTTTCTAAAGAATTCAAATGGTAGGTAAGCCAAAGAACCCAATAGAAAGATACACTGTGATTTTAAGTAGGTTTGAACACATTTCCAGTGCTGATGAACTCTGAGAGGTAATGTGGCATGGTGACTAGTGTATTAGACCTTGAACTAGGAAGGCTTTGGTTTAAATCCCCTTTCTCCTACCTGTCTAGTCATTTCCTCCGAATCTCCTTTGCTGTATCATCATCTATGGCATTTTCTTTAACTGTAGGACTACTCTCTATAGCTATGAGGTAGGGTTTTTCTCTACACTTTCTCAATTTGGTGGCCTGTCAGTTCCTGTAAATTTAATTACTATCTCTATGATGGTGACTCTCATATCTGTAGATCCAGCCCAAGTTTCACCCTTGATCTTTATCAAGACCTCACCTGGCTGTTCAAGAGACATCTCAAACTAAAGGTATCCAAAACAGAATTTACCATGTTTTCCCATGAAATTCACTCATCTTCCAAAATTCTTTATTTCAGATGACAGTACCACTATCATTCGTCTTTCAGGTTCAAAATTTCTTTGTCACACTTGACTTTTCACACTCCCTTACTCTACAAATGTTACCATTTCTAGCTCCACAATGTCTATTTCATTTCCCATCTGTACTCACACAACTACAGCACTCTTGCCTAGATAATTACACTGGACGTCTAATTAGTCTCGCTGCTTCAAATTTCTCTCTTCCTTCATCTCCCCCCCTACCCCTGCAATCTATCCTTCACATTTCTGACAAATTTCCTTAAGTAGAAATCTGACTACATCAATCCCTACTCAATCAACTCCAGCACTCTCTGTTGCCTCTAAAAATGCAATCTTCTCCATTTAGTTTTTACAACCTTTCACAATCTGTCCCCAACCTAATTTTTTTAGTTTTATTGTACAATATTCTCCCTTTTGTACTCCATGATCCAGCCAAGCTAGCCTTCTCTTTCTTACTGACACAGGACACTGCATCTCTTATCCCAGTCTTTATACTGGCTGTCCCTCAACCCCCAAGCTCTCACTCCCAACTCTTAGAATATACTTAGAATATATTCCTTCACCTCTGGCTCACAGAGTCCCTTTGTTCCTTCAAATGCTAGGTTTTCCTTCAAAATATAGCTTAGGAATCACCCACCTTGTACATAAAGCTTTTCCTGATTTTCCCCAATTGCTAGCACCGTCCCACCTTAACTATCTATATTTATTTTCTTAGTATTTATTCTGTACATAGTTATTAATAAATAATGGGTGTATATGTTGGTTAAGGAGGACTAGTCTCTCTTGTTTAAGGGCTTGCAAAGTCCTTTTCAGGACTGCTCATGCACCTTTGGTGTTCACCTGACACTCAACTCTCACCTGAGGTTCCAAGAAGTTAAAGCAAACACAATGGCCACACTCCATCCCAGCAGACTGTCTTAGAACACATCAGATGGTTTAAACCAAGTTGAGGATAATCTATAGGCTTTCAACCCTTCTGTGAATTAGGGGGACTTCTATCTCAAGCATGTGAAGACTTTCTCATTTGGAATGGGCAGATGAAAACAGTTTGTTCTAACAGTCATAAAGGTGACTGAAGCAGGCACTGTGGAGTTCTTAGAGCTTAGTCAGGTATCAAAGACACCAAGGTCATCTGCTGTATTTTGGGTCATTGCCAGTTGTCTTGACTTTGTCTTGCCACTGAACTTTGATAACCCTGGAAGAGAGAGTGAGGCTGGTGACTTTGTAAGATGTCACCCTATGATGTTATTGGTTTTATTCAAAAGTGAAGGACAAACCACATATTTCTACTTGTATATACTTATACTTCTATATGTGCCTGTTGTCTTTCCCTTTAGAATGTAAGCTTCTTGAGAAGACAGATTGTTTCATTCCTTGTATTTGCAGTTCCAGTGCTTAGCATATAAATCTTATATCAATGATTGTTGAGCGATAGTAAGTTAAAATTTTTAAAAGGACTTCAACCACAGTATGTTAGTGTTGAGTAGTAGCAGCATGGTATAGTGGAGAGTATTGAGCCTAGGGTAAGGAAGATTATTTGAGGACCCTGGAAGCCAATGCTCTTGTTACTGGGCAATGAGATTTGGAGCAGAACCCAATCTAAGGCTCTAATTGGATCAAATTTTGGATTTCTCTGTGAGGTTTTCATAGAGTGGAAGGGCACTAGACTTATTGTAAGTGGTGCTGGGTTCCCTTTCACCCCGTCACTTGTGAACAGATCTTCAATAGATCATGAAACATCATAATGAGTTTCCAGTTTCTTCATCTGTAATGTGGTATAGTGAAAAGAGAAACAGAATCAAAGGTCAGCATTATAAAGTAGATAGACTTAGAGCCGAATGATCTAAGTTTGAATCTTGACTCAGCTAGCTGGAACCTGTACTAACGCCAGCTAGGTAGTGGATACAGTGCTGGGCCTAAAGTCAGCAAAACCTGAGTTCACATCCCACCTCAGGCATTTACTAGTGGTGAGACCCTGGGCAAGACACTTAACCCTCTGTCTGCCTCAGTTTCCTCAATTGTAAAATCAGGAGAGTAATAGCACCCATCTTAGAGGGAGGATTTTGTAAAATATTTAACACAGTATCTGGCATATAGGAGGTACTTAAATATTTATCACTGTACTCTCTCCCTCTAGGCATTTCTTTCTTTCCCTTCCTTCCTTCCTTCTTTCTTTCTCTCTCTCTCTTTCTGTCTTTCATATCTATTATTGCCTTAGATTGGAACTTCTTAAACTTTTCTGCGCCAGGGACCCTTTTGGCAGCCTGGCTAAACTCACTGCTCCCTTCTCAGAGTAAAAATTTCAAAAACAAAAAATCAATCAGTAAAAAAGACTACAGGGAAAACTGGATAACAGTGGGACAGAAACTAGGCATACAGCAATGCCTGACACCGTACACAAGAATAAAGTCCAAACGGGTACATGATCTAGGTATAAAGAATGATACTATAAACAAATTAGTGGAGCAAGGAATAGTGCATTTATCAGATTTATGGAGAAGGGAAGAATTTTTGACTAAACAAGAGATAGAAAGCATTATGAAATGCAAAATGGATAATTTTGATTACATTAAACTGAAAAGTTTTTGCACAACCAAACCCAATGCAACCAAGATTAGGAGGGAAGCAGAAAACTGGGAAAGAATTTTTGCAACTAATGTCTGTGATAAGGCCTCATTTCTAAAATATATAGAAAATGGAGTCAAATGTACAAGAATATAAGTCATTCTCTAATTGACAAGTGGTCAAAAGATATGAACAGGCAGTTTTCAGTGGAAGAAATTAAAGCTATCTATAGTCATATGAAAAATGTTCTAAATCACTATTGATTAGAGAGATGCAAATCAAAACAACTCTGAGGTATCACATCACACCTATCAAGTTATCCAATATGACAAAACAGGAAAATGGTAAATGTTACTGAAGATGTGGGAGAGTTGCAACACTAATTCATTGTTAGTGGAGCTGTGATCTGATCCAACCATTCTGGAGAGCAATTTGAAACTGCCCAAAGGGCTACAAAAATGTGCATACCCTTTGACTCATCAATACTGCTTCTAGGACGGTATCCCCAAGAGATCATAAAAATGGGAAAGGGTCCCACATATACAAAAATATTTATAGCAGCGCTTTTAGTGGTGGCCAAAAACTGGAAATCAAGAGAATGCCCATCAGTTGGGCAATGGCTGAATAAGTTGTGGTATATGAATGTCATGGAATACTATTGTGCTATAAGAAATGATGAACAGAAGACTTCAGAGTGAAAGGAGCAGAACCAGGAGAACTTTGTACACAGCAAGAACCACAGTGTGCTAGGAATTTTTCTGGTAGACTTGGAACTTCATTGCAATTCAAGGACTTAAATAACTCCCAATGGTCTCTTAAGGCGAAATGCCTTCCACATGCAGGGAAAGAACTATGGAATTCCATTGCAGAATGTAGCAGATCATTTTCTTTTGTATATTGTTTTGTTTTATGGTTTCTCCCATTCATTTTAATTCTTCTATGCAACATGACTAAGGTGAAAATGTATTTAATAGGAATCTATGTGTAGAACCTATATAAAACTGTATGCCCTCTCAAGGAGGGAGTGGGGAGGAAGGGGGAAAGGGAGGGAGGAGAAAAGAATCTAAGATACATGGAAGTGATTGTAGAACACTGAAAACAAACAAAAAAATTTAGAAAAATAAAGTAAAAAAAAGGACTACAAAGGAAACAAAAAGTCAGTGAAAATAGAAATGTATTTTTTTTGCCCATCCACGTTCACAGATCCACGTCCGTGGAATCTAAAAGCCAACACTCTGGCCTCGTCTCTCTTGAACTTTAGGTGCTCGGGAGCCCGCGAGCTCCCCTTCCCCACCCCACCCCACCCCAGGTGCTCAGGTGGAGGTAGCAGTAATAGACGCCAGGGCAATAAAGGCTGTGGCAGGGCTGACAGTTTACTGCTGCAGAACTAGGTCCAAGAGGGCGCCTGTTCCTTTAAGGAAGTGCAGACTGCGCGCTGATTGGCCACGGGCTCACAGAATGCCTTAGCCACCCACTGGACCCTGCCCAGGAGGGGCCCGCCCGACTCCAGGCCGCCGGGGAGACTCGTCCGTATCTCCTCGGCCCCCAGCCACCTTCCCCGAGCCAGGACAGCAGCGCCCGGGAGCCTCCCGTCCTCCGTAAGCGGGCTCCGGAGCTCTGGGAGGGCTCCGGGACA
>CM053769.1:29967003-29989407 GCA_028658325.1 Potorous gilbertii
CAGGATGAGGCAGTTGGGGTTAAGTGACTTGCCCAAGGTCACACAGCTAGTGAGTGTTAGGTGTCTGAGGTGAAATTTGAACTCAGGTCCTCCTGACTCCTGCACTGGTGCTCTATCCATTGCACCACCTAGCTGCCCTAAATCCAGCGACTACATGTAAATTGAAAGAACAATCACCACAAAATAATCAAAATTAATGTTGCAAAATAACAAAGAACAAGCACAAAGAAGAGATAGGAGAAGAACCTTCTCACTCTTTTGCAGAGATTTAGGAAGGCCTGTGAGTATGGAACATTGAATTCATTGTCAGAATTTTTCATTGTATTCATTGACTATGCCAAATTTTCTTTTCTCTTTTTCCTCTTTTTCTTTTAAAAAATGCTTTATTATATAGGATGCCTAGAATAGAAGAAGGGAAGAGATATAGGAAAATTTAGGTGATGTAAAAAATATAAATTTATTTTTTTAAAAGAAGAGAAATATTAGAAACATAAATAGTGAAAAAGAAGAAAGAAGTTATCCTTGTTTGCAGATGACATAGTTGTTTATTTAGAAAACTACAAAGAATCAGCAAAGAAACTGAGACAATAGTTTTGGTAAACTAGTACATACAAAATAAATCCACAAAATAATTAGTATATCCTAAATAGCAACAACAAAATCAAGGGGAAAATGATAGGGATATCCTTTCAAGATAACTACAACATGCAGAAAGTATCTGGTAGTTAATCTTCCAAGATATACTTAGCATTTGCATAAATACAATTACAAAATATTCTTTAAAGAACTAATACCTTCAGTAATTGGAGGGACATTAATGGTTCCTGATGATATTACCTAAATTAATTTACAGTTTTAATGCTCTTCTACTGATAGGGGTACTTGATAGAACTAGACAAATTAATAATAAAATTTATTAGAAGGAACAAAAGGTCAAAATTTTCAAAAGAAATGATGATTTTTTTTTTTAAAGCAGAAATGAAAATGAATAGCAACATCACGTATTGTAAAGCAACAATCATCAAAACTATTTAGTACTGGTAAAAAGGAAGAAAAGTAGACCTTTGGAACAGACTAGGTAAGCAAGCATCAGAAACATTTAATAGCCCAATATTTGATAAACTTAAGAGTATAAAATAGTGAAGTATTTTTCATAAGAACTACTAGGAAAACTAAAAAACAACTTTGCAAAAAAAAATGTAGACCAACATTTTATACTGCTTATCGCAATAAGATTTTTCAAAGTGATCTGACTATAAAGGATCACATGAGAAAACAATTAAAAGGGAATGATGTAACTTTCACAGGTATAGCTGTGGATGATTTCTTAATAACCAAACAAAGGAAAAAAAGGAAAATAAAATCAATCATTTTGACAAGAGAAAATTTAAAAGTTTCTGAATGAACAAAATCAATGCAGTTAAGACAAGGATGTGAGCCTACATTTTTCTGGCATAGCCTTTGAGGACCAGTAGCCATCTCTAGGCCATGATGAGGTATTTTGTAGAAAATATTTAGTTATATAATAAATTAAACTCTTACCAAGAAAACTCTAGGTATGGATAGTTTTTCTTGTTTTAACAAACCCTATGAAACTTAGGTAATATTACAATTACACATAACAGATTTATTCATGTTCCTATGTAATCCTATGAAAAGGTCCCATGTAAAATCTGAAGGAATCACTTTTTTATGCACTGTAGTTATTGTACTAAAATACTTGGGTTAATAGTTATCTCAAAAACCACATTATTGAAGCATTTTAAATTCTGTGATTTGTATGGTTCTAGCAGTATTAAATTTTCTAGTAACAGAAGACAAATATCACTTAATGTGGCAGAATATATGTGATGGTAGGGATCATAAATTATTTGAAGTCCAGAAATACATGTAATATAGTAATTCTATTGAATTGCCAGTTTGTTCAATTAATTGAATACGATCCCCCTCATGAAAACAGAGCTGAAGTTATATATATATATATATATATATATAATTTTATAGAATGTTTTCAAATACACAAAATAATCATTCTTATTAAAAAAGTTTATGGCATTGAGCTTGGCCCTATAAACAGTGTGAGAGTTTGTTGAAAATATTCTGCTGTGAAGGCAACCAATCAATAAATATTTATTAAGTGCCTACTGAGTACCAAACACTGTGTTAAGTTCTGGTGATATAAAAAAGGGAAAAAGACAATTCAAGGTCCTCTACTGCATCCCTGGCCATAGCCAGTTTTCTTAACTTTTGTCTTACTACTGAACTTTGAGGACTCTGTAAGAGAGAGTGAGGCCGTGACTCTGAACTCTGCTCCACTTAAATCCAATTCACTGAAAAGGCAAGACATCACCGTACCTTAACATTATGGTGTCGCTGATCCTCTTTTTAAGCAAAAGACAACAAAAGTTAATACTTGCCCTCAAGGAACTCACAGTCTAATGGGGGAGACAGGAAGTAAACAGATAAAGTACAAGCAAGCTATATGCAGGATGAATAGAAAATAGTTAATAGAGGAAAAGTACCAGAATTAAGAAAGATTGAGAAAGGCTTCCTGCTGAAAATATGGTTTTAGTTGGGACTGAAAGGAATCCAGGGGAGGTAGTAGGCAGAGGTGAGAAGGGAGAGCATTCTAAGTAAGGGTGACAACCAGAGAAAATGCCCAAAGTTGAGAAATAGAGGGTCTTGTTTGTGGAACAGCAAGGAAGCCAGTGTTATTGGATTGAAGATGACTGGTGGGGAGTTAGGTGTAAGAAAGCTTAGGAAAATAGGATGGGGTTAGGTTAATTAAGGGTTTTGAATGTGAAACTAAAGATTTTGTATTTAATCCAGGAGCTACCAGAGTTTATTGAGTGGGGTTGAGGGTGGGGTGTGTGTAATGTAGTCAAACCGTAACGATAGAAAAATCATTTTAGTGACTGATAGGAGGATGGATTGGAGTGGTGAGAAACTTGAGGCAGGCAGACCAATCCAGTAGGCTGTTGTGGTGAGAAGATAAGGGTATGCTCTAGAATAATGACAGCGTTAGAGGGTTGAAGGGGATGTATGCAAGAGATATTAGAGGTGAAATCAACGAGCTTCAACAACAGATGGGATATTAGGGGCATGGGTTGAGTATGACTCCTAGGTTGTGAACCTGGGGGACAGGAGGATAGTAATGCCTTTACAATAATAGAGAACATTTCAGGGACTGGGGAGGGGAAAGGAAAGTGTTTAGGGGAAAAGATAATGAGTTCTGTTTGGGACGTATTGAATTTGAGATGTCTGCTGCACATCCATTTTTAGATATCTTGGAAGTCAGTTGAAAATGTGGAATTAGAGGTCAACAGAGAAGTGGGGGCAGGATAGGTAGATTTGATAATCATTAGCATGGAGATGGTAATTAAATCCATGGGAGCTGATGAGATCACCAAGGAAAGTAGTATAGAGGGAGAGGAGGGCCAGAGCAGAATCTTGTGGGACACCTAAGAACATAGGATCACTGATTTAAAATCTGACAGAGCCCTAGAAAACCTCGTCTAATCTCTTATTTTATAGATGCAGACAGAAGCCCACAGAGTTAAAGTGACTTGCTTAAAGACACATAGTCAGTAAAAGTAGGATTTTTACCCATCTCTTCTGACTTCAATCTAAGGCTTTGCCCACTATGACATGCTTTTTTTTTCCTCCTAAGGCAACATTGTATAAGTAGAAAGAGAACTGTGTTTGGAATGAAACGTTTCATTTCCTGGTTCTGCCCCTTAATTACTTGTATGAACACAGACAAGTTACTTAATCTTTCTGGTTTGCTTATTAATAAAATGAGAAGTTGAACTAAATGTCCCAATCCAACCCTTAATCTTGTGAACTGTGTGATGTAGTTTAACTGCTGTTCATCATATAAGGTTATTCCATAATGTCGTCCATCTTCCCCCTCCTAGAATCTTTGACCTTCGTAAGGGAAAACTTATCTCTTGTCTGGTATCACTTTCCAGTCATCTTTATTTCAGGCTATCTAGATTTAGATGAAGATAGATATACCACATACTACATATGTATGTATGTATATTTCTTAAGGGAAGACATTATCTTACTTATTCTTATATTTCCAGTGTCTGGCACATCATGTGTTTAATAAATTCTTGATCTATCAACCTATCTGGTGTAGTAAATACCAAAAATATTTGTGGAATAAGAATGACTATGAAAAATGTTGCTATCTAGTTTTTATACCATCTTTATTTGCTGATATATATTTCCCTCTCTCTGAGAACCATCCTTTATAACATAGTATATGTACAGATCTGGTTGTTTTAAATGAGTTATGCTCTAAAAGGCCGTTGTAACCAAGAAGCATGAGTCATGAGTACCTATGCATCTGAGCACCAGAAAACCAAGAGATGATTTAGCTGGCTTTGTTTTTATTTTTAAATTTTATTCGGTTATCTTATTTCCTGTCAGCATGTTACAAATCTTAATATTCTTTGTCATAGTTAATGTCAGTGCTTCAAACTTAATAAGTAGGTGCAATTTATGTTTTTTATAATTCAAATTAGTTTCTAATTATGACTTTCCAACTATTGATATCTATCTTAATTTGTAATATTGATCCCATACAACTTCATTAATGCCATGTCCTTTAAAGAAACTTTTGTTTTAAGTGAATAATTCACATTACACTAATTAAAATACTGGATGTTCTAGTTAGAAGGCCACACAAGATAGAAAAGTAGAGTTTGGGTACAAATTGGTGACTCTTCCCCAGAACCACCATTTTATAGAACAACCCCAATCATGCTTTGTCTTACTTTTACCTGGATTCTCTCTGGGATCTTCCTTTTTTATCTTTACCTGCCAAATTTATACCTGAGAAAACTCCATTCTCTCCCCATTGGTGATTCTCTCCCCATCTTTTTTAGGTCCCCTGTATATATTGTCTTCTCCCATTATAATATGATCTCCTTGAAGGTAGGAATTGTCTTACTTAATATTTGTTTCCCTTTTTCTTAGTACTGTACCTGGCCCACATTAGGCACTAATAAATGCTTTATCTGTTTGCAACTCTAGAAGAAAGACTCTAGAGATAATTTGTCCAATAAACTTTAGTTTTTTAGATGAGAAAATTGAGACGTAAAGGTTAAAAGCTTATTCAAAGTTATAGGTGGTAAATAGTAAAGTTGGAATTCAGTCCCAGTTCTTCTGATTCCAAATCCAATGTTCTTTCCACTATATCATGCATTTCTCTGTAACAGTTTGGCTCTGGACGGGCAGGTCTAGGTATGTGTGTGTCCTTTGTTGCTGAAGAGGACCATGCCATCAAAGAAATAATGACATGACTTGCACTTGACTTTGAGTGAGGGAGGGCTGTGCAGGTCACCAGCCTCACTTCTCCACCAGAGCTATCTGAAT
Source organism: Potorous gilbertii (assembly GCA_028658325.1). Classification (NCBI taxonomy): domain Eukaryota; kingdom Metazoa; phylum Chordata; class Mammalia; order Diprotodontia; family Potoroidae; genus Potorous; species Potorous gilbertii. The sequence continues at coordinate 29,972,389 of CM053769.1, forward strand.
CCAGTGACCAGATATTCATCAGGATGACTGGAGATGACCCAGGATGAAGCAGTTGGGATTAAGTGACTTGCCCAAGGTCACACCACTAGTGAGTATCAAGTGTCTGAGGTGAGATTTGAGCTCTGGTCCTCCTGACTCCTGCACTGGTGCTCTATCCACTGCACCACTCAGCTGCCCCTTGTAACAGTTTAGAAACCTAAAGGAAGCAATGGATCCCCAAAACTGTTATAGCCACTGAGTTTCATGAATGCTCTTTTCTACACTCTGCATCTCAATTCACTTTTACTACAGTGGTGAAAAAAAAATTCTGTACAGCAAAACTCTGAAAGTCATCTGTTCCTCAGGCTGCTTTTTGTCCATTGATATGAAAAGTTTTTGAAGAAACGTTAAAACTAATAAATAAGAACCATTACATAAGAAGCCTTGATAACAGATTCTGTCTAAAAGAATTTTTTGTTTGAAATATACTGCTATTTCTTCAAAAGCAGAGAGTGTAACCATTTACATGATGACTTCTCAGGTTGGAAAGGTAAAGGCAATAGGAAGAAAGCAATGAATAGGAACTGGAGGAAGTGATAGGCAGTAGGTAGAGGACATGGCTATGAAAACCATTTTGCTGATTCTTAGGCAGCTAGGGGGCACTGTGAATCGAGCAGGAGCCCGGAAGACCTGAGTTCAAATCCTGCCTCAGACACTTACTAATTGGGTGACCCCGGACAAGTCACTTAACCTCACTTTGCCTATCTATAAAGCGGGGATAGTAATACCACCTGCCTTCCAGGGTTTTTGTGAGAATCAGATAAGATTTGGAAAGCCCTTGGCAGCTGTTAAAGCGCTCTGACATACTCATCATCATTCCCATTGAGAATGGAAGGCTTGCGTTCCCATTTATGACCTCCCTTCTGCCCCTCTTACTTATAATGGCTTTCCATAAGCAGAAGCAGGCAGAAACACACAAAGGAACTCCACCTATATACAGATCTCTCTCTCCCTCTCCCTCCCTCCCTCTCTCTCTCTCTCTCTCTCTCTCTCTCTCTCTCTCTCTCTGCCTGTCTGTCTGTCTCTCTCTCTCTCCATATATATACAAGGATGGATGATATGATTCTATTATTTGGAGCAGTATGGGAAAGGTGACTATTTCTACTTAATGACTTCTACCACTATTGTTTTTGAAAATTTTCATAGAAATATCTATATAAATATATATGAATAAATAAACAAATGAATATATGTATGTGTGTGTGTATTTAGAACTAGAAGTGACCTTAGAATCATCTAGTACAAACTTGATTTTGCAAATAAGAAAAACCTTGGACCCAGACTGGTGTTCTATTTGTCCAAGGCACACAAATTAGTGGAAGACCCGGAAGTAGAATCCAAGTCTCCTGGTTTGTTTGTTTCTTTCTTTTCCTCTTCCACCTTGTATGCAGGGTGAAAAATATATCTTAGTCACTGGACTGGGATGGTGATATGGATGTTGTGTTGGTGTGTTGGCCTAATTTTCCCTTGATACCCTCACATGGACTGAATGACTATGTAGACCAATGTCCATAATGTAACTCACCACTTTCCCCTTTAAATCTACACCTCCTGCAGACTTCCTTATTTTTTTTTTTGTCAAAGGCATATATCCTACTGATTCATAATTTTAGAATTATCCTTGATTCTTTCCTCCTTTTTATCCTTGCTATATCCAATTAATTATCAAGTATTGTTGACTCTACCTGCATTGCATATCTTTTCCCTTCTTGCCTGCCTCCATGGTTCAGGCCCTCATTACCTCTCACCTATAAATTGCTTCCAGTCTCTCCTATAGTTGATTTGTCCTCCATACCAGTGCCAAAAGGATCTTTTTAGGACATGGGACTAACTATTTTACTCTTCTGCTCAAAAATTCATGAGTGGTTCCCATTTGCCTCTCAAATAAAATACAGATTCCTCAGCCAGGTGATATTAAGGCCTCCACAATCTGGCTTTCTGCCTTCCCAGACTTATTTTCTCACTACTCACCTTCCTATATACCACATTCAAATCCAAATAGCTTGTTCATTCTTATACATACAAACTTGACATTTCTGTCTCCTGCCTTTCGATACTTGTCTCATTCAATCCATCAACAAGCATTTATTAAACACCTACTTTGTACCAGTACCTTAAATGTACTTCCTACTCATCTCTGCCTTTTAGAAAAGACATGTTATATGTGTGTATGTGTGTTGGGGGGAAGATACAGTTCATTATGTCCCTCAAGAGTTTGCCTCAGCCTTCAGACTAAGCTGTGATGTTAGTTTAGAACAATAAGTTAACATTTAACAGAGAGTGAAAATAGACTTAACTACTCATTAATGAATGTGCTTATAGCAAAATGAACTAGTCAGAATGAAATACATTAGTAACAAAGGTAGGAATTCAATTCTCAGGACAGGAGGGGGAAAGGAGATGACTTCAAGGTTAGTTCAGGATCACGTGTACTAACCTTACACGTGGTAGTACATGAAAATATAAAGAGCACTCAGTTTGGAATGAAAAACATGGATTCAAATCTCTGCTCTGCAGCTTACTACATATATGACCTTGTGCAAGTAACACTCTCCCTGGGCCCCAGTTTACTCATCTATAAAACAAAGGAGTTCAACTAGGATGATCCTTTGAGTTATAATCCTATGATCTATAATATCCCTTTCAGCTCTAAATCCTGTGATGTCTATGCTCTCTTCAGGGGTTCAGGGCATTTGAAAGGACACAAAGTGCAGCTTATGACAAGAGGAGACTTGCTCAATTAATTTCTTTGTCTTTCCCATGTTATAACCTGGTCTGTGATTCTTTAGCTAACCAAATCGTGTTTATTTTTTCCCTTCATCATTTCCTGTTCAAATGAACATTTATGCAACTCTCCACTTATAGCAATCCACGAGGGGGAAAATCCTTTAGCATTCCTAAATGTATAAAATTACTAAATGTGTGAAGATTTTCCTGTTTGTCAAGAAAATCTCAGAAAATTGACAGTTGTAAAAGAATGGACATTTCACTTGGGCTGTTGGGATGTCAATTTTTTTTTAGTTTATGATTTGATAATATTCTCTCTCTACTTTAAGTAGCTAGGTAGCAATTTTTTTTTAAAAAGCATGTAAAAATGTAGCATGTCTCAGTTGTTAGAAAGTACATTGATGAATTTAATGGTGGCCAAAAAGACTTTTGAAATGTGACTATCATAGATTGTTTTCAAGTGTTTATCCGTTAGATTTATCTGGAGTCCTTGATTCCTGACATGTTTTGGGTGATGCAATTTCTATTGGTATTTGATATAACATATTACAAATTGAGTAAGACCATTTATCTTTGAAAATTAACAGCAGTATATGAAATGTAATCATTTGTTGTTCAACAAAAAAGAAAATTATCAGAATGCCATTGCCTGGAAGATAAAAGCTGAGCCATTTGAGGAACTTTAAAAAATCCTGTAGGCCTAAATTCTGTCATTATCTTGAGTGTTGAAAGTGGAACATATCTTGTTCCCAAGTCAGAAAAATCCCACAGTGCTTTATAAAAATGTGCTGTCCTTTTTGTGGACAAAAATGATAGCGTTGGCCCACAAGTTGCAGGACACCAACCTTAGGGTCATAGTAAATTTGTAAGGATCCATTTGTAGTTTTTTTCTTGGCCCCCACAGGACCAATGGCACAAAGGCTTGAAGACTTGTAGAATAAGGTGGTATGAAAACCTGATGAAGATGATGTACAGATTCTACCAAGGGAGAGATAGAAGGAAGTGAGACTGTGGTCTGGGAAAGAATTTTGACAATTCTAGAAATCACAGTGCCCCAAGTGATGATGACATTTAAGGGGGGTGTCCATGTAGATGTGTTTTTTTTTTATTTTGTAAATTTTTAAAATTTAAACAGATATGAAATTACAATAAAAACATTGCCATGTGCACATCAGACCTTAAAAGATGATTCCATATGAAACAATAAATTTCATTTCAAGAAAGCCTACATAATAAGCACTATACATTATTTTCAAAGGTGCTCAGCTTTTCTTTGCATCTTTATAGATTTTCTTTTGTTATTTATTGTTCACTTTTTACTTTACTTTTCCCCTTCCTCCCCCATCATTCTTTAAAGAAGGCTACAATTAAGAGCATATAAGCATATACATATATCCACTTATACACACACACACACACACACACACATATGTAAGATCCACTTGTCATATGTTTCTCTGAAGGTGGATAGTATCTTCCTTCATAAGTCTAAGTCTTTCCATGTTTTTTTCTAAATCAACTACCTCATCATTTCCTGCATCAAAGCAATATTCCAACCCGGTCATATCCTATCTGAGATATATCATAAAAGTCATATCTGAGGCAGTCATAAAAGTACTGAAAATATTTTCACATATGAGAATAGACTTATTGTCTATGAAAGTTTCCCCCCTAATTTTCTACATTCCTTCTATTCTTGGTTGCATAGGTTTTATTTATACAAGAAAATTTTAAAGTAATCAAAATCATCCATTTTATACTTCAGCAATTCTCCCACCTTATAATATAGTTTGTCTAATATCACTGAATCTGCTTCCTTTACATCTTTTCCCCCTAGTTTCTTTGAAGTTCCTGATCTTTTGTTCTTTCAGATGAACTTTGTTATTATTTTTTCTAGCTCAATAAGATAACATTTTAGTAATTTAATTGGGATGGCATTAAATAAATAAGTTAGGTAAAATTATATTTTTAAAATCATATTGGCTTTACCTACTCATGAGCAATAAATATTCAGTTATTTAGATGTGAATTTATTTGTATGAAAAATTTTTATGTTTATGTTCATATAGTTTCTGTGTCTGTTTTGGCAGTATTTTATTATCAAGTATTTTATACTGTCTGGTTATTTTAAATGGTCTAAAACAATGCTGAATAATATTGTTGACAGTGTAGTTTCCCTCTTTTTCTCTTTTGATGAAATCTTGTTTTAACTTTAACTTTGTCTGAGGTCATGACTACTACCCGTTTTTTTAACATAAATTCTACTCCTGACCTTTATTTTAACATTGTGTGTATCTCTCATTTTTATAGCATTTCTTAAAAGCAACATATTGTTGAGTTTTAACCTGCTATAAGTTTCCATTTTATGGGTAAATTCATCCTGTTTACATTCTAAACTATAATTACTTATCTATTTTCTTCCTTTCTATTTTTCTTCACTGTCTTTCTCACTCTATTCTTACCCCTCCTCACTCTTCTGTTTTATTTCTACCCACTATCTTACCTTCCTATTTCTTAACCTACCCACTCCAAGAGTTCCTCCCTTATCCTTTCCCCTGTTCTATCTTATTGCACTTGTATTTTTTTCTGAACTTAGAAGACTTTTTTACCCTTCTAGATATGTTAGATACCCTTCTAGATGTTGCCCCCTCTAACCCATTTTTGATGACAGTGAGAGTTCAGCACTACCCATCCTCCCAACTAGCTTCTTCTGTATCAGTGTTTCCTTCTGTGCCTCATTTGTATGAGATAATTACTGTTTTTTATCTCTCCCCACACGGTTTTATTTTTTTAGAATCACCCCACCATACTCAGCTCAGCCCAGGCTTTTTTTTCAAAATACCCAAATAATGATGACAGTCATTAAAGTACTGAAAATATTTTCACATATGAGAAGTAAACAATTTGCCCTTATTGAGTCATTTACAATTGGTCTTTAATGTTTGTTTATCTTATATTTCTTCTGGATAGTATTTGTCAAATTTTCCTTTTAGTTCTGCTGTATTTGTCACAAATACCTAAAAGTCTTAAAGTTCATTAAATGTCTATTTTTTTTCATTCAGGATTATATGAACTTTGCTGAGTCAGTTACTCTTGGTCTTAACCCTAACTCTTTTGCTCTACAAAATATTGTATTCCAACGCCTACGATCCTTCAGTATAGTAGCTGCTAGGTTTTGTGTAATCCTTGTTGTAGCTCCATGATATTTAAATTGTTTTTTTCTTTTTGCTTCCAATATTTTCTCCTTAACCTGGGAGCTTTGAAACTTGGCTGTGATATTCCTGTATGTTTTCCTCCTGGGATCTCTTTCAGTGATTGGTGGATTTTTTTCTATTTTTGCTTTACCTTCTTGGTCTAGAACTTCAGGGCAGTTTTCCTTAATAATTTCTTGTAATACTCTATCAAGGTTTTTTTTTATCATAATTTTCAAGTATTCTGAATATTCTTATATTATTTCTCCTTGCTCTGTTCTCCGGATCATTTGTTTTTTTGTCATATTCTCTTCTATTTTTTTCATGGTTTTGATTTTGTTTTATTATTTCTTGATGTTTTAGAACTTCCTTAGTTTCCCTTTGCTCAATTCTAGTTTTTAAGAAATTTTCCCTCAGTTTTTGATTCTCTGTTTCACAGGGGTTGACTTTTCATAATTTTCTTGAATTGCTCTTTTTCTCTCTAATTTTTTCCTCAATCTCTCTTATATGATTTTCAAATTCCTTTTTAATTTTTTCCAAGAATTCTTTTTGTGCTTGGGACCATTTGATATTTCTCATTAAAAAAGATGTGGCTTTTCTTTTCTATCTTTCTTTTTTTTTTTTTTTAGCACAGTTGTCTTCCTCTGAATACAAGCCCAGATTTTCTCTATCCCCGTAGTAGTTTTCTATGGCTGGGTTTTTTCTCCTTTGCTTCTCCATTATTATTATTTTTTTTGTTTTATTTTTTTTTCTTAGCAGCTATTGGTGTAATCGAGTTCAGTTCTGAGGTATGGGGAATAATTCCCCATGTGTTAGATCTTTCTTACTGTTATTTTCTGAGGTCTGTCCCTGGAGCTCAACCTTGGGCTCTCCTCTTCACCCCTAAGCCATGACTAGGGTCCCCAGTCACGTTGCCTGGCAAAGTCCATCAGGTGGTTGCAAACCACCAGTACCCTGTCTGCCTTGGAAATGAAACCAGGGACTCTGAAATCCTGCAAGTGCCCACAGCCAGCAGGGTTCCTACCTCTCTGCGACTGCACTCCCCAGGCCTGTACTAGCCCTTTCCTCACACTTGAAGGCAGACCAGCTCAGGAAGCCTCTGGTCAGCACAGCTGTACTTGGCATCCCTTGACATCAGTAGTCAGACCCTGAACCTGTCAGTGAGCTGAAAGTTTCTAAGACTGAGGTGGCCTCCCAACCCTACATGTTCCCCGGTCTTGTTGTTTGCTGATTTGGCAGAGTTGGCTTGAAGGTGCTTGCACTTCACTCAGGTTGAACCTTTGCCGCTGTAGGTCAGGTATTTCCTGGGGTCTTCCCAAGCTGTCTTGGAACAACTGCTTTACCCTGCCTTTGTTTATTTCCATTGTTCTATGTTCCCTCTGAGGTGATGTTCTGCCTTTTTTTGTGGAGGAAATTTGGAAAGCTATGTTTTCTGACCTACTCTGTCACCTTTCCAGAATCCTCTCGTGATGGGTTGTTGAAGTGAGTGGGAATGGAGCTGGGGATTTGAGGAATTCTGAGGGAAGTTGGAAGAATAATTAACATAGAAAACTCATTAAGGATGGTGACAGAGGACATAATAGAAAAGACTATGAACTATGTTAGAGCACTTCAAAAGAGATGTGTTATATTAACAAATTATGATTAATAGTTGCTGGGTTGGTACAGTTTTAAATGAAGTTTAACCTGTAACCAGGCCCACAAAGAAATACTCTTATTTCAGAAAGTGTGTTAAAAATCTGTAAGATACTTCCAAATTTAATTTCAAATGTAAATTGGTATAAAGTTCCTGTTCTCTTTAGTGATTTATGCACTCTATCATTATAAAAGTATAATGTACATTTTTAAAAAGAAATCATATTTTTACATTGCCTTCATTTCCAAATCTGCTGCTCTCCCACTTCTACCCAGTGAGCCATTCTTTGTAGCTAAACATTTTTAAAAGAGACAAAAAGAGCATTTCAGCAAAACAAACTACGTGGTCACTGGTGTGTAATAGTATTATATACAGTACCACACACTTCCACCTCTGCGAAGAAGAGATGTACATTAACTTTTCTGAAGTCAGGGTCAGTCATTATAATCACAGTGGTCAAAGTTTGTTGTTTTTTTTTTTTTGTCATTGCTGTTCTCTCCACTTATATTGCTGCAGTTATCATGTTAATAGTTTCCTGGGTTTTACTCACTTTGCTATGTATTTGTGTAAGTCTTCCCTTACTTCTCTGAATTCTTCATAGTTGTCATTTTCTTATGGCAGTGCCATTACATTCATATTGCACAGTTTGTTTCACCATGTAATGTACATTTGAAAAACATATTCATAAGTAGAAACAAATTGCCTTTGAAGACTACACAGTATTTAATGTTTGAGATTTTATATGTGCTTTATCGGTAAGTATTTGAAGCAGAGCAGAATTAATGTTAGACAGAAACAAAGTTGTTTCTGAAGTGGAAAGAGCATTGGAGATAGTTTGGGAATTATAGTTTGAAGGTTATCTAATTCATCTAGGCATCTAGTTCAGCCTCCACATTTTGCAGAAGGGAAACTGAGGCCCAGAGTTGAAGAGTGACTTACCCAAGACCTTCAAATAATAAGTAGAAAGACTAGGATTTGAACCCAGGTCTTCTGATTGTATATCTACTTCTCTTCCCACTATGGTATGTTGCCTCCAGGAGTGAAAATAAAGGAAGGAAGGAAGGGAAAGAGGGAGGGAAAGAAGAGAAAAAGAAAAGGAAAAAGAGAAAAAAGAAAAAAGAAGTAAAGAAAGAAAGCAGAAGGAAGAAATTTTCTCTTTATAAATAAAAACGAAAGAAAATTAAGGAAGAAGGAAAAAAGGGAAGAAGGAAGGAAGAAAAGGAAAGGAACAAGGAAAAGAAGTGAGAAAAGAAAGAAGGAATAGAAGGAAGGAAGGAAAGTAGGAAGGAAATTTTCACATCTGTAAAGAAAAAAAGAAAATGGGGGAAAGAAGGGAAGGAAGGAGGAGAAAAGATGAAGAAAAAAGGAAACAAGGAAGGGTAAGAAATAAGAAAAGGAAAGGAAAGAGGGAAAGAAAAAATGGGGATAAACATTTCTTTAGTGTTTACCCTATGCCAAGAACTGTGCTAAAAACTGGTGATACTAGTATAAGTAATAGGGGAAGACAGTCATAGAATTGGAAAAGGATGCAAGGGTACCTGAAAGGTATCATGGATTAGAAATCCTTCTTTAGAAGTGTGAGATGACCTGGATCCCAGGAAAGATAAGGCAAAGGGCTATCCGAACCCAGGGTCTCAGAGTCCCAAGGTCACAGTCTAACCTATGGTGAAAGGAGGATCCCTACAGTGGGGGCAACATGGTTTGGAAATGGCTAGGAAACTGCATTTGAGTTTGAATTCTAATTTTGACACTATTTGTGACCATAGGCAAATTATTTGACATTTCTGAGTTTCCTTTGCAAAATGAGAATTCTGATATTTGTATTTCATTTTAGATTTTCCCCAATAGGGCAGGGAGGAGTGATAGAAGCAGATACCTTTTCCAACACTTTTTCTGCCCAATAATAATGAGGTATAATTGGTAGAGTACTGGACTTAGGGGATACCTGAGTTCTTGCTCCATATATGCCACTTATTAGATATATTACTTATATCTACTCTCTGGACCTCTAGTTTCTTCATTTGTAGACTGAGGGAGGTTGGATTTGACCTTCTCTAATGTCTCTTTCTATTCTTATGTTCTATCATCTCCAACTAGTTTCAACTGAAGGAATTATACAAGTAACTAAAGAGGGAGAGGAATGGTATGTGTGTGTGTGTGTGTGTGTGTGTGTGTGTGTGTGTGTGTGTGTGTGTGTGTGTGTGCTTATTAAATTTTAGGTCATTTTTACATATAGTTTGTATTAAATTAAATTTCTTCAGAATCTTAAAGCAGGAGTGTGTAAATAATTTTAGCATTACTTTCTGAAAAACCATACGTACCACTGCAGTTTCTTCTGTAATGTTACCCAACATTAATCAGACTTATTTGCTGTTAGATGCATTACACTTTAGAAATTTTTGTATTGTAAACTTAAAGGTCTCAAAGAGAAATCTAGATGAATATGATTATTAGATATTTTTAAAATGTTTTCATTTTATTTTATTGTCTCTTCTTTTCTTGTGGTTCCATGAAAATGATTTGTATTTTCAGTACCTTTTTCTTTTGATTCTCTTAACAGACTAATTGTAAGGAGCAGTAATCACAAGAAATGAGACAGTTTCCTGTCTCATTAATGATTTGTTGAATTGAGGTAAAACTCTAGTTCCTTTTTGGCAGCGTTTACAGTAAGCTAAACATCTATTTTAAAATTTACAAAGGTGGAAGTCATAAAAATAAATCAGTGATAAACTTGCATGTTCCTGGATATAAATAAGACATATATACAGAGTCTTAATGACTTTGGAAAAGAAGCTTTTGAATGATTTTATAGTGCCATCTATTGTTATCATTTGTCAGACTCTACAAATGTTGGATTAGTCCAATATCTGTTATCTGTCACGTAGCTTGTTTTATTAGCTTGCATTAATATTAATATAGAAGCCTGTTCTAAGAACATGACAACAATTTTAATTATTACCCAAGATTCTTAAGTAAATTACTCAAAGTTATTATTTTGTGGACTAGGCCATACCTTCTAGTGGATTTTGATTTTTTTCAATTCTTAAGCTAGAAAGATAAAGATATAAAATTCCTCATGAGTATGGGGGAAATGATATTTTCTAACTTCTGAATATTTATTTGTTAAATTAATATTTAACCACCAGTTAAAAGATGTCTCCATAAACTGCCTGGGAAGGCAATGACAGTCCCTGTCAGAAGGGTTCTGAGAGCTGGTCCAATAATCATCTCAAGGACTTGACTAGATTGTTCCAATGCTTTTCTGCTGGGACAGAGAAATGAATTAGAAGCTAATAGTGTCTCAACACAATTTTTTGTAATTCTGTGATTCTGGGTTTTTTTTCCAAATTTTTTTAAAATCAATTCTTAGTAATAAAAAGAGGGGTCCTTTCTCTGCCATAATTTCTGAGCAAACACATCACCACCCTGTGAAATAATCAATATTTTGCCATGTACCTTAATTACTTTATTTGTATATAAATAAAACTTTAAAGTATTTGTACGAATGGGGGGCAGCATAGTACAGTGGACTGGCTCTGGACCCAAAAGAGCCAGATTTAATGGCTATATCTGACATTTAGTATCTCTGTGATCTTGGCCAAATCACTTAATTTTTCTGAGCCTCAGTTTCTACATCTGTAAAAAGAGATTGAACATGATGACCTATGATCTCTTTAAGTTGAAGATCTATGTTCGTATGATCCCCATTTACACATATATGAACATTTTTTCTTTCCAGTGGATTTTTTAAAGACAGAATTCTTTAGAAAGAATAATAAAACAGGAAGAAAAATGGTTTTGCCCTTTGGGTGAGCTGTGCTCAAATGATAGAAATAAAGTATTACTTTGTCACAATTTTATATCATTATCAGTCTAAGTGTACTAAATGAAACCTAGCCACGGATGGTTCCACAGTGACCGCAAAGATTGAAACAATATATCTCACTGGAATAAGGCAACTTGCTATACAGCAAGTTGGAGGATCTTAGATTGGACAGAGTACTTAAAGTTGTAAATGTTGGAATGATTCATATTTCATGAAGAGAAACAAAGGAAAATGGAGTATTCTTTCTTTGAAATGAAATAAAAATAAATAAAATAAAGCCAAGTTTGGCCTACAAGGTAAAAATTTGATCCATTTTTATTTGCTTCATGGAGTAAAATGGAGTAAGTTTCATGGTCCTATCAGTATGTATGAGGGACAGATGCCCCCAAGATGTTTATTTTTTTTACCAGCAATAACCTCACATCAGAGGTGAAATAAATATACCCTATGATTAGGTAAGGTTCACTCGTTCATGGGACTTAAAAGTAGAAGGGACCTTAAAATATACTAATCTAAGCCCCTGATTTTACAGATGAAGAAATTGCTTGTTCAGGGTCACCTAGGCAGTAAATAGTAAAGGTAGAATTCACACCCTAGGTCCTTTGACTTTAAAGTCATTGTCTTTTCTACTGTATCATTTTCCCTTTTTGACAAGGTGAAAGAAGTGATAGGTTAAGAATGTGTTGGGTTTACCCAAGGAAATCCAAAACAGTTTCAGAGCCTCTGAGTACAAACCTAGGGACTACTAGCAGAGGCCTAAATGAGAAAGGGGTGAGAGGAGAACAAGGTGGACAGTTCCATAACTGTATGTAGCCCAGAGAGGAAACAAAGGATGTGATGCAGGAATGTCATATTGATAGGGCATGCTAATGATATCAGATGAGCTCGATCATCTTCCTCATTGTAAGTAGACATACGAGCACGTTTGCCATCCTCTTCTCTTAGTCACCAGGCTTCCTTGGGTGCTAAAAGAACTTGGTGCGTAATTGGATGTTATCAGAAGTTCCGGATCCTTAGGTTGTAGAACTAGAAGGGACCTCAGGAATATCTAGTCTATTTTACCAAGTAGGTAACTGATCCTCAGAGAACTAGAACGTGTCTTGTCTGAGGCCTCACAAAGAATAAGCAGCAAAGTCAGTATTTCAGCCTAGGTCTTCTGACTATGTTTTTTTATGTTTTTCCTTCTGTACTATGATGCCTTCACTACCAACACCTTCAGGAGATTCCCACCTCCCTGTACTTCCTCTTCTATCATCATTTCATTTATTCAAAGTGAAGTTGATTGGGCAGCAGTTATCTCTCTCTCTCTCTCTCTCTCTCTCTCTCTCTCTCTGAAGATGCATCTTTCTGGGTTCAAATCTGGTTTCAGACACTTAGTGACTTCGTGACCAGTGGCAAGTCACTTAACCTTCTTTACCTGAATTCGTTATGTGTAAAAATGAGCTGGAGAAGGAAATGGAAAACCCCTTCATTATCTTTGCCAAGAAAACCTCAAATGGGATCTTGAAGAATTGGACACTACTGGGTGAAAACAACAATGCAAGTCACACAGGTAGTAAGTAACAGAGCCAGAATATGAAGCTAGGTTACAAATTCTTTTTATTAAGGGCCTTCTCCATGCAAGTAACTGTACTAAAGTTGGCAATACAAAGAAAAGTAAAAACCAGTTCCTGCTTTCAAGGAATTCACAGTCTACTAGAGAACTAATGTGAAAACAACTATATACAAATAAGTTATGTGCAGGATAAATTTGGGGTAGCCTCTGAACGAAGATATTAAGATTTAAGAGGACTCAGAAAGACTTTTTTGCTGAAGTGGGTGGGAGGGGAACTTTAACTGAGGCTTGAAAGAAGCCAGGGAATCTAGGAGATAGAGATAAGGATGGAGAGTTCCAGGCATAAGGGGCAGCCAGCAAAAACACTCAGATTCGAGAGATGGAATGTCTAGTGCAAGGAGCAGTCATTAGTCCTATATAACTAAATTTTAACATGTATAAAAGGCAGAAAGGTATAATAACACTGGAAAAAATAGGAAGGGACCAGGTTATTAAGGATCTTAAAAAGCAAAGAGAAGCTTTTATATTTGATCTTGAAGTTGTTTGGGAACTACTGGAGTTTGTTGAATGGAATTTGGGGAGGGGAGGTATTGCAGTGATATAATTAGGCCTAAATTTTAGGAACATAAGTTTGACAACTGATTGAAGAATGGATTTGGAATGGAGGGTTTTTATGCAGGGACACTAAGTAGCACGCTATATTCCAGGGGCAGTACTGCAGGTGTAAGGTGACAAGAGCCTGCACCAGAGTAGTAGCCGTATCAGAGGAGAGTAGGTGGTGTTTCCCAGAGGTGTTATGAAGGGAGAAATGATAGGACATGACAATCTGAATGGATATGGTGGGGTTGGGGAAGTGAGAGAATATGGAGTTGAGGATGATACCTAACTTGTGAGCCTAGGTGACTGGGAGGATGATGGCACCCTCAACAGTAATAGGGAAGTTAGGAAGAGGGTAAAGTTGGCAGGGGGAGGTAATACTTCAGTTATGGACATGTTCAGTTTAAAATGTCAAGAAATCCAGTTCCAGATATCTAATAGCCAGTTGGAGATGTGAGACTGGAGGTTGGGAGAGACATTAGAGCTGAATATGTAAATATGAATGTCATCAGCAGAAATGATAACTGAATCCATGGAAGCCAATGAGATTACCAAGTGAAGTGGTACAGGTGGAGAAAAGAAAAGGGCCCAGGACAGAACCTAGGGAGACCCCATAATCTGCAGGTATAACCTGCATGTTAATTTAACAAAAGAGAGGAGGATCAGTCAGAGAAGTAGAAGAGAAAAAGAGGAGAAAGAAGTGAGTTTCAGGGAGAAGATGATCTGCAGAGAAGTCAAGAAGAATGAGGATTGAGAAAAAAGGCTGTTAGTTTGGCAATTAAGAGATCATTAGTAATTTTGGAGAGTGATTTCAGTTGAATGATGAGGTGGAGAGCCAGTCTGTAAAGAATTAAGAGAGTGAGAGGAAAGGAAGTGTAGGTACCTTTTTAAGGATTTTAGCCACAAAAGGGAGGAAAGATATAGGATGATAGGGGAGATAGATGAATCAAATAAGTTTTGGATTGCGGGGGAAGACATTGACATGTTGTAGACAATAGGGAAGCCCTGAATAAGTCAAGAGTGATGGAAGATTATGGAGCAGTCTAACGGTAGGTAATTTCTTGAAGGGTTAAAGGCCTGAAGAGGTAAGTGTCTGAATGGAGGCTGTGGACTAGGACACATTCATTATCAGCTTGAGATGTTTGTTTATTGTTTACTCTGTGTAAGACATTGCTCTAGGAGATCCAAAGAGCAAAAACTTAATATCTATCATCAAAGGGTTTAGCATTTATTGAGATTTATCAGTTAATTTGGAGGTATTGGTTGTAGCAGGGAATTCTCGGGAGAAGAGCCTTGAATGATGGAAGAGGAGAGATTTTTGAAGGGATAAAACCACATAAAGGAGCCTGAGGCCTTAGTTGAATTTGATATTTACTAAATACCTTACTGTGTATAGAGCACCATGCACATTTCCTTCTAACTGAAAACTTTGCTCTTTGATCTCTGTTCCTACTCCATTGGTAGAGAATACACCAGACAGAGATTTTAGCTGTGTTTGCAGAAAATGCTAAGAGTTACAGTTTTTCAACAGCCTATAAACATCAGTTTAATTGGTGGTACCCCAAATATGAAGTATTTTTTATTCAGTGACAGATTCATGAACATCCCATAGGAGGAACTGAATCATTTCAGTTCATTATAAGTCAAACTTGAAAACACGTCATTGGATATCCTTGATAACTGAGTTTGGTAATGACCTTCCTCCTCAGATACTACATGCTTCTCTTTTTTTTGGTACCTCCCTAATACACTCATCATGTAATCTTGTGTATTATAGTTAACTATTAGTATCCTGTTCTCATCCTGGCTGATAGGCACTTTGAGGGCAGCTGCTCTGAGAGGCAGTTATTCTCTAGTGCCTAACACATTGCCCTGCTCAAAGAAGCTGCTTAGTAAATGTTTGTTTTCTTGTGTTCTATTTCTGAAGGGTAAATGTTTAATTATACATTTTCAGTTTTCTAAGAAGTGAATGTATCCATATTCTCTAGTAGACCTATTATCAGTCTCGTAGTATTCCTTCCACCTTTGCCAATCACAGTCCACCCATTTCTGCCCAAATTATGCATTTTTGTCAATATCCTCTCATAAATTTGCCACAGAGCATCAATCCTCTGTGTTTGGGGCCTTCCTCACATTCTTTTGATATTATAAGAATGTTGTGACTCGTAACAGAGTGTATGGGTTCTCCATCAGTCATTCATTCTCACCTACTGACTGGTCCATCTTGTTGTTTGTTCGTACATTCCTTTGATGACATTACTGCTACAGAATCCTCGTTGACAAAATATATGAGCAGAGATCATAACTCACATTTATAGAGTACTCTAACATTTGCCTCCCTATTCATTTTTATTTAACCAATAGGGAGACATAAAGAGATCAAATATATCTTTGATAAATCTGCAACTGAAAGTTCTAAAGCTCTAGCTTTGAGTTTATGTTGTTGATATTTGGGGAGATAAAGATTCTAATTAGAGATCATTTCTGTCTTTGTCTAAACACATATAGAGGTGGTTTTTAGATATCTGTAAAGGATCAAAGTCTTTGTAGTTAGAAGACACCTTAGCAATCACTTCCTAGCCCATCTTTTTTATTTTATAGATGAAGGAACGGAGCTTTAGGAAGGTTGAGGAGCTCAACTGATGTCATACAGGTAGTAAGTAGCAGGGTTAGAATTTGAACTGAGATCTTTTAAGTCTAAATCTATAGAAGTGCTTCCTCTATTACAAAACACTTCCCTTGGATAAGAACCATATTGTATTGAGCCTTAAGGATTAGACTGATTGTACTGTTATATGGTTCTCCCATAAGATAACAGTAGAAAGTGGTAATACAAAAATAGTTTCATGTTATATTTTGTGTTTTCTCTAAAAACCCTCTTAATAGTTACTTAAAATGAGAAAGATATCTATTTCTGCCTAATTTAATACTACCATTTTCCTTTGCACTACTCTCCTTCCTTAGCCCCACCTAGGGTCATCATTTGACATTTGGACAGATTGGTGGTTTACATGTTTTAGATTCCTGATATTTGCTCAATGTGCAGTGTATGCTATATCCATATTCTGAGGATAAAATACCTATAACAAAGTTATAAAGGATAAAGAAGACCCTTAAAAAAATACACTTCATAAGATGTTGATCAGATAGAATTTTCCCCTCGATATCTTGGTCCTTTTAATGCAGCTGTGTGGTACATTGGATAGAATTCTGGGCTTGGAGTCCAGCCACAATTAGCTGCGTGGCCCTGAGCAAGTGATTTAGCCTTCTCTGCCTCAGTTTTTTCAATTGTAAAATGGTATTGATAATAACATCTATCTCACAGAGTTGGTGTGAGTATGAAATGGGATAATATTTGTAAAGTGCTTAGCACATTGCCTGTCATATATAGGTGCTTAATAAATGCTTATTCCCTTCCCCATCTTAATTGTGCTAAAGTGACAAAGTA
>CM053769.1:29989507-30005518 GCA_028658325.1 Potorous gilbertii
ACCTCTCTTGCCAATTGAGTTAGCCTATTTTTCAAGGTGTTATTTTCTTCAGCATTTTGGGGGGTCTCCTTTATTAAAGTATTGACCCGTTTTTCATGCTTTTCTTGCATCTCTCTCATTTCTTTTCCCAGTTTTTCCTCCACCTGTCTAACTTGATTTTCAAAATCCTTTTTGAGCTCTTCCATGGCCTGAGCCCATTGGATATAGATTTCAGATGTTTGGGATACAGAGGCCTTGACTCCTATGTCTTTCCCTGATGGTAAGCATTGGTCTTCTTCATCAGAGAGGAATGGCGCAATCATCTGTTCCCCAAGAAAATACCCTTCTATGGTCTTATTTTTTTTCCCTTTTCTGGGCATTTTCCCATCCAGTTACTTGACTTCCGAGAATCCTGTCCACTCCTGCCTAGATCCGCCCAGCTAGTGCTTGGGAGATTCAAATGCTGCTCCCCAGCCTCAGGGCTTGCAGGGGCAGGCCTGGCTGCTATCCAGGGTAAGATTAAATCAGGTTCTTAGGTGGGGGCAGGGTCACTTCCAAGGCTCAGTTCCCCCAGGGGGTTTGTGCAGAGACCTTTTGTAATGGAGCTACTGCCAAGCTCCTGCCTGCTCTGGGAGCTTCTGGCCGCCCGCTGCCTCCCGAGGGAGCCCGAGTTATGGAGACACCCCACTCCCCTCTCAGCCCATCCAGACATCTTTTTCACTGACCTGTGAGTCTGTGGGTGGAGGGAACCTTTGTGGCCGCTGGAGGTTCCGTCCCTGAAGCCTGCTCGGATCTGCTCGCTCCTCTCCATGCTGCACAGCTGGGGCAGGGCCGGGCTCTGCTCCCATCCGGTGCGTGAGGGACCTTTGGGGTCGGTTTTTCAGGGCTCTCTGGAACAGAAATCTCCTTCACTGTGTTGCTGCATGGCTTCCGCTGCTCCAGAATTTGTTGGGAGTTCTTTTTAGAGGAAATCCATGGGCTGTGGGTTCGGAGCTAGCATATGTGAGTCTTTCTACTCTGCCATCTTGGCTCTGCCCTGGAATATATAAAGAAAAAAGATTGATGAAACATTGAGATTGTGTTGATGATAGTGAGATACTCATTTTAACCATCTATACTTTCAACAGATCAATATTTTCAATTTTTTTGTGCACAGATATAATTAAGAATGATTTAATGTTGAATTTAGCATCCAGTCTGTGAATGATATGACTTTAAAATCAAACTCAATGTGACCATACATAAGAAAAATGTTATGACATTTAATAACAATTGTATTCAATTTATATCATTATCCTAATTGACCATATTGCTTAATATAATGATCTATATATTTCTAATAAATCTTCAGTGAATGTGCTTAAACCAGGGACTTGAACCAGACTTTACCATGAACCCCAATTTCTTTTCTACTGAACCATGCATCAAAAACAGTATTACTCTCCAAGTCATAAGGGAGTCAGTATGAACAATAATTGGACTTACAAAGTTATATCTGAAAGTCACTGAACCAGAACCTTTAAATCAGTTCAAGTTCAACATTACATCCATTTCCCATCACTACCTTAAACATTAGTTTGAACGAATACCAATATAAATGCAATCAGATTTGATTGTCATTGTTTACTGTACAGCTCTTTATTTTCATTCTAATTTGTTTAATACCTATGCCTTGCTCTGGGAATTCATTATTTGCTTTTTAGAGACAAAGATAGAAGAAGTTATTTCTTAAACTTCTAGAAACAAAATAATATATTAAGATTATAGAACAATTCCTTCACTGAAGTCTTCCCTCAATGACTTATAGCTCTTCGGAGGTAACTCCAGGTCCTCCCAGGCTAAGTTCTAGGGAATCCACCAAATTGGAACAATTTGAAGTAAGGACCTGAAAGTGGAATGTATATCTATTGTCAAAGGATATTATCAGTAGCCACAGGCATTTATTAAGCACTTACTGTTTGTCAGGAACTGTGCTAAGCATAGGGGATACAAAGAAAGGCAAAAACATGGTCCCTCCCTCAAGGACCTCACCTTCTAGTGGGAGAGATAACGTGAAAATTACTTACGTACAAGATCTATACAGTATGAATTAGAGGTAATCCCAAAAAGAAGGTGCTGTCAGTGAAATTTTAAGGGATGGTATAGAGAGGACAGAAAAACCTCTAGCAGAAGCTAGGATTTGAGCTGAGTCTTGAGGAAGCCAGAAAAACCAGGAAGTGGATATGAGGAGGAAGAGCCTAGTTAAATATAGAAATTCTCAACACTAAAGTATTGGCCACTCATAGATAAATTTTTTTCATCCATAGCAATTCATAAAACTTTCTACCAAGGCATAAAGTGGGGCACAGTCTCCAGTGGTGTACCTTCACTGATATGAAGTCATATATCCCTGCAGTTTTGAAGTAAATTAATAAAATAATATCTCAGAATTACATTTTTTTGTATTGATATTATAGTGACTATTCAAGGGTGGTATGGGACTATTTTTAAAGGATAAGACTAAATATAATGAATGGTAATATTACTTATACCTGTAATCAAATTTCCAAAAAAAAATTTCCAAGAGATGTTTAAGGTTTATGAAATAAATACATTTTAAATGCATATCATATTGTTTAAGTAGGAAACTATATGAAAATACCAGTGTAGTTCAAGATCAAAGAATATTTTGAACCTGTTTTCTTCAGGTTTTTTACTGTATATATATATATATGTGTGTGTGTGTGTGTATGCATATATATACATATATATGTATATATATACATATATATGTATGTATATATTTAACAATTCAAACTGGTTGAATTGAAAAAAATTTGCTGTTTTTTATTTGAGGAAAAAAATTAACAGGCAAATGTATGTAATAGACTTAAAATTTCTCTTGAGGAAAAAAAATCTAAAGGCAAATAAAGATATGTTGACTCCATTTTGTGGTATATATATAGTATCATTATATTGTTACACAAATTTAACATTATATTGTTACAGTAGCATTAATGGCTAACCCAAATAAGAGGTACATGTAAGGTACTCTTTGTACATGTAAATACTTGACCAGGCGGTGAAGCACAACAAATTACTGGTCTTAAATCCAGGAAAATCTGGGTTCACATCTCACCTCTTGACATATAGAGGTTGCATGACCCTAGGCAAGTGCTCTTAGTGCTCTGAGCATGCCCTAAGAGTTATAAGTTGCAGAGAAGGTGCTAACCTGCACTGGTAGAAGGATTTTCTGCATTTGGGGATTCCTTGTATCATTGATGTCACAGGTCTAGCCCCTAACCTTCTATACTTGAGTATGATAATGAAGAAGTCAAGAAGAGCCAAAAGGGTCAACAAGCATTATTACATACTAGTCATGATTCTAAGCAGTGGAAATATATTGGACCAGGAGTCGGAAAGATCTGAGTTCAAATCCAGCCTCAGACACTTAATAGATGTGTGACCTTGAGCAGGTCACTTAATCTCTGCCTACTTCAGTTTCCTCTTGTGTAAAATGGTATGAATAATAAAAGCACCTACATCCCAGGGTGGTTGTAGTATTTGTGAAGCACGTTACCAGCCTTAAGTTTTCAGCCATATAAATGCTAACTTTTTGATGTTGTTACTACTACTACTACTAGTACTACTACTACTACTACTACTGTTGTTGTTGCTATGACTGATAGAAGTAAAAAGAAAAACTGTCCCTCCCCCAAGAAACTTACATTTCTTGTAAGGGGAAGATCACATAATAAAAGGAAGCTGAAAAGGAAGTAGGAAAGAAGGAACTCATGCGGAGAGAAAGTAGAGAATGGTAGAGAAAGTCTGGAGAATCTAGAGTGGAGAGCCTGAGATGTAAAGACATGACTGTGATCTGGACTAACTCTTCCTTAAAATGGAGGTTATGGGAGGAACTAGCCAAGCAGAGGAAGGGACTTCAGAGCTGACTTATCTTTCATTGTGAAAAGTCCAGGAACTGAGTGAGTGAGGTTACAGAGGCATGGGACAAGAAGTCTGGAGAGTCAAAAGTAATCCCTGGAGAGGAATGAAAAGAAAGAGCAGAACTGAAAATGCATGCAGAGAAAGGAAAAGAGTGCACATGAAAAAGACAGAGGGTAGAAAAAAGAAAGGGGGGAAAATTGACCTTTAACCTTGGCATGGGGTGCTAGATAATCTCACCATCCTAGTTTAGGCAGTCAATACCAAACTAGAAGCTTTGTTTTCCCTTAATCTGCAATCCCAGCCTGTCCAGCAATGTCTCTGCAACATTTTTCTAGTCACTCCTTGCCCATATAACAAGAGTGTTCTACCATTCTGATAATGTGATTGGGGGAAAACATCAAGATTAGCATCATACTTCTTGTTCAAGCAATCTATAGACTCTATACGTATAGAATTATTGCCTTGAAATTTTGGAGATGATCAAATCTGCCCTTCTGTTTTAAAGATGAGAAAAATTGGTATAAGAGAGGCTGGGTGACTTGCTGAGTGTTAGATAATCAATTAATGGCAGAATTGAGATTAGAGTCTAGGTTTCCTAACTCCCAGTCTTTCATATTTTAATTCAGTTGATCTGCACAACAACCCAGTGAAGTAGGTGCTGTTATTTTACAAATGAAGAAACTGAGGCTAAGAAATTGACTCATCTAGAGTCACACAACCAGTAAATGTCTGAGTCAGGATTTGAACCCAAATCTTCCTGAACTCAAGTGAAGCACTAAATCCACTACACTATCTAGCTGCTCCAATCTTCTTTCATTAAAAAGCATCTACATTAAACTACTGCCTCTTTCATTGGTACAATTTTTGATTATCACAATTATATACAAATTATTTTAACATTTAAATTTTGTTAGATTATGGAAGAAAACTAACCTTTTCTCTAAATTTTGCTTGGTTTTGCAGTTCATTAAAAAATAGATGCACATCACAGTCAAGTCATGGAAAATTGAACAAATTTGTGTCATTGAGTCATGCCAGTTTAGGGATTATGAAAATCCTTGATTTTAAGCAGTAATGTTGCTTTGTCTCCTCCCTTTAATGCTAAAAAAACCCGTAGAGCCTATATTATTCAATTTGAATAAAAATTGAATACAAAATTGAAAAATTTGTATTGAAATTGGTTGAAAAATACAACTATTCTTGTATTCTTGAGGGAGATAGGATGGTGAGCATAAATAACTATTATTCATAAGTGATACCATATTCTAACTTAGATATTCAAAAGAATCTCTGATCTCATCAGCTGAAGAATTCCCTTCAGCAATCCAATAATAGACCATTCATGTCTTCCTAATCTGTGCATTTCTTCTGTGTCCTTTTGAAAGGTCCCCATAGTGGATCTAACCAACATCTTCCTTGATTTCTTTTTTTAAATTAATAAGAATTTATTTCCCTCTCCTCTTCCCCTTCATTAAAATTTTTTTAAAAAGCCTTTGTAGCAAAATGAACAGATAAACACATTTCCACAGTGGCCCTGTACAAAAATGTACATCTCATGCTGCATCCTGAGTCCATCACTTCTATTAAGAAGTGGGTAACAAGCTTCATCCTTGGTTCTCTAGAATTGTGGTTGATTGTACATTGATCAGAGTTCTTAAGTCCTTCAAAGTTGTTTGTTTTTATGCTATTGGTAATGCTGAATAAATTATTTTTTACTTTATTCTGCACCAGTCCACGTAAGCCTTCCCAGGTTTATCTGAAACTGTATCTTGCAGTCAATCAGTTAGCATTTATTATACACCTATTATGTGCCAGGAACTGTGCTATCATTGGGGATACAAAAAGAGACAAGGCAGTCCCTGCTCTCAAGGAACTTGCAATCTGATGAGGGAGACAATCTGCAAACAAATATATACAAAGCAACTTATATACAGGATAACTAGGAAATAATAAATGAAGAGGAGGCACTAGAATTAAGAGAGATTAGGAAAGGTGGAAACCT
Source organism: Potorous gilbertii (assembly GCA_028658325.1). Classification (NCBI taxonomy): domain Eukaryota; kingdom Metazoa; phylum Chordata; class Mammalia; order Diprotodontia; family Potoroidae; genus Potorous; species Potorous gilbertii. The sequence continues at coordinate 29,995,413 of CM053769.1, forward strand.
TTGTAAAGGTTTCTATAGAAGATGGGATTTTAGTTGGTACTTATAGGAAGCTAAGGAAGTCAGAAGGCACAGTTGAGGAGGGAGAATATTACTAGTATGGGAGATAGCCAGAGAAAACGCCTGGAGCCAAGAGTTTCTTGTTCATGTAACAATGGGGAGGTCAATGTCACTGGATCAAGGAGTACATAATGGAGAGTAAAGTGTAAGAAACTGAAAAAGTAAGGAGGGATTTATATTCTGAAAGGCTTTGAATGCCAAACAGGGCATTTAATATTTGATCCTAGAGGTCATTATTTCTTATGTGCAGGGCACTCACCACATGACCCATCCATCTTCTCTTTTTGTCATTCTGTTCCTTGATGACATCCTTTATTCCTGTTTTTTGTAGGAGACTTTCACTGTTGCAGCCTGTCTCTAACCAGATTGCACCTTTCCATTTCCTTCTGTGTGATACTTGTCTTCAGTTCTTTAGAGATATTTGTGTTCCAGGTGTTGCTGCCGTATGCCAACACTGAGAAAATGTTTGTATTGGAAAGATAGTCTGTTGCTGTTATGGAGACTATTAATTTAAATTACTCCTTCTCCCAGATCCCATGCAATATTCTATAAGAATTGCTAACAAGGAGATCACCTTAAGGGAGGGTTAATAAAAGGCATGTAGTAATAATTTAATGAAAAGAACCAAACATCTGACTACAACAGATCATTTTAGTAATTTAGATGAAGTTGTAGATGGATGTAAAAATTTGTGAGCAAAATTTCATTCTGCACCTGCTGAGCTGACTGGTGTTTCACTTTACTGAAAGTATTTCCTTTTGAACTTCACTGGGACATAGCTTTGGTACTGAGTGCTCATCTCGGAGATAAATGTTTCCATGCACTTCCTTCTCAAGAAACACCATGTATATGTAATTAATTAGCAAAAAAAAAACTGTACACATAATTGAGCATTGATATTTTTAATCATTTTTTGTCAAATTGAATATGTGTGGTATTTTCCCCTTCAGGTTAAATAAACCAAAAATGACCACTAAATGCACTAAGTAATCATAACTGTAAATGTGAATGGGATGAATTCACATACAAAAAGGAAGTAGAGAGCTGAATCCAACAATATTATATGTTGTTTACAAGAAACATTCTTGAAGGAGGAAGATACTCACAGAATTAAAATAAGGGAATGGAATAGAATCTGTTATGCTTCAGTTTAAGTAAACAAAAACAGGTTTAGCAATCATGGTCTCAGACAAAGCAAAAGCAAAAATAGGGCTAATTAAAAGAGGTAAGCAAGGAAAGTACATTTTGCTAAAAAAGCACCATAGATAAAGAAGTAATATCAACACTATACATATATGCACCAAATGGCATGCTTCCAAATTCTTAAAGGAAAAGTTAAATACGTTATACAATGAAATAGTAAAACTATTCTGGTGGGGGACCTCAACTTTTCTCTCTCAGAGCTAGATAAATCTAACCATAAAATAAATAAGAAAGAAGTTAGAGATGAATAGAATTTTAGAAGAGTTAGATACGATAACCCTCTGAAGAAAACTGAATGAGAAAATTGAATTTCTCAGCTGTAGATGGTACCTGCACAAAAACTGACCTTGTATTAGGGCATAGAAACCTCATAAACAAATTCAGAGAAACAGAAATATTAAATGTACCCTTTTCAGACAATAATACAATAAGGGACTGTGGAAGATAGATTACAATTAATTGAAAACCAATAATCTAATTCTAAAGGATGAGTGGCAAAAACAAATCATAAAAACAATCAATAATTTAATTAAAAACAATGACAACCATGAGACAACATGCCATATTTTGTGGAATGCAGCCAAAGCAGCACTTAAGGGAAAATTCATATCTCTAAACATATAACATCAATAAAAGAGAGAAAGAGCAGATCTATGAATTGGGCACTCAACTAAAAAAAAAATAGAAAAAGAATAAATTAAAAGTCTCCAATTAAATGCCAAATTGGAAATCCTGAAAATAAAGGAGAAATGAATAAAATTGAAAGTAAAAAAAAAATGAACTAACTAGAAGCTAGTTTTTAAAACAACAATAATATAGATAAACCACTGGTTAATTTGATTTTTAAAAGAAAAGAAACCAAATTACCAAAAAAAAAAAAATGAAAAAATGAAAACAGTGAATGCACCACCAATGAAGATGAAATTAAAGCATTATTAAAAGTTATTTTCTCAGTTATTTTCCAATAGAATTGACAAACTAAATGAAATGGATGAATATTTACAAAAAATTAAGTTTCCCAAATTAGCAGAAGAAATATAATATGTGTGATAAAAGGTTATACATATATATTATATTATATATGATACATATATAATATAAATATAATAATATATTATATAATCTGTTAATCTGTCTTAGAAAAAAGCAATTGAATAAGCCATCAATGAGCTTCCAAAGAAAATATCCCTATGATCAGATAACTTTACAAATGAATTTTAACAGCCATTTGAAGGACAATTAATTCCAGTACTATATAAACTATTTGAAAAAGTAGATGAAGTCCTACCAAATTCCTTTTGTGAACAAATATTATTTTGATACCTAAACCTGGGAGAGCAAAAAATAGAAAAAGAAAATAATAATCAGTTTCCCTTATGAATATTGATGCATACATTTTGAATAAAATACTAGCAAGGAGGTTATAGCAATGTATCACAAAGATCATACACTGTGACAAGGTGGGATTTATACCAGGAAAATGGGGCTGATTCAACATTAGGAAAACTATAAACATAACTGACCATATTAATAATAAAGACAAAAATCATATGGTTATTTCAATGGATGCAGAAAAAACCTTTCACAAATTACAACAGTTATTCCTGTTAAAAATATTAGAGAGCAGAGGAGTAAAGGGAACCTTTCTTAAAATGATATGCTCTGAATCGAAGCACAAGTATTATTTGTAATGGAGATATGTTAGAAGCCTTTCCAGTAAGATCAAGGATGAAGCAAGGATGTCCATTATCACCATAATTATTCAATATTGTATTAGGAATGCTAGTAATAGCAATAAAAGAAGAAAAAGAAATTGAAGGTATAGAAAAAGACAATGAGGAAACAAAACTATTACTTTTTGTAGATAGTACAATGGCCTACTTAGAGGGAATCCCAGAGAACCAGCTGAAAAGCTAGTTGAAATAATTCACAACTTTAGCAAAGTTGTAGCAATACAATTTATCTAAACCATTAACATTTCTCTATATTACCAGGAGAACCCAGTAGGAAAAGCTGGAAAGAGAAATTCCATTTAAAATAACTGAAAACATTATAAAATACTTGAAAATTTGTCTTCCAAAACAAACCCAGGGCCTTTATGAGCACAATTACAGAATACTTCTCACATAAATAAAGACAGATCCAAATGATTAGAGAAATATTAATTGCTTATGGATAGGCTGACTCAATATAATAAAAATAGCCTAAATTAGTCTACTTATTCAGTGCCATACCAATCAAATTACCAAAAAATTATTTGAGAGCTAGAAAAATAATAAAATTCATCTGGAAAAAGAAAAGGTCAAGAATGTCAAGAGAAGCAATGAAAAAAATGTGAAGGAAGGTAGGTTAGCTTTGCCAGATCTCAAACTGTTTAAGAACCATAGATAAATTGTCAAAGGATATAAACAGGCAGTTTTCAGGAGAAGAAAGCAAAACTATCAGTAGTCACATTAAAAAATTGCTCTAAATGAGTATTGATTAGAGAAATGCAAAGTAAAACAACTCTGAGCTACCACCTCACACCTATCAGATTGGCTAAGATAGCAGAAAAGAAAAATGATAAATGCTGGTGGGCATGTGGAAAAATAGGTACACTAATGCACTGTTGGTGGAATTGTGAAAGATTTGGAACTAACCTGTAGAACAGTTTGGATCTGTACCCAAAAACGCTATTAAAAACCGTGCATACCCTTTGCCTGAACAATACCATTCCTAGTTCTTTTTCCAAAGAGGCCAAAAAAAAAAGAGGAAAGGATATATATATATGAAGAGAGAGAGAGCAGTTCTTGTTGTGATGGTAAAGAATTGCGAATTGTGTGGATGCCTATTGATTAGGAAATGATTGAACAAATTGTGGGATATGATTGTGATGGAATACTATTGTGTTATAAGAAATAATGAAATGGATGTTTTCAGAAAAATCTGGGAGGAATTTTATGAACTGCTGCAAAGTGAAATGAGCAGATCCAGGAGACCACTGCCCAGTAATAGCAATGATGTAATGATGATTAACTATGAAAGACTTAGGTACTCTGATCAAGCCAGTGATCCGAAGGATCAATGATGAAAAATGCTATCCATCTCCAGAGAGAGAACTGATGAACTCTGAGTGCAGATTGAAGCATACACTTTTACTTTGCTTTATGTTTCTTGTTTTTTATTATTTTTTGCAACATGGTTAGTATGTAAATATATTTTGCATGACTTCATGTATAATTCCTATCATATTGTACTCTCTAAATGGATAGGAAAGGGTAGAAGGGATGGAGAGAATTTGTAACTCAAATTAAAAAAAGACCTAAATGTTAAAATAATAACTCTTATGGGGGGGCAACCTATCACTAGATATTTATTTTAGTGGAATATGGCTAGGTATTGATCCTGTGATTTCATTGGTAGAGGAGACTTGCAGATGAGGAAATTCCCTCTACCAAAGCAGATTGGCACCTTCTAAGGAGCTTGAATTCTTGAACTAAAAGTCTTTAGAGCTTAAAGTCTAAAACCCCTGAGAGTGACTTATCGAGGATAGTACAGCCAGCATGTCTCAGAGATGGGACTTGAATCTAGTTTGTTTTTTTTTTAATTTCAGGCCAGCTCTCCATGCACTGTCCTATTCTGCCTTTCCATTAGTGAAATATTAAGAAATATTATAGATGTATGCCCATATGCCTCTTCCTTTTTGTCATTTGATAGAGAGAAATGTTTCACAGAAGTATCTTAGTAGTTGGAATCACTGGGTTTAGAGCTGGAGGAGATCATAGTGAATTTCTTCTCTAAGGCTTGTCCAGGAAGGAGATTTACCCAAACTTCCAGAGTAAGTCATAGTAGAATTTGGATTCAAATCCAGGTCATCTGGTTATAAATTCAGTGCTCTTCCAACTGTGCCCTATCACTGAAAAGAGAAGCTTATTTCCCACTAATTAATAAAGATATTACAAATGACAGATGTCTATAAATCTCTCTGCCTTTAAGGACAAGGAAATGTGTTTGGTAGGCAAATATGACACTGTCACTGATTTCAGGATATAACTATGTATAGACGTGGGAATGATTTAGCCTGATCTGAATCAGGGTGAATGAACACATCAGATGACTGCTTTATACTCGGAAACTAGTTTTTTCATGATTCATGCCCCTAAAAGCCCATCCTTTTCCCAAGTGTCTATGTCTTACACGTCAGATATCCTAGGATCGTAGATTTAGAGCTCAACAGGACATTAAAAATCACCTAGTTCATCCTTTTCGTTTTACAGATGGGGAAACCAAGGCTGTAAAAGGTTAATTCTCAAGGTAACCAAAGACCTACTTGTCAAGTTCATTTCTTAAACTTAATTTCATCGTATTTTTATATTAAGAGAGTTTCTTATGGGGGCATTTTAATAACAATCATCAATAGACTCTTCTGCTATTAGATAAGGGAGATGGTTTGGCAACCAGTCTTGATATTTTTGGGTCCTTGTTTACTCTTAAACCATTTTGAAGGGGACAGTTGTCCAAATACTAATTTCTTAGGGTAAGCCGAAATATCCAGGTCTATGCTTATCATTGTCAGGTGTCTTAGGAAAATAGTGGCTGAATTTCATTGAAAGGAATAATTCCTCAGTGGCTTCCTATTTACAGAATAGTTTTTAAAATTCTTGTTTTATAGATGATAAAACTGAGCAAGGAAAACTGAATTATCCAAGCTAACTGGTTAGTAGGTGGGAGAGCCCAGAATTTAAATGAGATATTTGGACTCACATAACCAAAGCTTTTTCTACCTCTACTATGCTGCCTTTAAGGGACCATTTAACACACATCTTTAAAAGTGGACTTTTAGGTATTTGCACTTAGATTAGCTTTGTGCTTCTTTTTAATTGAGTCAAAGGAGTATACTGTCTAGGAGTACACTGTGTAGTTGGCAGGTTTTGTATCATGACATAATGTCTATCACTTCAAAGACCAAAGCATTACTTAAGGCAGTTAAAACTTTGGGCCTACCTGTTTATACTTGAGGATTTTTCATCAACAATTATGTTCATTTAAGTTAGAATTTTCTCCAACTTTGTACAAGTGTGAGCATTGGTGATTAGGAGTCAGGCAAGTGTCAAGTCTATGTTATTATGTCATGTAGTTATAGGTTTCTTTCTTACTTCTGCCTCTTCCCCCCCAGTAACATATGCAGATGTAGGTTAGTTGATGATCATATCACTTATGTGAATTAATGATTTGTTTAGTGAGAGTTAAGCAGGTAGGTTTCTTACTTCTCATTTCCTGCCTCTCCCTCATATCTCATTTGTTGTTTGGGAATACAAGTTCAACTTGTAAAGTCTGTTCTGTGTTTTTAGAAAATAATCTCTTTGTGGTAATAGCTGTAAGCAAAGACAGACAGGCACTTTATGTAACTTGTTCTATACCATAAATGTTACTTTGATCTTGGATGTATTTGTAAAAGCTCTTTAAGAATTTTCTCACTGGCATCAGAAGCTGATTCTGATGATAGCCTTGATTTTGGAATTATTCTGTAGGGAAAATACACTAACACATTTGTAGAGTCTTTTTGGCTTTTAGTTCTCAGATTTGGGAGGAGTTATTAGAGGAAGAAAAGGGGAAATTCAAACTTTTTTTGAATCTTATAAATTCCAAACCAAAGAATTTGACGTAGATTTCTGGGAAAATTTTTGCATTTTTACAATCTTACAGGACTGCTTACTGAACAGGTAGAAAAGGAAATGGTCATAACAAAGAGGCAGTGTGACGTCACAAGTATAGATCATTGCCAGACTCACCTTATTTCCTGTTGATAGGGTTACTAGTTTGGTAGATCAGGGAATGCAGTCAAAATAGTTTCATTTAAGTTTCATAGTTTTCTTTTGGAAAAGATGGTAAGATGTTGGCTAGATCATCATGCAGTTGTAGGTTTGAAACTCGTTAAATGACTTGACCAGAAGAACAGTGGTTTGATACAAACTTGAAAGTAAGTTGTTACTGGAATATCCCCCAATTTCTGTATTTGACCTTTTCTTGTATAACATTTTATCACTGAAATGATTAAGGACACACCTAGCAGGCTTATCAGATGCACTATAGACAAAAAGTTAGGGATAAATGTCATGTTGTAGTTAAAATTCAAAAAAGATGTTGACAAATGGCAACATTGGACCTAATCTAATAATCTAATAAAATGGAGCTTCAGATTTCAATTTCATAAGTGAAAGATGGAGGAGGCATGGCCAGATAGCAGTTTGCAAGGATAGAGATTAGGATTTTTGTTTTGTTTTGTTTCTTAGCAACCTAGTCAACAGTGTAAAATGGCACCCAAGAAAGATAAGGTGATCTTTGGCTGTGATGAGAGAAGCATAGTGTCCAGAAATAAGGAGTTGGTAGTTCCGCTATCCTGTGCTGTACTCACCATTTAGGGTATGGGGAGAGGTCTAAAGAAGAGTCTACTTACATTAAGTGAAAACTGTGTTGTGTTTAGTTCAAGGCACTAATTTTTAGAATCTTATAAATAAGCTGGAAGAAGCAGACCAGAGGGTGATGGTTCTCAGTTTAATGCCATAGAGGGATCAGAAGAGACTAGGATTGTTTAATTTGGAGAAGAAAATACTTGAGAAGGAACATGATAGCAGTCCTCAAGGGTTTAAAGGGCCATCAGATGGAAGAACCATGGTTCTTTGTGGACCTAGAAAGCAGAACTGGGAACAATGGGGAGAAACTATAAAGAAGCAAATTTAGTTTTGATGTAAGGAAAAGCTTCCTGAAAATTAGAGGTATATTACCTGGTATCCAATATCTCGTATCCAATAGAAAACCTAGTAACTTTCCCCTTTAAAGGGAATCATTTCTACCCCAGATGATCGGAACTTCTAAACTGTATCAATCAGTCAAAAATAAGCAAGGTGTGAATAAGTGCTTAATCAATTTGATAGGATAATAAGCACTTGGACTCATTGGATAAAAGTAGCTTTGCTGCACAGGAAATATCTTGTGGTTATTAACTCTTAAAGGACTGAAATTTAAGAATACCTTAAAGACCTAAGCTGTCACTTTTATAGAATACATTTACTCATGTTGTTGTTCAGTTGTTTTCAGTGATGTCCAATTCTTCATGACCCCATTTGGGGTTTTCTTGGCAAAGATACTGGCATGGTTTGCCATTTCCTTTTTCAGTTCATTTTACCAATGAGGAAACTAAGGCAAACAGGATTAAGTGACTTGCCTAGGGTCACATGGCAACTAAGTATCTGAGGCCTCATTTGAATTCAGGGGAAGGGAGGATTCCTGACTCCAGGCCTGGCACTCTATCCATTGTGCCATCTAGCTGTCCTACAATTTACACATACTAGAGATTATAAGATTTTTATTTCAAAGTAAAATTATGATCTTTGCTTATAATTATTTATACTTAAAGCACATTTTCACAGACAGGAGAAATTATAGTAAAAATATTTTTTAAATACTTGTATCAATAGTTGACATAATTGAATGCTCCTGTTCCTTAGTATCCCCATGGGACTATACATAAAAACAGCAAGCTAGTTTCGATTCTGTCAGTCAAGTGGTTGTAAAATTCAGTAGTGAAGGACTTAGAGGAGGGGGTGGAGTAGAAGGGAGGGCATCTTCTTTTTCCTTTACCCTTCTTTTGATCAGGTTATCACCTTGTGAACTTGAGAAAGGTTGGAAGATCTGTGGCTCCTATGTAATATCCATCAGAGGGGCGGTGTCTAATGGTAGCAGAGCAGAGAGAGGTACCTGAGAACAAACTAAACTGACAGAGGAAAGGCAGCTTCAGGCTCCCATAAGAGCCACCAATCCTCAGGGACCAGTAGAGAGTGTCTCCCCAAAGAGATCGTGTTTCTTAAGGAAAAGGATAGTATTATGCTTCTTGAATATTCCTCACAGTACCTCACTTAGTTCTCTGTATATGGTAGGTACTTAATATATATTGCTGATTCAGTATAACAGACCATTTACTTAAAACTGTTTTGTTGCCAAAGATCAGATGCTTATGCAGAACCTAGAGGGAACTGTGGGGGGCAATGGATGGAATGTTGAATCTGGAATCAGGAAGAACTAAGTTCAAATCCAGCCCTAGACATTTACAAGTTATATGACCCTGGGCAAGTCACTTAATGTCTGTCTGCCTCATTTTCCGCAGTTGTAAAATTTCAGTGATAACAGTATCTCCTCCTATGGTTGTTATGAGAATTAAATGAGATAGTAATTACAATATAGACACTAGCACAGTGTCTAGAACACAATAGGTGTTTAATAAATGCATTAAGTAGAAACTCCTTCCTGGTTTCCTTCCTTTTTTTTTTCTTCCCCATATCTTATGATTTGATAGTGAGCATAAGTACTATTGTTATCAGACACTAAAGTTTCTCATTCCAACTTGGTTATTAAATAACAAATTAGGATTTCAATCTCAATAAGAATTCAGTGTATGTGAACAACCCATAGTATAAATATAATTGCAGTTCTTATAAGAACAATATTCAAAGTAGTTTAGAACAAAAATATTTCTTGGGTAAAGCTATCATAACTTTTTATTATCTCTTATGGTCATATCTTCCTCCTTCTTGGTGGCTATTCAGGCTTATTTTTAATTGAACATTGAAGATTTGTTTCTTCTTACAAAGATTAAACAGTAAAAAAAAAAAAAGGAAACTATGTTGTCCAGTGCTAGGTTAGATTCACTTTCTGTAGAAACATTATATCTCTGAAAATGAAAATACAGCAACGTATGAAAATTATTATGTTTCACTTTCAAGAAATTGAGTTTGTTTGTTGCCTTTTTAATAACACTGAGGTAATGTTCCACCACTGACATCTGCTTGGTAGCATGAATATGGAAAAAC